>VXBO01014157.1:290600-321045 GCA_013400135.1 Rhinoptilus africanus
CATTTTCCCCCCCTTCTTTCTTTTCTAACACGTTTCTATTCCATTTCCTCTCTCCTGAAATCTTCTAGTGCTTTTTTCCCCCGTTCGCTTTTTACGCCAGACCATTGCATTTCTGACACCATCATTTTACCTAAACATAACTTTCAGCTTCATTTCCATTGCAAAAAAAAAAACAACCCCTCAACAAACCGATCCGGGAGTACTAAACAATGCGGAGTTCACTTGGAAGCAAGAAATAAAAATAGTGGGAAGATACACTGCTGCCTTACAGGCCTCGTGGGCAAACGGCAGCTGGGAGGGGTGTAATCGCTACCTTTTTCTTTTCCCACTGTGAGGTTATTTGCGTGTCTCCAGCTGCCTCTCAGCCCGCCTTTGCCTGGGCTGCTTTTGTCCAGCCAGCTGGGATTCTTTAACTGGCTGCTGATAGTGTTTAGAAGCTGAGTTAAGAGTCCTAAAGTAGCTCCCGACTCAGCTTCCTTCGGTAAAACGGCGCAGCTGCTCCTCAGGCACGGCCCAACGCCGCCGTGGAGCTGGGAGGGGAAGAAGTTTCCTTCCGAAGCGGGAGAGGAGGAGGAGCGTGAGCCCTCATCCTTCAAAGGGAAAAATGTTACTTCGCCCCCCCAATAAGCTTAAGGGCTGGGTGACAGTATTAACCACAAACTCTGGGCCATTTAGGGCGGGGGGCGGTGTGTGCCTCGGTGGCTGAATGAGCACTGGTGTGCTGCAGGAATTACTGTAGTTCAAGGAAGCCTGGGTGACTTGGGAGCTTCTTTAGGGCATTTGGTGCAGCCCTTAAATAAATATGACCTTCTAAAAGCATTTTAGCTGTTTATGGAGCTCGCCTGTGAATGAGCGGAGGGAAACAGATTGTTTGCAGTTGAGGAGAGGAGAAATTGCTGGGCAGGAAGGCTTTAATTAAACAAGGAGAGAGGATCTTCTTGGTTTTCCTCCATCTAAGACAATGGGTGTGACAGCTTTTGTGTTCCTTTTCAGTGACGGCGGGGTGCCAGTCGTTTAGCTCTGGCAGGTAATGTGGCAGGTGTAGCATCTCCAAAATACGCTTTGGATGCTCTGGCCTTCAGCCAGGAGTTAACGTAGCTGTAAGTCGTAAGGCAGCCTGCTTTGTGAGCCTGTTTCTGCATTCGTGCCTTCGGCTGGCCAGGAAGTGTGTCAGTGGTCTAAGGAGTGGTTTAGCACTGGTAAGAGAGTCTGGTTTGCTGCTTTAAAACCAACAAACCAACCGTGACGTGTAATGAGCTCTGATGGGGTTTTATCACTGGGAGCTGCACCTCTGAAGGAAGCATGGTGCTGCTGTGGTGGAAGCAACCACGGGTGTCTGGGGACTCTGTGGCGTGCAGGGTGTGAACACGTTGGTTTTGCTGGCCGTTGTGGTGCCGAGATAGCTGTGTTAAAGCTTGGTACCTTCTTGTGACTTCTACAGAGGTGACCCAAACAATATTGCTATATATTGCGAGTAAAGGATATGTTGAAAGAGTAATGTCCTTATGAGCCTGTGTGACTTTCACTTCTAGGGAAAGAAAATACCCCAGGAAGTTGGCGAGGGGGAAATTCCAAAGTTTGATGGAGCAGGTTACGACAAAGACTTGGTGGAAGCTCTTGAAAGGGACATTGTATCAAGGAATCCAAGCATTCATTGGTATGAAGATTTTTCTCAATTCAAGTGGTTTTGCTAGTGTGGAGAAGGAGAGAAATTATCCTTCTAACTCCTAAAACAGGGAGCCATCATAATCTTGTACAGATAAGCAAAACAAGGTTTTTAACGGTTTATTAATTTGATTGCAGTTAAGCTTTTGTTGCTAACTGATGTTATGTGCAGTACATCCATTACAGGTACTGCTGAAATCAAAGTACACTCCAGAGAACTTTAAAGATACCGCTTTGGTGTTCACGTTGTCCAAAACAATTTTTAATTAAAAGCTCTGTGTAGCTTCAGTTGAAAATAATTTTTTCCCTACTTTCCAAAAGTGGATTCAATTTTAGGTCACAGGATTACAGAAGTGGTCTCATGAGGCATATACTGGCATGCTAAGAGAGATGGTACTAAGTGAAAAGCTTTTCTATTTTTCTTGTATAAAACCAGAAGAAATATTGTTGTATGGGAATCTTATACAAGTTTCTTCGTCTTGCACAGGGATGACATAGCAGATTTGGAAGAAGCCAAGAAATTGTTAAGAGAAGCTGTCGTTCTTCCAATGTGGATGCCTGATTTTTTCAAAGGGATCAGAAGACCTTGGAAGGTGGGAATTTATTTGGTGTTTTAGTAAACGGCAAGCCATAGTTACGTATGTCCGCTGCTGTAATGTGTGTGGATGCCTGTAGCAGAAGGCTAAAAAGGCAAATGGGAAAGATCAGGAGTTTGTCCATGGAATCCTCTCGTAATGATTCATGTAAAATGCATTTAAAGAAACAGCTGGACATGTATGTGCGCTTTACAGTAAATAATAATTCTTTTGTATTTACTCAGTCATAGCTTGTTGACATTATACTGCTGTCTATACTTCAGCCTGTACATGTGGGCAAGCACATAGCGTATATTGATAGAAGTAGAAATGCTTAACAGATAGCTCTGCTTAGATTATGGTGGCTGCTCTTCAACACTTCCTGGAGGAGAGCAGTTCTTGGACTTTTATTCTGTATGTGCCAAGTGTCTTTCACTCTGCCTGCAAACTGCAGGCTGGATGGTGCAAGGAAGCAAGGAGAGAGGGAGCTAATCTGCGCGTTGATTTAGCTTTTGTGATGATTTAGCTAGTTACACTTGCAGCTGGACATAGTTACTGCTGGAGTGGGAGAAATTCAAAGTGGGAGAAGGAGCTGCAAGTGGGGGAACAAGAAGGATACAGGACTGAGCTGGCCTGGCTGATGGACCAGTGGTGAGCCCAATCTGGCTCTTGCTTAGAGCTAAAAACGGAAAGGGAGGGAGGAGGTTGCTGAGAATCTCTGCTGAGCATCTTTGACAATTATCTTGCTTTTGTTGTGGGATGGATTGGCACTTGTTTTGGGAATAACTAGTCACAACACAAGGGCTTTCTGCTTACTGAGAAGTATTGCTGGGGAAAAGAGACTGATGCAAGTCGTCTGTTATTCTGAGTCTGCAAGGCAATGGCGTGTGTAGGGAGTGCTGTGTATGTGATTAGTTTCTGTGGTTTAGCACGCTGGTTCAGCAGCATACGTCAGATGTTGTGTTACTAACACTTGCCCTGTCTTTTCCTGCTTGGTCCTTGTACTTCCCTGGCTTCTATTTAGGTCTGACCCGCAGAGCTGTCCTCCTCCAGCCTGAGCCAGTCCTAGATCCCTGTTATTCTGCCTATTTGTGAAACAAAGCCCCTAGGGAGCTGATGAGTGGAAGGCTTGTCGTTCTTGGGGCTTGTGTCTGCAGAGAGTAAAGAGAGGAAGTCGGAAAGAGTGGGAGCTGATGGCAGGAGGGATGTTCATGGAGGTTTTAGTGAGTTGCATGGGGGCAGCCCAAACCTAGAGCCAGCCCAAACCTAGAGCCAGCCCAAACACAGAGCCAGCCCAAACCCAGCCCCAGGCTATGTGGCCTTTGGGGTTGTAGTCAGTACCAGTGGGCTTGAGGTTAACCTTAAGGTTAACCGAGCTGTCAGCTTGGACATAGCCTAGATATCGTGTGTTACAAGTGTAGGGTGAGGTTTTAGTGCATTCTGAACAGCTGAATCTCTCTCTTTTCCTCTTGGCATAGAGGAATTTGATCCATACCCTTCTTATAGACTATAGGGGCCCCATCTGTCCAGTCTCAAAAGCTTGTAAGGGAGTGAAGAGCTGCTGTGCTGCTTTTTTTCACCAATTAACATGCCTAGAGGATGTAGTGACCATCTGTGTGTAAGGCAGGTATCTCAGCAGACTGCAGGGAATGTGAAGAGTGCCAGTGGCCCTCTCTCCAAGTATTGTGGCAGTGGATAAAGAAACAACAACCTGGTCTTTTTTAAAGAGTTACAGTCTCCATCTCTTCTTGTGAGATTATATTTTCCTATATGAGCAGCGTTGCCTCTGAAAACTAGGTTGTTGCAGACATGGAAAAAAATTCTAAGATTATTTCCTCTCTTCAGTCTGAAATGCAAATTGATTTCTGATGAGTCCATGAAGAGTCTTCATTGTTAGCCTTTTCCCTGGTGACTCGTGAAGCTGTAACTCTTCTGAATTTATTTTTCACACAGAACAGCATGTATTTTCCCTACTGTTGACCTCTGACTGTGCTACAAGGATGAGAAGTTTTGAAGGGAAGACTATTTCTTGCAGTAATCAGTGTAGCAGCAGGCATTTGTTGAGCCTAGGCATTCAGGACAGTAATTCAGGGAAAAGGCAGCCAAATCTGGTTTTGGATGTTCAAACTCTCCTGAGAACAATTCCCAAGACAGCCCTCACAGTTTGTGCCTGCATTCAGAGGACAGTGCCTTGTATGACGGAGCCAGATGTCTTCCCTGATTCAACACAGGTGCTGTGTTGTTGCAGCCATGGGTTTCTGAGTGTCCACAGGCTTGCTCTTTCTTTTTTTCCGAATTGTTTTGTGCCAAGAAGGCCTGGTTGCTCGCTGTGCTTCCCACTGCTCTGCTAGTGATTGTTACAACAACAAGAAGTAACCCTGCAGTGATTTCATCAAAACACTTACTCCCTGCGGTGCATTTCAGCTTCTTATTGGAATACTTTGGATTAACAGAGCCTTAGAGGAAGAATAAAGAAGTCTTTGTGTTTGTCAAGGATTTTAACTAGTGAGTAAGTGGCAGCCTTCTAGTTCGCAGAGAGAAAGAGCAATTTGATCCTATGTGTTTCTGTTTGAAACCGTGCACATCTTGTTTTGCTGAGAACTCAAGTTCTTTTTTTTCTTTTTTTTTAAAATATTGATATTTCTATAGTCTTTATCCCTGGAGAGCGTGGTTTTCCCCTGGCTTTACACCTGGTGTGGCTGCTTTGCACCTGTGTTGTGCACATATGTAATGCCACCAGTGTCATGTGCTAGGTAACTGTAATAGTTACACAGGAACTGTAAAGTGACGGGTTTCAGTTTCGGCAGTGAGCGGTGTGTGTAGCTGAAGCCAGAATTTGGCTTTCTGTAATAATGGAGGACCAAAGCAATATCCAAAAACTGACCTTGAATCACCAGGTCCTTCAGTAAACACAGTTCGTCAAACACAGGGGTCAAGTGTGATTTGAATTGAGGTGAAGCTTGTTTTAAAATACTAAATAAACTCATTTGTAACCCAGAGAGAGCAGCGAGTCATCTCTGACCTGCATATCACAGGCTGAATCATTTTCACCCAGTTGCTCCAGGGTTGTACTCCCAATGTTATTATAGTATCGGTATGACTATGCATCAATTCAAATCACGGTATACATCTGAATGTTCATGGGAAGAAAAAGAGTCTATTTACTTTTTATGCTTGCTGCTCTGGAGCTTAGGCAACCTTGGGCAGCCTGAGGAGTGACATCGGACTGTTAGCTCTATGGATGGGGTGTGAGTCTTTCTAACTTAATTTACCGATGAATGTATGTTGAGCTTGCATTAGCTCAGTGTTAAATGGCAATAAAGGTATTAAGAGTTAATGGAAAATGGAGTACAGAGAGGGTATTGCTTTTGAATAGTACATTTTTGAATAATTGCATTCCCGGTTGATTTGTTTTTATAGATCTCTTCCATGTCATTCTTTGTGCTTTTTGAAGTAAATTTCTGTGAGGGATAGATGAAATATAATTTGCTATGTGGCTTGCATTTAACAGATATTTTATTGCTGTGGCATTTTATGTAAGTTATTAATTGCAAAGCACATTATGATGTGCAATTCTAATTCTAGCTAATTTGATTACCCTTGCAACACAGAACAACTTTCCTTTAGGAAACTCTTGTTAGCACGTAATAAGATCTTGCAGTTGGGAGGGGAAAAAAAAACCCCAAATTGCTTGAGCACTACATTTTCATAGTGCCGTGCTTAAAATCACTGTGCTGAAATTCTGGTGCTATGCAGGCATGGAACAGTGTGTTGTCCCTCTCCAGCACTGCTGCTGAAAGGGTTGGAAAGACTATCCATAAAGATAACTGTATTTAGAAATATTATCAAGAGTGATTAACCAGCCTCAGTGCTACAATCTTAATATGGGTCCTGAGAGCACTGTGTGTCTAGCTAAAAACCTGCTTGCATAAGGATGGGTAAATGTGCTGAGCTGCAGAGCTGTGTGCTCCTTACTCTGTCTTTCAGATAGACCACAGATGGAAAGACAGTCTGATAACATGGATACCAGCCTGGGACTTAACAATTGTCATTCAGTTTTCTAGTTTAAAGCTTTCTGAATAGTCACTGAGTTCATATTAGGCTTTTATGGCACTGAGCAGTAGTCCGCACGAGCCACAGTTGCTTATCTGTGAAACAGAAATAGCAGTGCTCTTCTGCCATCCAACAGTGTGGTGAGGATGGCATTTTATCCAGGAATTGCTAAGATGCAGTAGTACAGCTGTAGAAGTACTGAGATGGAGAAATTAAACAGTATGACAAAGAGTATTCAGTTAATGCTCTCAAGCATGCTTAAATGTAAAAAATCAGCCAGATTCATACGTACACATTGTCAGGATTTTTTGGCAAAATGTTTTTCTACAGAAGAATGCTTTAGTGAGGGCATACAACTTTCTGGAAAAGTATTTTTGGTTTCTGTGAAGCTTTCTTTGTGAAGGGGTGTTTGTTCCAAAATGAAGAATTCACTGTTGTCATCTGCCTATGCAGCCCCTCATGAGTTGGGAGAGGCCTAAGTTCAAGTTCAGGCTCTGTCTGGTTCAGAGCAAGGCTATAAATCTGTTGTCTGCTTCCCGGGTGATAGGTGCAGCAACAGTTACCGGCTTTTGTGATTCAGACCCCAGTGGAGTGGTAAGAAGAAATCACAGATCACTTCCACGCTGTTCTCGAAAGCAGGGTTCTTGTCTTTTGTTTTCCACTGATGATGATTATGTTATTAAATAATTAAGATACAGATCTTGGATCATATTGAGATGTAGTGCAGAATACCAATTGCAAAGTTTCATTATTTGTTGTTCAGTACCTTCGTTTTCACCTCTCAGGGCGTGCTGATGGTTGGTCCTCCTGGCACTGGCAAAACAATGCTAGCGAAAGCTGTTGCTACAGAATGTGGAACAACATTCTTCAATGTGTCTTCCTCTACCTTGACGTCTAAATACAGGGGCGAGTCTGAGAAGCTGGTCCGCCTCTTGTTTGAAATGGTATGTCCTCAATGACGTGATCTGGGGATCACTAAGGTGAGAAAGGACATCTCGCGGTTTGCTTCCCCTCCAGTAGCATGTTGGAAGCACTGGGTTCATTTAACTGACACCCCCTCAATCAGTTAGAAAAGCACAATCTCCGTGTTTCCATCCTTTTCTGGTGTGTTGTTGAGGATTATGAAGGAAATGGTAGAACACTCATGTTTAGGATAGCATTTTCCAGGCTAAATGTAGAGTTGTAACCTTGACAGAAATTCAGTTCTTAGTTTGGGATAACAGCCCATGGAAGTAGATTTGAAATTGGAAAGGATTTGGAAGTGTTATGCTAGAAGCAATACACGTCATAGTTCTATTTCTGTTCTGAATGATGGACACAAGCCACCATTCTGGCTACACAACTTCTGGTGAAGTTGTGGGTGTGTGGTCCGTCACGTGGGGTATGTGAAGGACTTGCCCATGTGGATCTCTGCTGAAGAGCCATTCATCTTTTGGGATCCTTATTACACTTCTGCCATACTCTCAATTAAATCCTGTCTCTCTTGAGATAGGCTGAGCTCCCTTCTGTCCTCTATGCTTACCCCCCCATCAGCACAAAAACCTGAAAACCG
Source organism: Rhinoptilus africanus (assembly GCA_013400135.1). Classification (NCBI taxonomy): domain Eukaryota; kingdom Metazoa; phylum Chordata; class Aves; order Charadriiformes; family Glareolidae; genus Rhinoptilus; species Rhinoptilus africanus. The sequence goes on from VXBO01014157.1 coordinate 298,446, forward strand.
CCTATATTTTGGTTGTGTTCCTTTTCTCACTTGCAAGACCATTGCTGAGGAAAATCAACTGATGCTGAAAGGCCCATGACTCAAGGAATAAAATTTAAAGTGTATAAACTTCAGCACATGCCAGACAGTTTGTAAATCAAGATTTTTTGAATTACTTTCTTGCAACAGGCAGGGAAGATATGCATGTAGTATGTCTAGTGGGACTGGGTCGTGGTCTGATGGGGGCCTGTGCTTGCTGCCACATCCTTAATGTTTTCATTTGAATAAAGGCGAGGTTTTATGCGCCAACAACAATCTTCATTGATGAGATAGATTCCATCTGCAGCCGCAGAGGCACGTCCGACGAACACGAGGCGAGTCGCAGAGTCAAGTCAGAGCTGCTTGTGCAAATGGACGGTAACAAGTGTTTAGATCTGAGTTTGGGGCTGGGGTGCTGTTTCTTCACAGGTGGGAACCTAAGAACTTGAGCAATTTGGAAAACCTGGCTTTATAGGTTCCCCTTTATAGGGTTTCCTAATAAGGCAGAACTTGAGAGTAGTGTATTTTGGGAGTGTTTGAAGGGAGGTGACTGAAAAGGGTGTTCTGCTTTATATTTTCTAAAATTGCCATTTTAATGGTAAATTGAAAACTCATATTTACGGGATACAGATTCTAGGAGAAGCAGGTATTGGGATTTGTGCAGTTCAATACAGGTCTTTAATTTTGATGCAATTTAAAAAAAATTCTCCCCTTTGCTAGAGTCTCCAGTTCAGGGACCCCACTGGGAGATCTGATTTTGCCGTATTCTGTGGTGGCAGCTAATAGTGCCCTTTTAGTCAAAATTTGGTGCCTGTTCTGTGCAGGTGCATATAACGAGGATGAGCGTCAGAGGAATACTGTATGGCGTAGTGGTACTGTATGCAATACCTCTGTATTGAAGTTACTGCTTAACTACTATTTATACATCCTCAGATGTGCAGGTTCATTGTGGTAAACTCAGGGTGGGCAAATTTTTGCCCCAAAGTGGTAATTTCTTTGCAGTCCTCATTTGGGAGGCCAAGGAGTGATTCTGTTTCTTCTATGGCCAGATTTGACAGAGATGGGACTTTCGGTGGGACTAGCAGGGCCACACTCAGGTGTGACTGTGTTATTAGCACTGTAAAAGAAAGCCCTCCCCTCACTCAGCAAAAGAACTGTCCCTCTCTCTGGGACAATGATGGTCTTGTCACACCTAAGCTACGTGAAGCTTGGAAAAGGGCAGTAGGACTATATAGAGCGGTTGCTTAGCTTTGTCCAGGCTTTTGCAGCGTTTCTCTGTGTAATGTTTCTTAGCAAGCGTCTCAATCGATAAGAGCTGTGGAGTGAAATTACTCTAAACTGTTCTGCTTGCAGGGGTAGGTGGTGCTCTGGAAAATGATGACCCTTCCAAGATGGTTATGGTCTTAGCAGCTACAAATTTTCCCTGGGACATCGATGAAGCTCTCCGACGGAGGCTGGAGAAGAGGATTTATATACCTTTGCCCACAGGTATGTTTGCTACAAGCATTTTCCTTTAAAATGGCCTTTGTAAGATGAACTTAGAACTACTGCAGGACTGTTGGATTTGTGAGGAGTCTTTTTTGTGATGAGCAGCGAAATTCAGGGGTTAATCATTTGACTGGGTCGCTTTATTTTTAAAGAGAGTGAGAGAAAGGGAAAAAAATACTGCTTGCTTGGGGGCTTAAAAACAAAGAGCTGCGGCATTGCATTGCAAGCCCGTTGATGGGTTCTTACATTTTGAAAGAGAGTTAGCTTTAATGAGCCTGGAATTATTTTAAATGTTTAACAGTCAGTCCTTGAGTGATCATCAAAAGCAGCCTTTGGACATGTTCAGAAATATTGCAAATGCACTCCGTGCCCTTGCAGACAAATGCAAAGAAGTGGATCCATGAATTTTCACTTACAGGCTTGGTTCATTGTAAATCACTGCTTGCTCGCCTTAATGCCTGTGCTTCAAGTCATTCAGAATGCAGCAGGCTGATTGCTTTCCTGCCCTAAGACGTCTTGGCTTGTATTGTCTTTCCTAGCTGTCATTCACCTGTCCTATTAATTTTGAGATTCCTATCGTTTGAAGTTTGCATAGCTTCGTTTCTTCTTGGTACAGTGGGTGCCTCATCTCCCTGCACGAGCACTCAAGATAACAAGATGCGTGTTCGTGGTGACAGCAGTTGTGATTGAGTTTAGCAGGTATAAGGACACCTAATAGTCCTACAGCTTGTCTTTGCAGCTTACAGGCAGTAACAGCTCCTAACAGGATGCCTGTCTTTATGACCAATTAGTTTAAAATCCTATCAGCTCTTGCTCCTGTTTCTAATTAAACCAGACTGTTTTTTGACACAGTGCATTACACCCTGGACAACATACAAGTTGTGCTCCGGTTTTATTTCCAATCTTACGTTCTGTTACATCTTCTGTAAATAAGAATGTTGAGCTGTTCTGGGCAAGTCTGAATGATGCATTTGTAACAGTTCTGTGTGATTTGATGTGGTCAGGCATTTTAATGAAAAAAGTGATATATGTCATATGTACACCTGTATATTGTGGAATTTGATGCAAGTACACATTCTGCCATGCTTCATTTTCAAAATACTGCAAGGACTTGCTTGTCCCCATAGCAAAGATTAGAAGAATGTTCTCTGATACAGGACACTCGCTCCACATATGCCATATGTACATTGTGCTCTGTAAATAATAAATCCCCGTTTTAGAGCCAGTGCCAGTTCTGTATGATTGATAACTCTGTATTCTTGACAGTTGTGCAAAACACACAAAACCAGCCACTTTAGACAAGCTTTCTAATTTATTTTGTATTTCCCCTCCCCTCTTTTTTTAATTAGGGACATCAATAAATAAAACATAAGTGTGGACATTTCCTTAAGATTTTTAGCCTTTTCTACTGCTACTTTTTCTGTTGTGTTTCATAAAAATTGGTCACTGTGGAAATAAAGATGCTGAGCTGGTGTCGTGGTTTAACCCCAGCTGGCAACTAAGCACCACACAGCTGCTCGCTCATTTCCCCCCAGTTAGGATGGGGCAGAGAATCAGAAAAGTAAAAGTGAGAAAACTCATGGGTTGAGATAAAGAAAGTTTAATGAGTAAAGCAGAAGCCACGCATGCAATCGAAGCAAAAAAAGGAATTGATTCCCTGCTTCCCGTGGGCAGGCAGGTGTTCAGCCATCCCCAGGAAAGCAGGGCTCCATCACACATAATGGGTACTTGAGAAGGCAAACGCCATCACTCTGAATGTCCCCCTCATCCTTCCTCTTCCCCCAGCTTTATATATAGAGCATGATGCCTGTGGCATGGGGTATCCCTTTGATCAGTTGGGGTCAGCTGTCCTGGCTGTGTCTCCTCCCAACTTTTTGTGCCCCCCCAGCCCACTCGCTGGTGGAGCGGTGTGAGGAGCAGAAAAGGCCTTGTCTGCTCAGCAGCAACCAAAACCATTCTCATCCCAAATCCAAAACTTAGCGCTATACCAGCTGCTAGTAAGAAAGTCAACTCTATCCCAGCTGAAACCATGACAGCAGGTATATTTTTTCTGTACAGTAAAAGCCAGGAAAGCGTTCGACCTCTTCACCACTCTTGTACAGAGTAACACTGAAGCCTAAGCTGTCAAATGGGAATTCCCTGTCACAAGCCTAGGATGCTTAATGTATGTACCCATATGCACATACCCTCTACAAGAAAAAAGCCTAATTAGCTGCAGAAGTGCTCATTTACACAGCTGGTTATCACTGTGTGCGTGCTGCACCTAGGTCTGAAAGTGGGATGCCAGGATGTTTGGATTGTAAATACATTAATATGTTTATTGTATTCATGTATCTGTCTTCTATCAGGCTTCAGCAGATTTCTTGGGTCCCAACTGGGTGAAGTGCTTAAACATATGCTTAAAGTTCAGCCCATTGTTTGGGGGTTTGTGCTGTCTGAAGCTCTGTCAGTAGAATCCTCGCTGTGGTTCTAATGAAACTGTGTGAATAATACGCAATCAAAGACTTGAACAGCGAGTGAATCCAAAGGGGTGTGAGAAGGAGGCATTTGTAGGATTGTGCTTTTGTGCCCTTGTGACCAAATGCTTTGCCACCCGAGACACAGCAGACATTTTCAATGATGTATGACTTTGGAAAATGTCTTAGGAGTATGCTGTTTTAATATACTACTTCTAATGATATACTTTATTGTATTTGATGCACACTTTACTATGTTTTGTTCTGTCTCCTTTCTTGCATTAAACCCTTTTGTTTGTACTTTTCACTGAAAAGTCTAAGTTGTGTTTATATGTTTTTTTGATGTTACTCATGCGATTCTTCAAACAAGTATTTTTTTGTTGTAGCAAAAGGCAGAGCAGAACTACTTAAGATTAATCTTCGGGAAGTAGAACTGGATCCTGATATCAGCCTTGAAGAAATTGCTGAGAAGATTGAAGGCTATTCTGGTGCTGACATCACAAATGTTTGCAGGTATCGCACTCCCCCTTAATTTGCAAATAAAACTGCATGGAAAGTCATCATTTACGTTATGTGGTAAAAGGCAGTACCCACTGCAGCTAAAGCCATGCTAACTGTGTCTATGCTTGAGGCCAAATTGATTTACTGTAACCATGTGTCACTGTCACGTGGAACAGCCTAAAGACCAGGGAGTCTTTGCATGAGATCTGGTTAAGTTTTCTTGGCTCTAAAGAGAAAAAAAATCTTGTGTTCTCATTGTGTGCATTGATGGAATATTTTTTAATGTAGCGCAAAACGGGTTTGGATTTTTTATATATATATATTGTTTTTAAATCCCATGAATTTAAGAGCTAGAATTTTGTGATGCAGAGGAGCCTTTCACAGAATACTTCTGTGGGGCTTCTATAGGCTGTATGTTTGGACAGCCCCTAGTGCAGCACGGTCTTGGTTTCTGCCTGAATCTTCTCGGCACAAAGCTGATGCAGGTAGTTTATAGCATTAGTATTGAATTTATTTCCATCCTGTTCCCACAATTTGTTTCATTTTTTGACAAATGAGGCTTTTCTGGTGGAGGATAGGTATTTGAAAAAACTTATCAGCAGGAAGTCTACCTCCCTTACAGCGTTAGCATCCCTGCCAAGAAAAACAGATCCTTTAAGAACGTGGCTAGGGATTTTTTTTTTCTTCCCCTGCTGCTTTGCTGAAATTGTGAAATGACTTCATGGTTTTGAAAACTTGCTGTGTGTCACACGGTGCAATAGTTAAATTACCTGTTCTCCCTGAGGCCCGTGTTATCCCTTGCTGGGAAAAACCTGGGGAAAGAGAAAATGTAATTTCAGACTGCATGTGTGAACTGCGTGGCGTGAGAAATGAGCAGTGTTCTCCATGCCAGTGGGCCACGCTGGCAGCATCCAAGCTGGGGAGGAGTCGGAGCAGGTAGAGCATGAGGAGCCACAGGCACCGATGGCCTCAGCCCTGCAGGGCCACGGGCCACAAGGGTCTGATGCCTCCTGCTCTGCCCCTTACAGATTCAAGTGCTCCATGCGAGCCAGCAACAGAGCTAGACTGGACTCCAAACACTTGCTGACTGTCCTTTTGGGCTACACAGAGGGGAGAAGGTTGAAATCTAAGGGGTGGAGGTGCAAAATACAGACTTCTTTAAAAAAAAAAAAAAAGGCTTTGAGTGCAGTTCCTCTCCTATCCTGCCCTTTCCTGCACTGAAGTTGTAAAATTTCATCTCTATGAATCATTCTAAAAGGTTTTCAATTTTATAGTTTTAATTATCTCTGCACATTTACCATATGCTTAAATGGATTTTGATGCCAATGCATTCTTTATGTTGAATTAATGTAGTGATCGGGGAACATGGAAGCTAACGAAGATGTGAACTGCATCTTCTATGGTAAATAAATGCTGTCTTAAGTGTTCCTGCCAGTGGTTTCTAGCAAGAGAATACAATCAAAATTCATAGGCTTAAAGCATATGCTGCTAGCAATTAGCTCCCATACATTGTCCTGTGTTTCCAGGGATGCCTCTTTAATGGCAATGAGACGACGTATTAATGGCTTAACTCCAGAAGAGATTCGTGCACTTTCTAAAGAGGAGCTTCAGATGCCGGTTACCAAGGGGGACTTTGAGCTGGCTCTGAAGAAAATCTCCAAATCAGTTTCTGCTGCAGACCTGGAGAAGTATGAAAAATGGATGGCGGAGTTTGGATCTGCTTAATCTCAGTGACAGCTCTCCTTTGCCAGAGTTTTATGGTTTTTGTTGTTTTCACTTGCAAAATGAGTTAGAAATCTTTTTAAAGGTTTAATAAAAGGTCTGCCTCTGCCCCCATCCCACCTCCTTCTGGTGGCAAGATCTTTTAAACTACATTCACCTTTAAAGGGAATGAACGCAATAGTGAGGTGACATTGTAAAAGGTATTTTACCTCTAAAATAGTAAAATAAGACAAACACCAAGGGAAAAATTATACTTGTGAGGATGATCTTTTTATTTTTCCAATGTAGAGCAGTCTTACTTCACCTCCTCATAGTCATCTTTCATGGCTGGAATCAATAAATCAGCTGGGGGATTTGACTCCAGAGGAGCTAACAAGGGCTTGCTGTACCCCCTGCTCTTCAGTGCTACGTTTCTGTTGAGCTGCTGACTCTGCCACCCTTCAATGTGGCATCGAAGTTACTGTTCTCTCTCTCTCTGCTCGGATATTCAGAGCAAAGCCTGTGGATTAATTGGCATTGCACAGAGGAAATGAAGATCAGTTTTCTGTCAAGACGTGGGCTCAGCTCTCCTCTCATGTACACCCATTTGGAATTGATGTCACTTCAGACTGGAATGATGTTACCTGTGACAACTTGCTATGGAAATGAGGGGAAAAGGGCCTTGATTGCTGTCAGTCTGGTTTATGCTTGATCTCTGAACATAGTTTGTACTGGTTTGACCAGTAGACACTTTGAAGTTTGACCAGTAGGCACTTTGATTTAAGTTACGTCTTGCACTTTTATGCTTATGTGTCATCCTATACTTTTCCTGTGATATCTAGATATTATTATTATTATTTAAGTACTAAGAGTTTAATACAGTAAAAACACTAATGCTGTCTTTAAAACACGCGGCTGTCCTTAAAACACATGGCTGTGGATTTCCACTGCTTCTGATCGGACTTGATCTCTTTCCTAGCTTTACCAGGCAATGGAATTTGCACCTGTTTATGTCGCAGAACTGTTCATGCTTCTTAATTTTTTTTAAGGAAGTTTTTTTAAAAATGTATGTATGTTATTGATTTAGGAGAAAATAATTTGTGCAATCTCATTTATGTTGTTATCTGTTTCTTCCCACGTACAAATGCAGGGTTGAGAAGGGTTGGGTTATAAACTCTAGCATGGGAAATCCTCTCTCTCGAGTATTAACTGTCATGCTGACTATATGATCTCTTCGCAGACTCGGGCTGCGAGTCTGACATATGAAGGTTTCCCAAGGTAGGAATGGGAAGGAGATGTCAAATGTACAGAGGAATATGCAAGCTTTCAATTTTTTGGTGTTTTTGTGAGCTAGGCCAAAGGATCGTGGTGGATGCAAGTTGCTGTGCGGTTTGTAGGTGTTCTGCCCTTCAGTTCTCTGCTGAGACTCCTAGTGGCATAGCCAGATGTGGCAAACTGGAGTAAGAAACAGGTAACACCTCCTCTTGAATGGGAGTATATCCTTATTTGCTCCCTTTTGCTAGTTCTTGGAAGTTCCCAATAACGTCAGTAATTCAGCACTCTGGTCTCTTGGGCCACGACATGTGAACCACTAAGGCAAATGCTGCTCAACTCTGTCTACTGTTCAGGAGGAAGGGCTGTCAGGATAGGTGCGTGACAGCTCTGCAGCATCTCTCTGATTACCTGAGCGGCTTTTGAGGCCATTTTACCATTGCTTCTTTGTCTGTCAGTACTCCTTCTTCTTTCTTTGTATGTGAAGACCACATCTCGGGTCAATCCTTTCCTTTTAAAGGGCTGCCCCAATTTCCATGGAAAAACACCATGGAGATTCTATCAGTCTTGCATTTGCCGTGAAACTCAGTCAAGGCTTTAGAAGCGTGTTTCCATGTGGCGCTCCAGAAAAATATCTTCTGGCGCCCCCAGACTGCTTGAGACCCAGCTGCTGTTCATATATTGCCAAGGACAGAGCATCTCTGCTCTCTGCCCGTTACACTCCTGGACAGGAAGGTTAGTGCGGAAAGAACACGAGCCTTTACTCTCTTCACCTACAGGGAGAATAAATGCTTTTTTCCTGACCAGTTTGCAGTAACTGCACAGTAGAGCCCTTGGGATTCACAGTACCTGTGGCTGTCGGACTAAAAGGAACGGTTCTCTCTGCGTTGGAAGGCAAGCAAGCAGAGGCCATGTTGACTCTTCATAATTTTTGGATAAATTCCAAAAATTAGTCTGTTCCTCCCAGGGAATAACTGGACTTCACAGAGAGAAAGCTTTGAAAACATTGCTCCAGTCTGTCATTTCTTCCTTATGAAAGCTGTAGGCTGCAGCCATTACTCTTTTAGTTTATTTGTTTTACTGCAGAATCTTGTGTGGCCAATGCCAGGTTAGCGCTTCAGGGTCTCTCGCTAGAGGGGCCATTGCTGCCCGAGGCAAGATCTGGAAGGGAATGGACATGAATGCCGGTAGCTTACCCTCCTCAGCTGCCCAGGAGCAGTGCTGGCATTCAGCTGCTGCTGCTTAGAAGGGCCTCAGTACCAGTTTTCTCAGTTTCATGTTGCCCTCAGCAGTGCCCTTCCCGCTGATGAAAGCACAGTGTTTAGCAAGCATGTCTTTCCTTAGCTCTTTGATGAACCTTCTACCTTCAGACATTAAACTTCCCTCTTAGATATTAAGGAAAATTCCCTGTACTGGGCATTCCCTCTAGTATGAATTATTCAGGTGCTGTGGTTTTTTTTCTCTGAAGGTCGTGATTTCTACCCCACATATGTTTTTCCTAGAGGTCCATTCATCCTTTGCCGCTGCAGAAGAGAAAAGGGACAGTTTCCAGGCTGCAGGTGTTTGAGTGTACGATGGATGTGCTTAGGCTCTGCTAGGTCAGGCACCCTGCAAGACAGAGACCATCCCTTCCCTTCTGAGACTTTTCAGGACAAGGATCAGACCCTGTGTGCTGACCCTTACATCTTTACCAGGTCACTCTGGTGGGCTTGGAGCCTGGGTTATTAACTCAAGAAGGGAGCCAGCAGCAGGGTGCAGCGAGGGGCAGCCAGGGAAGGAAGGCTAGGCCAACAGCAGCAGCAACGCAAGACCCTAAGGATGAGCTTACAGCTCAGTGTAAATCCAATTTGTGTCCCACTGAGGGAAACCCTTGTGTCGGGATGGTGGGTTCCTCAGAGAGCTGTGACAATTCGTTCAGTCTGTGTCTGTACGTGTATGGAGATACACGTGCACGCGTGCGTATGTGTATATATGCACACACGATGTGTGGTGCTTCAGTAGTCTCTACCTAACTTACATAAAAATCATGTTTTAAAGCTGTGTTTATGTGTCTCTTTCTAAACATCTGTGAAGGCCCTCTTGGGTGGCACTGTTAATTTTTGTACAATAAGCAATCTGGTTGTATGAAGTAATAAATGTACATGTAGCGTCTGTTTGTCTCACTGGGGTTGGGCTTTGCTGGTAACTGCTTCCAAAGGCTGCCATACAATGCAGAGCTTTTCAGCATGTCATGGTGGTGTCGGACTCACCAAAGTCCTGGACGGAGAGCATTTAAAGCAGAGCCTGTTTTCTTTGGATAACGCTGTCAGCAATGCTTTTCCTCTTAAATCGGCCTTGCGTTGCCACAAGCTATAAAATGGGGAATGCTGCAATGCCCAACACATGGAAGGAGGGTGGGGGAGAGGAAAGCAGCGGCCCCAGCAGATGTTCAGTGTTAGCACCTGATTCAGACCTCACAGAGCCAGGCAGGCTTTTTTATTACTTGCCCCTGGGCTGGAAGTATAATCAGGCTCCAGAGAAGCTGTATCATCAGCTGCCTGCTAACCAGAAGACTTTCAAGAGCAAAACTTCAGTTAGGAAAGAGCTTTCAAACTTGGAAAGAGACCCCGAGTCTCTTAGGACTGAATTGATTATTTGAATTTTCTCACTAACTTCCTCATGAAAGAATGTGTAGTTTCCAGTGTTTCATAATGCCTCAAACATGAAAGAGCGAGCAAGGGAAATTGCTGATCAAGGGATTTCAGGAGAGGTCAAATCTTTGCATAGGAAGTTCAGCTCACCCCAGTTTAAAAGCGGCTGTGAAATAGCAAAGGTGCACTGGCTTGTTCTGATCATGGTAAAGATGAAAGAGCTTGTGCGCTGTAAAGAAGCCCTCCGTTAAGCGAGCAAAGACTTGGCTGTACAATCCGGGCACGAGGAGGTGGAAGCAGCAGAGGAAATAGCCAAAGAAAACTTTTTGTCTGTTTTTGGAATAAATCAGTTCGTGGCCTGAGAAATTTTTTCTGATCAGCAGTGACAATTAAGAACGTGACGAAGGTGCAGGTGAAAGTGGTACCAGGGAGCAAGCAGGGAGCCTGGTGTGAAGCGGGTGGCAGCACCGTGGTGGCAAACGGGGACTGCTCTGTGCAAGCCACCCACTGGACAAGGCTGTAGGTGCAGGCAGCAGCCAAGCTGGGCAGGAGTAGTCCCTGATGGAATGAAGCCGACTGCATAAAGCCACCCATGTTGGTCACAGCAAAGGCAGGGAGCTGCTTTAATTCAGAGAACGTGGCACACGATCTTCTTCCCCGCTCACCTCAAGTGTTTCGTGCGAGCGCTGCCTGAAAACTTGGCTGTGGCTGCGGAGCCTCAGTGACCCGTGTTCCGGAGCCTGACTTCCACACCAACCTGAGCGAACAGAGCTGCAGCAGCAAGTGGTGTTCCCACCTCCCACCGCGCAGGGTCATTTGACCCTCTCTGCTTTCTAAGCCAGCCTGGATTTGTACGCCCGTCGTGACCTGTTCTTCTGACCCACTTGCCACGTACGCAGTTGTTCAGTATCTCCAACAGAGGAGCTCCTTTTTTGAGATACGGAGCACTCTTTTGATCAGCTAAAGTGCCATGCTCCTACACGTGTCTGCACATAGGTGTCTTGGAAAGATCCGGGCAATTTTCCTCTTCTTCAGAAGGCCCCAGTGAGCATTAAAAGCATTTGGGATGAGATGTTTTGGCTATCCTGGTTGCCCAACGCAAGAACACTTACCTCAACAACCAAGGCAGTGCCACAAGCCCTAGCTTTGTTAGGAGGACAAGAGGTAACGGGCACAAACTTGAGTATAGGAAGTTCCACCTAAACATGAGGAGGAACTTCTTTACCTTGAGGGTGGCAGAGCCCTGGAACAAGCTGCCCAGGGAGGTGGTGGAGTCTCCATCTCTGGAGACATTCAAAACCCGCCTGGACGCGTTCCTGTGCAACCTGCTCTAAGGTGGCCCTGCTCTGGCAGGGGGTTGGACTAGATGATCTCCAGAGGGCTCTTCCAACCCTACCATTCTGTGATTCTGTGAGGAGGCAAACTGTGGGGATGTTCCTACTCCGACCACATGGCCAAAGTTAGGGTCATATCATGTCCAAGCTCTGTTTCATGGCTTTTCTGTATTTCTGACTTCTTTGTTGTAGTTGGAATGTTTTTCTCTGAGTTAGGGGGAAGCCATGCAATTTTTGTTCAGTGTCTGGGTGAAGGTTTTGGGGATCCCATGGTCTGGTTGGTACATGAAGTTGCTGAGCCTGTTCCCAGCATGCTTGCTTTTGGAGGACAGCATCATGCATCCCGCTTGGCTGTCTGACTTTACAGTCAAGTCGCTTACTGTGGCTGTGCAAAGTCACTTAAATATTTAGAATATTAGAGAGAAATTCTTATTCCTGGATTACAACTGTGTTGCTCCCATTTGTGAGCAGTCCCTTGCAAAGCTGTTCAAGAGAAGTAAAAGAAGCTGTCTTGGAAGTAAGAGTTTTTTGAACTTGACTTTGAAGAGCAAGAAAGGTAGAAAAATATTTGCCTAGAGGAAGACACCGGAGTACCCAAGACGTTGACAGCCAAAATTTCTTCTTTTTTGTGGCTTTCCTTTTTTGTCTAGCAGTTACACTGCTGGGTTGCGCTTTCTGGTTCCAATTTGTTTTGAAATAATTACCATTGTTTATCTGTCTCTCCGGCCGCCTTTGCAGATGAATTGGTTCCACAGAGCCCTCTTTTGCTTAGCGGTTGGTGTTCTTGCACAGCGTGTTGTGTGACATCTAATTGATCGGGCTGATGGCATGAGGTCTTCCTTGTGATGTAAAGGTCACTGGAATGGTGAAGGTGAGAGGAACTGCACTGAATAGCAATTGGACTGGCGGTAACAGAAACCATAGCAACTCTGCCCAGGTTTATAAATATAACCGAGAAGAAAAAGGGAATAACCTTAAGGAGCTGCGGACAACACTGCAATATGCATGTTGATAAAAACGATGGTCTTTGCATCTTTGCCAGCCAGGAGAACATCCGTAAGAGGGTGGAAGTGGCTCGGTGAACACAGGAAGCCAATGGCAGGTGCTTCCAACAGGTTTTGTCGCCCAGCTTTGCTGCTTAAAAACACGCCAGTCTCCAGGGCCTGTTTGTTACGGCCACTACGAAACCTGCCTTTTAGGTAATCATGTTTGTCTTCCTAGTAGTCTGCTTCCTGTCTTGAAATGTCTTCAAACTTTGGGATATGCTGGAGCCAGAGTGTTTTTGGAGGGTTGGAAGAATAAGGGGATGTAGACAGTGATGTGTTTCTGTGGGGTTCTGGGGCTCTGCTGTGCTGGGTACTGTTCAGGTGCACAAGAAGAGATGCTGCAAATGCTTATGGGGAGCTGAGGTGGTGGAAGGATGAGGAGAGACGTGGAGGTAAAGTCACTCATCCAAGGTCCTGGGATCAGTAGGGGAGACAAAACTGCCCCTGTCTCACAGTTCCTGGTCCTGAAGCATACAATAGTGTTTTTCAGTTGCTTTTCATTTGCAGCCCCCTAGCATTTTTTCTACTGAGGCCAAAGATCCCTGTTTTGTGAATTGCACACAGCAAGTTTGTTTTTCTTAAATACCTTCTGCAGGCCCTTAACAAATAGCCCGTGGTGCTCCTGGGGGCTGCAGATGATAGTTTGAAAGGCACTGGCCCATGTCATCCTAAGCTTGCCTGAATTTCTGATGGAAGAGAGTCTGTAATGGATGCTGTTGATTTTATTTTCTTCTTGTTAGTTTGCTCAGAAAGATGAAGCTCAGCACATGAGAGGTGCTTCTGGGGAGTTTATTTACAGTGTGGTTTTTTTTTCTGTGCAGATTAGCATTTCATCAGCATATGGCACAGCCATTTAAAATAAATATTTGGCTTTCCTTAATTTATGCTTGTGTAGAAAGGTCCCTGAGTATGCATATCTATCCCTCTGTTGTGTCTAATTAGACATTTCTACCGTGGTGTTGGGGGACCGGGCTCCTTCCCCCTCGCAAGGAGCTGAGAGCTTTGATTCGCGTGCTCCTCCCCTGCGTGATGGATCCGCATGCCTCAGCTCAGGGGGAGCGGGGCAGGCGGCTGTCCCCTCGCCTCTACATCCTGGGAATATATATTTATTTAAGCTGGGACCCTGCCCAGCTTGGCGCCCTGTCCGCTCTCACCTCCTTCACCCGCCAAGGCAGCTGTGCTTTGGCCAGACGCAACCCCAAGCCATCGTGTGAGAGCAAAGAGCTTCGGCTGGGGAGATGCTTGAGGAGAAGGTCAGGCAGCAGTGGGGGAGGACACCATGCCGGGCCGCATCCCGGTGTGCCCACCCTGTCCTGGCAAGGGAAATCAATGGTAAGGAGAGGGAAAAGTGCTCCCCCAGGCACGCAATACGGACAGGGATGGGAGAAGAGCAAGAAACTTATTTTAAAACAAAGGAAAAAATGAAAAACTAATCAGTTATAAGATGGAGTTGAGCCTGCCACAGCCAGTGACCCAGGAGGCCTTTTCCAGCTCTGTGGCATATCCAGATGTTTTGTGTTCCCACAGATGATTTGGAAACTTTCTACTAGTTTCCAATCTAAGTAAGTTCCCACTTGATTTGTATCCGACTGATCTTGTGCTAATGTCATCTTCTAACGCATAGTTCTTATTCCCTGATATTTATCCTACATCCTGGAATGTATTTATAGAGTCATCATATAAAGCACCACCTTCTGCTTTCTTAGACTGCACACGCTCCTTCAGTCTCTTTTATAAGACAGATCCTCTTCAGCAACCTTTCTTTCCACCTGAGCCTGGTTGGTTTTTTAACACGGATCACCAGAAGTGTACACGATGGATCCGTAAGATGCATATGGCACGTTACGCGGTGAGGCAAGGAAAAAAAAGAGATTGCCATCATGGTGTGTGGCTGTAGTCAAATGAATAAACCAAGTATTTGGTTGTATAACCTCTGGGAGGGCGGAAGGCTGAGCTATATCGTTGCACAGCAATTAGGACTCATTAGATAACAGACGATGGTAGGCAGCGGGATACACAGGGAAGGGAGGAAGATGCAGGAGCAATCCAGGGAATGTCAGGAGAAAAGATTTGTGAGTTCTGTTCACAGGGGATGCAGCTAGGGGCACCCACGGGGTTTGAGACCACAGTGTTTCTGGGGATGCATGGGTGCTGCCCAGACAAAGGGGGAGGAGACACTTGGGACCAGCTAACAAGCTCCAGGGGTGGCTTGGCCACCAGCAACTAGGGATGAGTGTGACTGTGGAGTGATGGGGTGGATCACATCTCCCTCTGCCAGTCTCCCCATCTGAGATGTTCCCCCATGTATGCAGAATCCTGCTGGGCCTGAGATATCCTGGCTCACACTCAGGTCCCCAGTACCATGAGTACCCTGTCCCTCTGTGCTGGTACATGGTTCTCCAGGGCATGCTCCTTCCTCTTGAGGTGTCCAGAAACAAAACCAAACTGCAGCCTCCCAAAGGGACCTGTTAAGCTTTTGGCACCAGAAACTCAATTGTGTGAAAAATGAACCCATTTAGACTGAGTCTGTTCAGCAGATTCCCTTCCTATCTGGTGGAGGTTGTTACGGCCAAGGTGGGAATAAAGCTATTGTGCTTCTGCTCCTTGGTGATGGAGGTGATTTCCTGGTTTTTCAGTCGTGTTGCTCTGCTGGGACTGTGCGTGGGTGTGCCAACAGCCCTCAGCGGCTGCGTGTAGACATCCACAGCTTCACTGCAGAGGGTTTGGAGACCCAGCAACTCTGCTTCCCAAAGGCTTCTTCCAGCTAGAGGTTTTTTATACCTTGTTTCAGCTCTCAGACCTTCTGCTGGGAGTTACCTGCAGGCAGCCTGGACAGAATTTTCCTCTCATAGTGCAGAGCAGTTTTAAGAAGAAATTACGTCACTCTTAAGAGAAAAATGCTTGGCTGGATTTGGTAATGGGCAGGAACAAACTTGTGTTTGGACACACTTGACAGAGCCCACCGCATGCTTCCCAAAGGGGAGTCATGCTTGCTTGAGACCGTGTTGAACACAGTTGAAGAAGGACTGTGGGATGGGATGGGATGGGATGGGATGGGATGAGGAAGAGACTGTTGGTAGGAGTTCCTGCTGCTGGGGCGAGTCTTGGGATGGTGGTGCAGCTGCCCGAGTTAGGATCCATGGCTGCTTTATGGGGCTGAGTTTGCAGCTCCTCTTGTCCAATTGCAGATATTTGTGTCTGAGCTGGTCACCTCCCTATAGAGTTGGTGGAGTGAAACGGGCAAGCTTAGGATGAGAGTTATCTGATACATCTGAGATGCCTTCTCCAGGATCAGATGAGTGGGCCCTCCAGAGTGCCATTTATTATATAGGGAGTCAAGGGGAAGCAGTTTAGATGATGGATTTTGGGTGGGAAGAACCAATCTGTGTTGGTCTGTATCTCCTCAGTGCCCCTTGCCCCTTTCCAGTGCTGCTGTCCCACCAGCATTGCAGCCTGGTGGTTGCCTACCTTCCCGTGTCCCGTGGTCCCTCAGAGTCTTGGGTGCAGGCACAGAGCCCGCACACCCTTATCCACCCTGGAATGTAAGGCCATCCCAAGCTCTGTCTCAATGCAGTTCTCCTTTGCGGATGGTTAAACCCCCTCCTCACTCCCTGCAAACTAAAACCAGGAGGGTTTAGTTTTTCCTGAACCACGGTTAGCCCAGCCTGGCCAAGTGGGACCAGCACACTCGTAGCAGTGCGACTGAGTTGGTAGTATGGAAACACACATGGGCCACCTTCATCCTGGCCCCTCCTGGCAAATGACGTGAGTGGGGGAAAATGGGACATGACAGAGACTTTTTTTCCAGGCGACTCGTAGATATTGGTACTTATTAGGCACAATCTGCCAGGAGAGAGCAGAGGGGATTCTTCCTTCAGCAGGAGAGAGATTGGCAGGAGAGCGGCAGGAGAGAAACTTAGGACTTAACAAGAGCCTGAGAAAGGTTGAACATCCAGAGCTCTGACTGTTGTACAGCTGCTTCCTTTCATAATTTCTGCAGCATCTTTCCCTCAGACCACTGCATCCCTCAGACACCGAAACACAGTCGTCTTCCCTTGGACCACTCCGGCCCAACAGTTGCCAGTGGGTCTCCTGTGCAGGTACGCTGGGCAGTGGGAAGGCTGGGGGAGAGCCTGGCTTTCACAGGTAGCATGGTCCAGCCAGGGTCAGCAAGCGGCTTCCTGACGGTACCCTGCAGTGCCCACGTCTGCTGCCTCCTTAAACAAAACTCACTAACAAATCTGAGCCTCAGGAGGGGAGGACAAGGGAGAATGCTCACCTTCTCCTGCTCAGGTAGATGGCTGTGCTGTGCAGCTGGGGCAAGTTAACTCACAGAATCACAGAATCACAGGGTTGGAAGGGCCCTCTGGAGATCATCTAGTCCAACCCCCTGCCAGAGCAGGGCCACCTTAGAGCAGGTTGCACAGGAACCCATCCAGGCGGGTTTGGAATGTCTCCAGAGACGGAGACTCCACCACCTCCCTGGGCAGCCTGTTCCAGTGCTCTGCCACCCTCAAGGGAAAGAAGTTCCTCCTCATGTTTAGGTGGAACTTCCTATGCTCAAGTTTGTGCCTGTTACCTCTTGTCCTTCTCACCCCAGAAACCCCCCCGCTGCCGCAGAGAGTTGGCTGCCCCCTTGCCTCTCCTTGCAGCACACTAGACTTTGGTCTCTGACAAGAGGTTTGAAGCTGATTCAGAAGAGTGCTGGAAACATGTTTATTGCCAGGCTGCCCATTCCCACCCATCTTCCCCAGCAAAGCAAACCCATCTCTGAAGGAGATGTGGTATCTTCCCTTCCCTTTCCTGTGCCAGTGATCCTCTGGTCCTGCCCAGGGAATACTGATGGTGGGGGCTGCGTACAGCCCACGCCAAAGTCCACTGGTTCAGCTGGCCGTGTGGGTGCTCCTGTACCGTGCTGGAGCGAGGTGTCTGTGGGGTAAGAAGCTGTGGTCTCTTCTGAGCTAACACTGGAGGAAGATGTCCTGCAGCAAACCCACTGGGATCCCCCAAGGCATGAAGGCTTTCAGCCTTTTGGCTTCCCCTCAACCGTGTTCAGCAAGTCCAAGATGGAAATTAAAGCTGGCCACCAGCAGGGACATCAGAGCTGCCGAGTGAGCTGCTGGGAATGAAATAATGCCGCTTGGTCTATGGACTGATTCTTTTCTTAAGGCTCGTTATTTGCATTTTCCCAGACCCTCTCCTCTAGCTTACCACGAAACCTTCAACACCAGGGCTGTTGCCCACAAGATCAATCCCTGTGCCAAAAGCTGAGGATACAAGGGAAGGCTGAAGCCGGGGGAGGAATTAGCTGCACATGGTGGGGGTCTGCAGCGGGAGCCCCCAGTGAGGAGTGCCTTTGCTGTGTCGCTCAAGCCCATGCCATGGATGAGGAGGCCAAGAGTCTATGGCCTGCTGTGGGGCACTGGGGCTTTTCCTGCTCCTTGCCACATGGGACACGCTTTGAGGAGAAAGGGGAACACAAAGGAAACACTGACGCTGCCAGATAACAGGCAGTTGGAGGCATGAAGCGGATGAAAAGATCAAGGGATCTTGCTGGGGATCAAAAATGTTTCTGGCTCTCCTCCTGGACTACATGTTTCTTGCCAGGCAGCCTGCTCCCACCCGTCTGCCGCACAGTGGGAAAAGGCACAAACCCACCAACCTCAGTTTTACCAAGGAGGGGGAAGAGGGTCTTATTACAGGGGGGTTGCTAAGAAAATCTTCTTATGGGTACAGAGTCTCCTCAGAGACCTATGGCAGATGAGTGACCTGGTTATGCGAGGTGCGGGACAGGCACACGGGGAGTGAACACCCCAGCCTGAATGGGAAACCCAGGACACTGGTGAGACAAGCCAAGATGGGCAAAGAGGCAAGGGCAGCGACGGGAGAGCTCCCATGGACGTGGCCAGGGTGTACTGAAGGTTTGTTGCTGTCCCAGTGCTTGTCAGCAGACCCATGGATGGTGTTCCCCAAGAGGCTGAGACCAAACACAGCTCTTGCTGTCGGAAGCTGTCCACACCACTGCCATGGGGCCAGGCAGCTCCCGGGGCCAACTGGGGCACTGCGGGGTGCAGGCAGTGGGGCAGGGCTTTACCTGCTCTTTGTGAAGGTGAAGCTGGGACCATTTCCATTCGCTCTCGAAGAGAGATGGCAACGTATCTCCCGGCTAAGCTTCCTGAAGGATTTCTGCTCCCACCAGGATGTTCCAGCTGCTGTTGCTCCATGGCACAAAGCTGGACCACTTGCATCTCGGGGAAGCTCTGCTTTTCACATTCAGTTTTACCTTGAGAGAAACTGATTTTTTCCTTGAGAATGAGTTTAGCACACTGCAGAACGTTTCAATATCTCCTCCAGTCTCTCAAGACTCATTATGAATTTACATTTAAGCCTTGTTTTTTATTTAAGCCTCAGAGTTTTCCATGTAATTTTCCTGTACAGAGAGGAATATGCAGCTATTGAGTGTGCAGAACCCGCTTGCTCAGCCAGCACAAATCCCTCAAATGGTGTTTTCTACACCACGTACACGAAACTTATTACCCCTTCGATTTAGGGTTCCTTGGGATGTGGTGCTTGCACCAGATATTGGTAAATATTGAAATTTCTTAAGCTGCGCAGAGGCTGCAGAGCGCAAGAGCTCAGCTGGAAGGGATCCCAAGTCCTGCTGAGCTCTGAATTCTTGAAGACCACTTGACTCTTCGAGCCAAGAGAAACCTCCCGAATGCGGCCATCTGCAGAAAGACGTCCTTAAGAGAGCAAGAAATCATCGGTCCAAGAAAGGGTTCAAAAGCTTTGGAGATTCATAAGTCCTTGAGGAAGTTTTAAGAGCTAGAAGTAGCTTAATAGTTGCTTTACAAGCTTTCGGTTTGTGCGGCTAGCTGCTCTGGCTGGGGGCTGGATGCAGTTCCCAGCCTCGGGGCTAGGTTTGGGGCATGCGGCTCTCGCTCTGAGCAGCTTTAGCTTTAAAGCAACTGCAAAAGTTTGTGTGCAAATGTGCTGACTGCAGATGTCCACCGGGAGAAAGCCCAAGAGGAATGTGTACGCGCCAGGCTTGTTTAGAAACCGCAGATGATTTACAAAGTGAGCTTAATTGGAAGTTTCTCTTTGTGGCTTTCTGACGTGTTATTTTTCTGATGCAGACGTGTAGGAGCCATTTAAAAGGTCCGTGTTTACTAATGAGGAGTTGTGTAATTGGGGATATATTTATTAAGTGTACATGTGCAGGATGGGGAAGTGGCTTGAGCAGCAGCAGTGCAGGGTCTGGGTGTCTCAGGGCATCGCCAGCCAGGCGTGAGAGACAGGCGTCCTGCTCTCCTGGTGGAAGAAAGGGCCTCTCGTCCTCGTCCCCTGGACGTCTGTCCCCAGTCCTGGCACTGCAGTTAAGAGAAGACGGGGGACCTAAGGGCCTCCACAGAAAGGCAGTAAGAAGCAGAAAAGGTAGAGAGACACATGGTCTGTGGAGGTGCTCAGAATAAGGGTCGCTACATTTTAAAGAAGAACACTTTAAGGGTGTTTAACTTGATAGGTTAAAAAAAAAATCTATTAAAAAAGAGTAAAAATCTGAAAAGGGAAAGTATACTAAAAATTTGTAAAAAAGGAGAGAATATTCCTTTGTCAGTGTCCGCTGTGGGTAAGGCAGAGTGAACCTGATGACATTTTTCTCACCAGGTAAGATGAGCATCCTTAGGTACAACCGTGCCGGCCAGAGCATGGCTGAGTGGAGATACCGGGTCTGGCCGGGGTACCAGCATTCAGCCCCTGGCTCCACGCTCCTGAAGGTGTTCACATGGGAGCAGTCTCACAGCATCCATCCTCATTCCCCTGTGTGTCTGAGAGACCCAGTTCTCCCTCCCCAGCCTTAAAAGTGACCACTTTTAGCTTACTAACCATTTATTAAATACATAAGGGGAGCAGGTTGCTTCCCTGAGGATTTTGTCCAAGAATGTGATGGGCAACTGGAAAAAAGGGCGTATGTGGAATTTTGTCACCTCTCAGGTTGCATTCAGGCAAACGCCCCTTGATTTCGGTCCCCCAGCAATCCCCGCTGTTATCCTGACATGCAGAATTAGCACCGAAATGTGTCTCAAACACTTCAAGAAATGCAGTACCCATCACTCACTTTGCAGTTTCCTTCTGAAGGTTAACAACCTCGTGGTTAAAATGTACGCCTGATTTAGAAATCAGCTCAGCGTGTTCTCTGGTGCCCGTCACTGCCTATCTGTGTGCCTTTCTCAGACTAAATTTTTAGTACCCCCTTAGCATCCCGTATTTTCTCTCCACACATGTACTTACACACATCATCAAATCACGTCTCGGTTTTCTTTCTGACAAGTTACAGAGGCTGACCTCTAGAAGTCTCTCCCTGTAAGTGGTTTTCTTCAGCGCTCAAACCATTTTTTATGGCTCTTTTCTTCACCCGCTCCAATTTTTTGATGTCCTCTTTAAAATATGGCACCTCAGCAGGATGCAGTATTCTAGTGTCAATCTTACCAAGGACGTACACAGAGATAAAATCGCCTTCTATTCCACTTCACAGTCCTGTTGCTTATACACAGAAGAATGAAATTAGCTCTTTCTGCTACAGCAGATGGAAAAATAGGTCCCACATTTAAGAACCAGAAGGCTAGATAGGGGTATTAAAAAGAGAAAAATGGAGCCAACATGAAAGCAGAATTACAAACCGGGGCAGCGTTAATAGCACAGTGTGATACTAGCCTGAGCACATTAGTTGAAATAAAATGCTGAGAAAACAGTTTCTTCCACTTCAGAGCCGACTGCAAGCCGAGGCTGGTGTGATGGCTCCCGCCTGGTGGGCAGGCTGGGCACGGGGACGCGTGTCCGCGTGGCGGGGATGGGGAGTGACTCCTGTATCACACGGCTGCGCCTGGGACACCCTTGCTAAATGGTGCCAGCAGGTTCAGTGGAGGCGTGAGGCGACCCCTGATCTCTCCCGGGGTCAGCCGGCAGCTGGGTGCTGCTACATCAGCCCTGCCAACTGCCTGCTGCCATCAGGGCGCCGCGTACATGAAACCACCCCCAGCCTATAATGCTCCCTCTCTGCCGCGTGCCAAATCTTTCACAGGCAGGAGGGTTTTTCCTAAATTCCCCAATTCCCGTGCCTAGTGACACTTCTTGAATGCAGAGCCACTGTGCTATTTGCGGTCACATTTTCAGTACACGTCCTCAGCATAAGCCTCATCTTCCTATATTAGAGACAGTGACCTGACCTGGAATGCTCTAAAATCTCCGCGGGATTCCCCGAGGCAGCTCAAGGGCAGCGTGCTGCGTGCCCAGCAGTCAAGTCTCCTGATCTTTGAAGGCTTTCTGTGAGACAGTTCTTAGTCTCCTTCTTCCTCATTTCTGTAACTGTAAAATAGGCGTAACAGTTTTGCGGACTGCCTAGACACTCAGATCCCATCCTAAGTTTTCTCACATAAGTGGCAGTTTGTGCCATTGCAAGCCCTGTTGCGCTGCCTCTCCTCTCGCAGCAAGGGTGACAAGGCGTCTCCTTCCTCCCTGCTTGCCTGAAATGCTGGGTTTTGCCCCCTGGTGCTTGGGCGCTACAGGAACCTGGGCACCGACGGTGCTCTCAGTCCTGTGCTTACTGCATGTGCTTCTTGTGGGACCCATGTGGAAGGGTGTCCTTCCCTCAGGGGAGGAATGAAGCCAGGGAGAGGAGCACTGGTACAGAGACACAAGGGTTGGGGGACTAATGGACTGGAGAGAGCCTGCTGGAGGGTCACCAAGATGACTGGAGCACATGAAGTACCAGGAGATGGTAAGAGAGCTGAGGTTATTCAGTCACAGGAGGAGAAGGCAACTAATTTTTGTCTACAACTGCCCTATGGGAGGTAATAGGGAATATGAAGCCAGACCTTTCTGGAAGGTGCATGCTGAAAGCGTGAGAGGCAGCGCAGGAAACTCTGTTTAGATATAAGGCATCAGGTCGGCACCACGAGAGTGGTCAAACGCTGGCACAGGTTGCCCAGAGATGTGGTAGTGTCTCTGTCCTTGGAGGTGTTCAAACTCATCATGGCCCTGATCAGCTTGCTGTCACTGGACCTGGGCGAGGACCTGGTGACCTCCAGTGGTCACTGCCAATCTGTTAGGTTCAACAAGGGCAAGTGTAGAGTTTTGCATTTGGGGAAGAAAAACAC
>VXBO01014157.1:321174-339863 GCA_013400135.1 Rhinoptilus africanus
GCGTTCCTGGGTGATGTGCTCTAGGTGACCCTGCTCTGGCCGGGGGGTTGGACTAGATGATCTTTGGAGGTCCCTTCCAACCCTATGATTCTATGATTCTATGATTCTATGATTCTATGAATCTCAGTGATTCTGTCATTCTCTGACACATTTGAAGTAACCTGTAGGGCAATGGCAGCAAGGTGACAACAGCCATGATCTCTTGAAGTCCAGGCTATGAAGATCATGGCTGAAATCCAGGCTTAGTGGCATGGGAATAGGATAAAAACCCATGATTCTGTGGCGCCACTTTTATTGAAGCAAGCAGTGTGATCTCAGCCCAGCAAGCAGTATTTCAGAGAATCACAGAGTCAGAATGGTTTGGGTTGGAAGGGACCTTACAGATCATCTAGTTCCAGCCCCCTGCCATGGGCAGGGACACATCCCACTAGATGAGGCTGCTCAAAACCTCCTCCAGGTCCTGGCCTTGAACACTTCCAGGGATGGGGCATCCACAACTTCTCTGGGCAACCTGTTTCAGTGCCTCACCACCCTCAGAGTAAAGAATCTCTTCCTAATATCCAATCTAAATCTACCCTCTTCCAGTTTAAAAACGTTACCCCTTGTCCTGTCATTACATTCCCTGATAAAGAGTCCCTCCCCATCTTTCCTGTAGGAACCCTTCAGATACTGGAAGGCTGGTATAAGGTCTCCCTGGAGCCTTCTCCTCTCCAGGCTGAACAACCCCAACTCAGCCTGTCTTCACAGGAGAAGTGCTCGCCTTGGACAAGGTCAGTGCAGAAAGGAGCTGGAAGGAGGGGATGTGCTGTTGGTGGCTCTTTGTCCAGAAATGCTGCAGATGGGGGTGATGTGAGAGGGTATATGAGGTGGGAGTCATCTCATCTAACTTCATCTCTTGGAGGCAGGACATCCAGCCCAGCTGCCTGATTGGGCTCTCCCTATCATCGCTGGAAGGAGGTGTACACCCTGGAGTGATTCAGCTCATCCTAAGGAATGTGTCTAAGGTTGGAGAATTGATGGTGTTGATGGTATTTGGAGTTTACTGTCTGTCTTTATTGAGACTCTAATCAGGAGATTAGAAGGGCAACCAGCTTAGACTTGGTGAGTGGAAAGAACCCATTTTGGTGTTTGTTTACAGGTGTATCTTATGAAGCCACATGGCTTCACATTGCTGGGGAGGGACCAAGTCCCTGTGAGTGCCAGGCTCAGCACTGAGACAATGTCTTGCCTCTATAGGATCAGGAATCAGTTTTAGATGGCTAAAGCTAAATCTTGGCATATCAGTGCAATAAAACTGCGAAAAAAGCCAAAAATACTGGACTACATCTAAAAAAGATGTGCTCTGTCAGCACAAACCTGACAGATACGTTTTGTACCTGTGGAAATCTCAAAACAACGTTTTGGAGGATACCTACAAGTGTACAGACAAACCACTGTGCAGGAACAGGCTGTTTCCAGGGAAGGCTCTGTCCCCCTCAGTACTCCTGGCAAAGCAGCAAAGCTGGTGACCTCGACACCCAACACGCTTTAGTTTGTTGTAAAATGGCATTGATGGAAAAGCAGACTTGAGCTTGTCCACAGGGTACGTGAAATGAAATGGTGCACACAGAAACGGCTCCACCATTGCAAAGCTCTTCCTGGTTTATAAATTTATGATTATGCACTTTCAGCCCTGAATAATTCCATGAAGAATGACAAAATTTCATCTCTTTTTTGGTTTCTCACATCTTTGTATAAAGGCAGTCTTTATACAAAGTCAGGTCATAGGGATGGAGCCAGTGTCCTCTGCCCGTGAGACTGCTTGAGGGGGGACAGATGTTAGTTTATGTAGTTCAGCTATGGGGCTGTCTTCACCAAGACTTCCTATTCCACCCCATGCTCCCCCTCAACTGCTACTCAATAGCACCTCAACCCTAGGGCTTCTGCTCCATACTGATCTCCTAACTGAGATGTGAGGCTGGAGAACTGCATATATCATGCTCCAGACAGCAGACTGCCAGCCAGCTCCATCAGCAGCGCGTCCGTGGGTCTGGCAGGTCCTGAAGCCACAGGTCATATGGGGACCACTGATTGCCAGAGCCCGGGAACTGCTCTGGAGGCGGTGTCTCAAAAGTGGAGCCTGATGAAAAACCTCTCCTCTTGCTACCATAGAAACTGAACAGACTTAACAACAACTTGTTACTTCTCTCATCTCCAACAGCTCAGCCTCTGAAGTGGCTTGATCTATGAAGATATTTGTATCACTCAATAGCTGGGGAAATGGGATTGAAGGTAAAAAAAAAGAAGAGGAAACTCACAAAGCTCTTGTGAAAACCTCTGGGCAAAGGGGAGGCTGCTGAGAAGTTGAGGCATTTCTCTGGGATGAGAAGCAGGGGAACAGAGAAGCTGGGAAGAGGTTGCTGGCCAAGAGGAGTTCACTGTGGACATGGAAGAAGTGCAGCAGGGTGGCTCTGAACTTTGCCATGACCCAGCAAACTGCAGGACCGTCAGAGCTGCTGGCTTCATGGGTACGTTGCTCCTGGATGGCATTTTCCATCCAGCACTCCATTCCTTTCTGATAGCCACACCGGTGTGAAGCGGCATTCCCTGGGGGGCAGCGGTTGTTGCTGGAGGTCCATCTCGCGCTCGGTCCCCCTCGCTTCAGCCAGCCCCACCATTCCCAACACCTGCGCGGAGATCAGGCCAGCCCCAGCGAGGGAGGGCTTTTGCAGTGAGTCGGCAGCTTTGTGAGCTGAAATGTGCTCTGTCACTCGGCTCAACCCCCTGCTGCTTGCGCTTTCAGGAAAAAATAAATATCTACATACTAATTTTGTTTTTTAATGATTTTTGCCTATTAGCGAAGCGCCCGAGACAATGAAAGCCTGTCTGCTCTTGCTTTTAAAGCTCTGAGACCTACAAAGGCTCTGGAGAGCGCTCAGACTGCCCAGGGACCGGGGCAAGTTTAATAAATTCCCAGAGACGCAGGCAGCAGGAGCAGGCTCTGGCAGGCTCCTCGCTCCGCGGGCAGGGAGAGCAGCCACGCTGCAATTTAATTCTTGAAGATACAACCACTGTGCAGAATAACTCAATGTGACATTAAGACACCGCCCTATCGATGCCATTCCCATGCTTTTTACTGCTCCCGGTGTCTCCCTGAGAGCATCCACCACTCGGGGTGTCACAGGTAATAGTTTTAGAGTATTTTTACATAGGTGTACCCCATTTTAACTAGCTTTGATCAACCTATGTAAAGAGGTAAGACAAGCAGATTGTGAAAAACTAACGGTACAGAGTAAAAACACCCGTTGAAACCTAGAAAACCATGGCAACGCCGGAGTTTTACCATGCAGCACAAGCCAATTGCAATCAAGTATCAGATGGAGCTTGTGGCAGAAGCGTTTCCTTCTCCCAGCAAACAGCTGCACTGGCCACCACAGCTGGCACCCCGGGGTGACTGTCATTTAGGGGATGGCATCTTGGGCGTTGATGAACATGCCCTGAAAGCCTGTGAACCTGTGAATCCTTGGTGCCGTGCTCTCACGGCTGTGGTGTACAGAGGCTGTTGTGGTGTTTTCATGATCCAACTGCCCACAGTAAAGTTGGAGGAGGCTGAGGGGTCAGGGGAGAGGAAGTGAAGTCTCCAAGGAACAACCGTTATTGTTAACCATCCTGGCAAATACGGCATTTCCTTCACTTTAGGTGAAATTTCTAGCATCAAAACTTTTCCTGATGTTGGAAACTCTGCTGATGTTGGCCTTGGTAGCTTCAAGGGTACGGAGCATGATTAGGAGCATCCCTCCTGGATATTGAACTGGCCCCATATAGCAAGTCACAAGCATTTGGGAGAAGATCCTGTGCACGGACACAGAGCCATCGACGACTTCCCAAGCAAGCCTTACTGGGCACGGTGTTGGTTCCTTGCTGTAGTGGTGGCTCCTGGGACCCAGCAGCTTCAGCCGCTGCAGTTGGCAGCTGCGGAGCAGGGAGCAGAGCCGCAGGTGACTGGCAGCAATGGTCACACACCTGCGACAGAGGGGGACCTTGCCTGCAGACCCAGTCTGACGTCTTGCACTCACTGCTGGCCATACCAGGCTGCAATCCTCTCCACATCTCTTCTTCAACCTAAATTTGGGGCCACACAGAAGAAAGTGGCATCAAAAAATAGTGCTTTGGCAGCCGCTGCTCCAGCACAATGTCTTTTCTCTTGTTATCTGCTTGCCTTTTCGTACCTCAGTGTAGCCACAGGGTGCAAAGGAAGGACACAGCTGGCTGTGGCCACTGCTACCAAAACCAGAGGTAAGGTGCTCCCACGGGCAGCACTTGGTTTTCAGAGTCACGTCACCTCCCTCTCTGTGCTGGTGGGCTGGTGGCACGCACTGAGAAAGCCAATGCACTGCTGGGGCTTGAGCTCTGGGGTGGCCAACAGGAAGCGGGGACACATCCTGGTTTACTGGGGACATGCCACACACCCACAAGCCACCATTCCCTACCAGTGAGGCAAGGGCAATCGCAGCCCCTTCTTCCAGCCTTTGTGCTGGAAGCTTTGAGGAGCAGGCATCAGCATGGGTGGCTCAGAGCCACGGGGATCCCCAAGCCCCATCAGTGCCCAACCGTCCCTGTGTTGTGGGATGTGCAACCTGGTCATCACGTCACCACGCTGGGAATACCACAGCGTCACTGGCAGGGAGCAGCCTGCCTACAGTGGGCTGGGAAGGAGGTGGTGGTGGTGGCAGCGGCAGGAGAAGATGGAAGAAGACTGGGGGTCCCAGGACTTGGTGGGGACCATGCACCAGGAGGGAGGCTGCCCACTGACAAGGTGTGAGCAGGTGTCTGTCACACCGAGGACAGCTTGCAGAAGGCCAGAGATGCGGCTGCCGTGGTGCTGGCACAAGCCTAATGTTTGTGGACTGTGGGTGCCGCTGTATTTTTGGCTGGAAGAGCTCTCGTGGTGAGATGGCTGGCAGTGCTGGAGTAACCTCCAGCATTCGCTGCAGCTCTTGCAGGATGCTGCGACAGCTTATCTTCCCCTGGGAGAGATTATAAAACAATAAGTTATTGTTTTTTCTGTGTTTAATGTGGTAGTAAATTAGATGAGGAGCTCAGTGTTTAGAATAGAAATAGAATCATAAGGTTGGAAGGGCCCTCTGGAGATCATCTAGTCCAGCCCCCTGCCAGAGCAGGGCCACCTTAGAGCAGGTTGCACAGGAACGCGTCCAGGCGGGTTTTGAATGTCTCCAGAGACGGAGACTCCACCACCTCCCTGGGCAGCCTGTTCCAGTGCTCTGCCACCCTCATGTTTAGGTGGAATTTCCTATACTCAGATTTGTGCCCATTACCTGGGCACAGGTAATGGTGAAGCTCAAAAAGTCAGATGTTGTCTGTAAGCCCTGACATCTTCCCAACGATATTTTGCTACCGCATGGCACAGGCTGGTCAGAGCCAATTTCTTTCCTCCTGACACATCTTTCTCATAACCAGGGACAATGCTCTGGTGCCTGCAGCAAAACCTTCAGGAATAAACCTTCCCGCCATGTCCCGCTGGCACCTGACCCCATTTCCCTCTGGCTCTTCCCAGTCCACTGTGGCTTTCTGCAGCAGGCACTGCCCAGGGCTCAGACACGTGGAGCCGGTGGGGGGCTGGGACACATGGCCTCTCTGTCTGGCAGCATCCCTGAGCACTGCAGGGCTCTGGGCAACCCCATTTATCCTTTTTAGTTTTCTTGTTTACCCCAGCTGGGTTCATTTATCCGTGCCCTGAGTGAGCCTGGCCAGGCGGGAAAGGGCCGGATCCAGAGGCTGTTGCCAGATGAAGCAACACCATTTATTTGGCTGAAGAAGTTGCCCCACTTGCTGGGCCGGATGCCTCCTGCCAACGTGGTGGCATCACTGCGTGTGAGTCCTGTCTTTTTGCCAAAGGTCAAAGACCACAAACCACAGCGGGGCTGTTTCGGGTGGGACAGCCCAGGGAAGGTGACAATTATTCACATACACGGGGCACCTTCGACAGAGTCACTATTTACTGTGGCTGTCACCTTTCCCTCTTGTGGGTCTCACCCTCCTCGTCGTGAGCACATGGTCAGAAGCAGCAAACCCCACAAGTGCCTCGGCACAAAGCCACAATCCTCGCCCCCCCTTTTTAAATTATGCTAATTCATTTTAATTTTTGGGGTTTTTCTTTTAATTTTTATTTTTCCTTTCCCATCTTAACATGCCTTTTAATCTCATGCTGAACTTGTTGGCACCTGTCCACAGAGGGCTGGGCATCCCTGTAACAGAATAACCTGCTCCTGAGCAAGTCCCACCCAGATTCTTTATTCGGAAGCAAAAGGATTTAATTCTGAATAAATAAGTTTTGGACTAAAATAGTTTTTACTCTACCTATTCAGCCAGCCTCCCTGGAATGTTTTTTCCGGAGGGGGTTATTTTGGGCTGGTTGTCCGTGAAGATACTGGATGCACGTGCAGTTTACTGAATACTGATGCTGGCACCACAAAATGCTCTCCCCCGTGAAGTTCAGTTTTGCACAATGAATTATTCACATATATGGGGTCTCCCAAGACAGTGTCTCCAAAGAAGTGTTTCCCAAGACAGTGTCTCCCAAGTGTGTCTCCCAAGACAGTGTTTCCCACACATTAGATGCTTGGAAGACCCTGTCTTCTGGCTGAACTGGGCTAGGAGTGTAACCATAAGTGGTTTTACTGTTGCTGGACTGTGTCTTTGTCTTGGATCAAACATGAGAGGTTTGGGGCGTGTTTTCGGCATAGCAATAGCACTTCATAAAGAGGAAACAGATGAGAGTTCTTTTCCTGTGTTAGCTTTGGCATGGGTCGGTCTTCCCTGCAAAATAACCTCTTAAATTAAGCTAATGTGTTTTCAAACTAGACAGGCTATCACGGCATGGAGCGTAGGGGAGGAAGAAGAAGGTGTGACCCATTGGCCATGCTCAGTGGTGGAGAGGGGTGCGTACCAAACAGCTATACTAACAGACCACAATTACACTCAAAATAATCAAGTCCAAGTTGTCCCTGCCAAGAACCACCCCTGGTGTTCACCCCAAAGCTCCTGTGCTGGCATGATGGTGTGGGAAAGGTTGTGGATACCCAGCTGCCTTGGGTCAGAGACCCTACGGGGACCTGAAAACAAGGGGGGAACTCCCCAGAAAGGAACGGGAGGTGACCTCTGGGCTAATGCCACCCAAAAAAACGTCTCTGCTTCTCTGGGCAGGGAGCTGCTCAGGGGAAGTGCTGGGGCACAGAGCTGAAATCCATGGCTGGCTGCTCATCGGATGCTTGTCATGTCATGGCTGGTGCCTGAGGAATGGTCCAGAGGAAGACCCGCAGCCCTGACACAGGCAAGAGTGCAATGTAGTGTCATAGAATGATAGAACGGTTAGAGTCAGGAGGAATCTTAAAGATCACCCAGTTCCAGCTCCTCTGCAAGGACACCTCCTGCTAGACCAGGCTGGTCAAAGCCCCACCCAGCCTGGCCTTGAACACTTCCAGGGATGGGGCATCCACAGCTTCCCTGGGCAACCTGTTCCAGTGTCTCACCACCCTCACAGTAAAGAATTTCTTCCTGATATCCAATATAAATCTCCCCTCTTTCATATGACATGCTGGACCTCACACGTGCTTGGTTTGGGTATCTTTGGGATATAGGACATGGTGGTTGTATCCGCATCAGCGACTGGAAGGTGCGCTGGGCTGTTCTCTGACTCTGCGTCAGCTAGATTGGGGTGGCCCACACCAGTGTGACTGAGATCTCCATCCCCCAAAACAGAGTGGCTGCACTCAAGCTACCTGCTGAGAAAGGTCCCTGTCCCACGCTAGCTCCCAGAGTGTCCCCAGGAAGGGTTTGGAAGCATCATAGTCAGCATGGATGAGCCATGGTGGCCACTGAGGTCTGGCCTCGGGGAGTGCTGCCTACCACACTCATGATGCTAACAGGGATGTAGCTAACGAGTATCTGACTGGCAGGATATTTGGAGGAATATTCCAAATTTCTGTCCAGCGTAGGTGCATTTTCACTTGTTTTTGTAAAAACTGTGACGAATGCTGATGTGTATTTGCAGAAGAGGTGCAAAGGGGAGAGCTGGTTGCTGGATTTACCCTGGCACCACAGATGCTGAGAGGGGCTGCTGGAAGGAGAAGAGCTCTGGCCGTACGCTAGATAAGAAGCTCTGCTTTGCCTTAAACTGGGCAGAATCAGACCCCAGCAGACTGTCACCATTACATGATGGAGAACCAGCCATCTGAGCAAACCAGTCATCATCCCGTGAAGCACATCAGCCTGCCAGTAACCTTGAAGGCAGCTGAGTCCATCCATCAAGCCCATGGCATCAAGTGACTGGTGCCTGTATCCAAAACCATCACATGTACCAGCCTGGGACCTTCATTCCACATGCAATTTTTTTCTTGGAAAGCACTACTGACTGCTGCCTCTCCAGCGGCATGCCGGTTGGGAGGGCGGTAGGGGATGGGCACTGGCAGGGGCTGAGGCTTCAAGCGCGTTAATTAATTTGTGGCAAATTAATTAGGGAAAAGAGGGAGACTGCAAGGGCAAGCGATGGTGCCAAGAAACTTCACCCATCACCCTGCTCTACCTCCCTAGCAGATCTTCTCTGAGTGCCTGGGGAGCTTGGGCTGGCCCGTTCCAGGCGTTCCCACAGCATCGGCCTGTGTCTTGTGCTTATTTAAAAGCAAACCAGAGAGGCTGCAGAATTGCTCAAGCACAAGCCCACAGCATGCATAACAAAGCTCGGGAGGTGCTATGTTCCACAGGCCACCGGTTGCATAGTCAAGTAAATAGCCCCGGGGCGCTGGTGACTCTAACACTGCTTTTGCATGGCTGAAAAACGATTCTATTTATTGAACATTCGTTTTACACTTGAGAGCTAAAAACTTCCTTTTCCCACCTTCTGTTGGAGACGCACGCACCTCTGGCATGTAACTGAGAGTGAGCTGCTTCCCGGGGGAGAGGAGCTGAATGACTCATGGAGACTCGCTCTTTGCTCAGCCCGTGGGCTGTGACGTCTGCGCAGAAGCAGCTTGGTTCTTCAAGAGTACAGCCCCTCTAAAACCACAAAGGTCTCCCACTCAGGCCCTTATGGTAATTGCATGGACAGAAAAGCTCAGGGACAGTGAAATAAAAAGGTGTGTCAGGTAGCAGCAGCAGCAGGAGGGTGCTCAGGTGAGGCGGTCAGCGGGTGCATGTTGGCCAGTGGGGACAGCCGGATGAATATGAGCCAGCAGTGTGCCCAGGTGGCCAAGAAGGCCAACAGCATCCTGGCCTGGATCAGGAACAGTGTGGTGAGCCGGACTAGGGAAGNCTCAGGGACATGGTTTAGAAGTGGTTTTTGTCAGGGCAGGTTAATGGTTGGACTTGATGATCTTAAAGGTCCCTTCCAACCTCACCGATTCTATGATTCTATGAATTTGGTTTGGGTTCGAGGATGTGTAAGGAGCCTCCAAGGCTCCAGAGCTCCCCCAGCCTCAGGGGTAGGATTATAACATTTCAGCCAGCCTCTACATCCCCCATGGGGCTTCTTTGGTAAGTGCCTGGTGATGGCTTTTGGTCCTTCTCTGAAAATATGCCAACGTTAGGGATATCTTGTTGCCCCAGCTGCCCCATGGTGGTCATCCCAGTTGGGCAGCGCCTGCTTTGCAGCATCCATGAGCAGATCCCCAGGCTCAGGCACACCAACGGTGGTCTGACCTGGATCGAGTGTATCCCCCTGGGAAAACTCAAGCTGCACAAACCTCTATCAGTGGAATTGGGGCTGTGACTATGGGAAATGGAGACAGACACAGCAGCCCCTTAGGGATGGGCTTGTCTTCTCACCAGCCAGAGAAAAAGGGCATCTTCGTGGGCCCATCTGCCAAGGATGGCTCCCACTTCCCTTTCTGTTTTACTTTCTGAGTAACTACAATGTGTGCGATACCACATGTGAGACATCCTGACAGCACTGTTCAGCAGAAGCCAGGCCATGTTACTATCCCCAGAGATCCTTGTCCCAGAACAGGAGGTGATGGGCATAAATGGAAACCGGAGGCTCGATCTGAACATCGGGAAACACTTTTGCAGCGTGAGGGTGACTGAGCGCTGGAATAGATTGTCCTGAGATGTTGTAGCATCTTTATCCTTGGAGATACTCACAAGCCCTCTGGACATGGTCCTGGGCATGTAGGTGGCCATGCTTGAGCCGGGAGATTGGATCAGATGACCTCCAGAGGTCCCTTCCCACCTCAACCCTCTGTGACACTAAGATATGCTGCCTTGAGTTTACTGGAGACTGAGGTGTCCCAGAGGGACATTGCCCATTCCCAGCTGCACCATCACCACAGAGGTCCCACAGCCATGCTGCCACACCACCCTTGTCCAGCCTTGCTGGGAACCAGGTAGGAACCCATCCTTACCTTTTTGCTAACGGATGCAACCTGATGCTTACTCCCCCTTAAGCAGAAGCCTCCACGTTTTCAGGTGAGCTGTCAGTGCCGGGCAGGCAGCAGCAGGGTGCAGAAGGCTGGTGATCCCCATGGCAGGTTGGGCAACACTATGTGCTGGAGGTCGGCAGAGATCTCCTGCAATAGCAAAGCTAAGGCCCTCGGTTTTCAGCATTTCTCACATAGCACCAGATGCGTGTTGCTGCAGAAATACATGTCCTGGATTTTAAACATCATGCCGGTCTCTGTTAGGAAAAGCCCTGTTGCATCTGCCAGGTGCCTGTGTCACCGGAGGTGACCCAACGGCGCTGCAGCTGAGTGAGCTCCTCCTGCTGTGCTGCACCCGGGATTGCTCATGGCCCAAGCAGCCGGGACCAGGAGCAAGTGTGTGACGTGCCTCTGGTCCCACTGGTGTGCACGACACCTCTGGGATGAGCAGCGTCTCCTGCCCCCATGTTTTCTTACGAACACAGTGGAGAATGAATGCAGTGAGCTGCGGGCACTTCTCTATCCTGGAGGTGCAAAATAGCAACTGAGGCTGACAAATTAATTGCCATAATTATTTTTCTCAGTTTATTAATGCTTCAAGGGACCTCTTCCCTGACGACTTTTCAGAGTGGAAACGTGGGCTGTCTCCAGCCAGCCTTCGCCAGTGCTGGGGCAGTCAGTCTGTATGGTGCAGATGGAAACAGGATGGTTGTGGTCACTGTTCGCTGTCTGATTGCTTCTAGAGTCAAACTCTCCCAGTAAGTATCACACATGCAGATAAAGCGTGGCAAAACTGGGATATAAATTCTGAAACAGACCTCAGGAGAGAGGAAAAAGAAAATACCTGCAGCGGAAGATGGACCCTGGTGGTACATGCCTGCCTTTGCCTTTGGGAAGGGAACAAAATTACTGCTGAAGCAAGCAGGAGCTTCCCGTCCAAGTTTGTTTGCCACACACGGGTGCTGATCACCTAAGAAATTGTCCAGGTCCCAGGTATTGGAAAAGAAAGGCTATAAATCATTTCTGGGCTAAAATTTCTGCCACTGACCCTCTTCACTGATGTTTCTGTAAGAGCCAGCGCTCCTCTGATCTGTTTACTGAAGAATGATTTACTGAGAAAATATGTCTCTAACAAGGTCGTGCCTTTTCTTGCGTCTCTGTGATGCAGGAGGCAGCCCAGCCCCAGCTCACCACTTCACCTCAATGTGGCAGCAGGTTTTGGGGTCTGTGGGGGGGCTGGGGACGGGGCAGCCTCCCCTCCACAGGGGGTTGGACATACCACATGAGGGAAGGTGAAAGGTGTTCACACAATTTTTAGCATGGGCTGCGTGAACTTTATCCAGGAAGAGTTCAACTCATGGCCATCAGGGCCAGGATGAGGCCAGCATCCCTGTTGCCCAGCCTCGGGTCGATGGCCCCATGGAGATTTGGGGGGGACACATCTGCCTTCCCCCATCCTTCCCAGCAGAAAGGCAGCAGCTTCAATGGGAGCATCCCAAGGGAAGAATCAAGTCCCTGCTGGGTAGCTGGGCTACGCCACAAGTCTCCAGCAGCCCCAGAAGAAGCGATGGACCCCAGCGTTTTTGTCCCTCAGATCGCGGGGTACCCTGCCGAGAGGGGAGGCGGGCTCCCCACTGCACAGAGACACTGAGGATGGGGAGCGAGGGCAGAAGACGGTGATTGCCACCACCTTCCCTGTTCCCTTCATGATCCGGGTGTGCAAAACTCTCTGCCTCACCTTTCCATGCGGCGTGTGAACAGCCGCTACTCGCAGCCGCTATTTCCTGCGTTAGGCAGGGAGGAGCTGCCCTCTACCGTCTCCCTTCCATACAACTGCCCGCTTGGCTATCAGTTAGGGAATAAAGCATGGATACGCTGCTCTGCGGCCAACAGGGCTCTTTGGGAACGGGTCAGGCTTCCCTGCCATGCCACATCTGCTCGCAGAAGTGTTCAGAAATGGCATTTCTGCCGGATGGCACCTTCCCCAGGCTCACTCAGGGCATCTTCCCCAGGCTCAGACGCTGTACAATGAATGGGAAAACAAATTGGAGCTTTAAGCACTGGGGCACCTACATTGCACGGAGAGGGTGAGAGAACAGAGGTACTCCGTGCCGCTTCTCCGGTGCTTCGGTGTCCCTGGATGCTGCTTATGCTTCTGGGCTTTCCAATGCTCCCATGTCATCCCCAGCTGTTTCTGCTCCCAGCAGAGGAGATCTAATGGAGGGCTGGTTTAGCTGGATATAAATCCAAAGCCCCTTGAACAGAATATAAAAAGCACATTTAAATACTAGTTTTTAAAGCAAATTTCCTCTTTTGTCACAGAGGAGAATGGGCGGTGCCATGCTGGTGCGTTCAGCAGTCAGTGTTGCATCGCAGGTGAACACTAGAGAGAGCAGAAGGGATGAATTCCCTTATACGTACCCTGCAGCACTGTTAGCATTTTGAGGTTTGGAGGTTCAGTGCAGCAGAACATCCTCAGCTCCAGGCACGGGGTCAGCAGAGCGTCCAGCCCCGGTGTCACCATGCAGGTGACAAGGCTTTTGATCCCTGTGGTCTGCATTCAGAACAGCTGGCTGAGTTGGCAGAGCTGGTCCAATGGTTCACACACATTGCTTGGGTGGTGGTGGGTCTCCAGAACCTGGGTTTATTTTTTTTCCCTATGACCGAGAAGCAGCAGGACAAAATCCCAGGTCCATCTCTTTCTTCCTGGTTTCTAAAGACTGCTAGGTCCTCTCAAGGGATCTCTCAAAGACTGTAAGAAATGCTCTGTCCATCCATGCCGAGGTGTGAACACAGATGGGGAACAGAGTGGCCAGCTGTGACTATAAGCTGAGTTTTGAAGTTACATCGTTATTTAGCTTCACCTGACACAAGGATGCAGTGTTACCCCAGGTTTTCTGTAAAGCCTCTTTCCCTACAAAGGTCAGAGAGAGGCCGGAATGA
Organism: Rhinoptilus africanus; assembly: GCA_013400135.1. Taxonomy (NCBI): domain Eukaryota; kingdom Metazoa; phylum Chordata; class Aves; order Charadriiformes; family Glareolidae; genus Rhinoptilus; species Rhinoptilus africanus. The sequence continues at coordinate 334,527 of VXBO01014157.1, forward strand.
GATACCAGGTGAAAAAATACCTGTCTTTTTAATGCCCAAGCGGGTATGAGCTCCAGCTGTGCACAATGCCAGGTGATGGCTATGCAGGGAGAGCTCTGGGAATGTGGTTTTCCCATATCATAAAATGATGAGTCAAACCAGGGAGGCTGGGCACAGAAAAAGGCAGCCCCTACCATCAGTGCCTGTGGAGGAGCAGAGGGGCAGGAGCATCGCCGAGCCAGAGAGCACAGGGATGCCTGGGTGAGGTGTTCAACCACAGCATCCCATGGAGGTCTCGGGTTGTTGTGATTTAACCTCAGCCAGCAACTAGGACCATACAGCCACCCATTCACTCCCCCCAGTTAGGATGGGGGAGAGAATCAGAAGAGTAAAACATTAAAAAAAACCCTAGTAGGTTGAGATAAAGACAGTTTAATAGATAAAGCAGAAGCTGGGCATGCAAGCATAACAAAACAAGGAATTGATTCACTGCTTCCCACCAGCAGGCAGGTGTTCAGCCATACCCAGGACAGCAGGGCTCTGTGATGTGTAACTGTTCCTTGGGAAGGCAAATGCCGTAACTCCAAACATCCCCACCTTCCTTCCTCTTCCCCCAGCTTTATATGCTGAGCGTGATGTGATATGGTATGGGATATCCCTTTGATCAGTTGGGGTCAGCTGTCCTGGCTGTGTCTCCTCCCAACTTTTTGTGCCTCCCCCGGCCCACTCGCTGATGGGGCGGCGTGAGGAGCAGAAAANTGATGATAATTTGGTTGGACAGCTTCAATTCTCACAAATACCTTGGTGCCATTTCGGGAAATGGAAAAAAGCATTATGTTAATTTGAGCTGCAGAATTACCAGTGGCCACTGAAGTGTACAAATAAAAATAACCCTTCCAGGCCAGTTTGGGATTGGAATATGAAAGGCGGCAGTGGTTGCTGCTTTCAGGAAATTGTAGATGGAGTGATTCAACATTGAATGTTTTAAACATAACTAGCAATACGGCAGTCTTTTAATTAAAAATTCCCGGAAGTAATTAATTATTTTAACAATTCAATCAGGAGATAAAAATAAAGTTCTTACCCTTTTGTAAATCACTGTACTACATTGTGTTAGCAGGACACTGTTAAGGGGTAGTCTTTTTTTCTGGAGAATTTGAGTATTATTCTGGGTCTACAATGACAAAAAGACAGAGGTGGGATTAATGTTTTGCCCAAGATCACAGAGCAAACGAGAACGGAGCCTGGAAGAGAATAACGCCCCTCCTTCCAGCTCCTGGGCTTTGAGACCAGGGTGTCCCAGTCTGGCAATTTTGTGAGAAGCTGCAGAACCAGGATCTGCATAGCCTTTGTTTTGCAACCATTTTGCCTTTGTTGTGTGTTAGTGGGAGCAGTTATAGAAGGTCCCTGGTCAGAAGAGACATGTATCAACATCCTTCTCTGCTGAAAACAGGTCTTCAGGACAAAATCTTTTTGAAAAGAAAAAATCTCTGCTATCTCCTGCCTGTTGAACCTCCATCCACTCCTGAGAGCCTCTGGGGCTGGTGGCCGCTGGCAGCCTGCTCGGGGTCTTGCTGTGATCCTGAACCACAGGTCCCATGTTTTTGCTGTTGCTGGAACCTGAGCCCGTGACTGACACCCAGCATCTGCTTAAAAGCTTGAACACAGGGCTGTCCGCATGAGAGCTGGAGCTTTGCTCCCTTCTTCAGACCTTCACAGAGACTCAGCCTTCTCTGGCCTAGAGTTATCCGGAAATTAACACTGCGTGGGACTGTATGTCCACCTAAACCTGGCAGTGGCTGCTGCTCTGTTAGCGTGGATTTCAGAGCAGAGTCCTCCTGCTGGCTGCGCTTCCCATCCCAGAGATAACCCTAACTCTCTGACACCATTTCCGCCTGCACGGCAACACTGCAGGAGCAGAAGTGATGGAAAACTGAACAAAGATGCTATTATTTGTGCCTTTGTTATCCAACTCTTGTTTATAGAAGTGGATATTTATAGGCATTTCCCACCAGCCCTCCATAGGGAGGCACCGATACACATTGTGTAAAGTTTCCTACGCGTGCCACATTTCTCACTCAGCTGTGCTCTTGCGAAGTCTCCCTCTTTTTGGCTCTTGTCTCGTGCTAGCGGCTATGTGCAGTGCTGTGGATCCCACTACGTGCGTAATTACCCACACAGATGCCTGTGCCAATGTAGCAAATTACAGGACAGATAGCACATGACAGCCTCTAATTGCAGCGCCAGCCTGGGCGCCAGCGCCAAGGCTTTCTTGCACTCGGTGCAGGTATCGCTGCTGAAGAGGATGGCAGCGGGGACAGGAGAGCGAGGAAGGCTTTGCTGTCCATCAGCGGGGCTTGGTCCCCAGTTTTTTTTCATTTTCTAGTTTGTTTTTGGAGAGGGTCAGGAGAAGAGTTGGGTGAGCGATGGTAAACTGGCAGGTGGGCAAGGACGTGCTCAAGTTTCTCTGCTCCTGCCTGAGCCTCAATGCTTCTGGGGGGTGTGGGAGCAGCTGAAGGGCTACAGCAGTAAATAAAAGTGCTCTAGGCTCACCCCTTCGCTCAGGGACTTGCGAGCTGTCACGCATCGCCTGCTGGGCAGTGGGATGCAGAACAGAGAGGTTTTCCACCCCTTCCCATGGAAATGCCATCCCGAGGTGTGTGGGGTTCTCCCCATCCCTAGCAATGTGAGTAGCAAGCCATGAGCTGGTCCAGCCTGGGGGGTAACCCCACTGCCAGGAGCATCCCTGCCCACAGGATGCTCTGAGGGTGCTGAGCATCCCTGTTCCCCCATCCTCTGGGGACCAGAAGCCCGGAGGTGCCTGGTGGGGAAAGAAGCATCCCCCCATTTTGGATGGGGCTGGAGGCACCTGCTCCTGCTCCGTCTCAGCTGAATGATGGTGCCAGCAAAGATCTCTGCGGACATGCTGGGCTCATCCTGCTGTGTCAGGGAGATTTTTTCAGACATTCAGCCTACATTTCTACTTTCTTAATTTCATTCTTAATGTTCTTTGCTTAAGCCCTTGGGTCAGTAAATAGGAGGCAAGTTCGCAGGAATAACTAAGCAGCTGTAATGAGATTTCTGCTAAGGACGGTCGTGCCTCCCCGTTTGTCTGCATCATGCAGCTTCTGCCTGAGTCAGCGTCCCCTGGAAACATGCCGCTTGCTGAGGTCTTCCCCCAAGATTTATTTTTAGTTCTTTCGACTCAGGATCAATTAGCTCCGTATGCCTCTCCCTCTGTTCCTGTGGTTCACCTGCAGCTGGCTGTAGGATCTTCAGCTCCCAGGAAAAACTGTAGACTGCAGGTCCCTCCCAGCTCAAGCCTGTCCACCCTCAGTTACAGCTATTCCTCACGGTGAGGCAGTTTTCTGCAGCATTCCTGAGTGCAGGAGTAGGGCCGGTGATGTATTCGCTTTGGCATCGCCTTCTCACAGACGCAGAAGAGCATTTGTAGGTCTCGGGCTCCCTTTCTGCTGTAAGAGCGACTCTGTCCTTTCTTTCCAAGATTTACAAGATTCCTTTAAGACTCCTGCAGTTACTGCTTTCCACTTACTTTATTAACTTTTCAGTTTTGTCCTGCCTCATTCTTTCTTACTTTGCAGTTAACTTCTCTGAACTCCTGCCCTGCTTCTCCTCCTCCCCTTCTTCTCCACCTCCTTTTTTCCTCCCAGGAGTGAGGCTCACTGGGCTGGGACAGCTGCTGCAAAGGTCCACTGAGACTGGGAATTGAGCCCTAAAATGCAACCCTAAATGAGGGCTAACGTCCCAGTGGCTCTCAGTTTCACCCAGCTGATGGGAAATTTGCCTCCTGAGCCAGCTCCAAGCTGCCCACACTTGGCTACGCCATGTCAAGCCTGATGGTCCTCCAGTGCTGTATTCCTGCAGCTCTTCTGCCCTCGGATGCCCCCAAAGCCCCTTTGCTGCACCCCAAGGCATGCAAAAGAGCCTCGGCACCCATTGCTATGAGAAGGCACCTCTCCGGCAGGCTATGACCATCCCTCTTATTATTTCAGACCCTTTGAGCTGGAAAGCCACAGGAAAAGAACAATTACACCATAGGGGCACAGTGCGGGGAGCCAAGCCTGGGCCAGCTCTGAGAAGCTGGGCCCCCTCCCCGCTGGCTGGGCACAAGCCACCCTGTGCTCACGGGGATGGTCCCCGTGGCTGCCATCAGATGGAGAGATGCTTGCGTTCCACAGCCACGAGCTCTGTCCCACTCGGTACCACCAGCCAAATGGGCTTGAGCAGCAGGAGCACAAAGTCTCCTGAGGCCACCGGGTGCTGAGATGTGCCACTCCATTGGGCTGAGCCCACCTGGACCAGATTCTCCTGCAGTTTGCAGAGGTCCTCCCAGGTGGCCACCACTCCTGGGGGGCACGTGAGGGGTGCAGAAGGGCTGGTTCAGCAGCATAGCAGCAGGGAGGTTTGCCCCGTAAATGGCGATGAATAGTAATGAGTGTAGCGTCATCCACTTCTCCTCCGGCACTGCATGGCCTCCTGCTGACCTGGCAACTGAAGGGAGCCTCAGTGCCGAGCACCAAGCCGGAGAGCAGGATGGATTTGTTGAAGAAGGATGTCATAGGAGAGGGCTCCACACAGTATTAAGCATTTTTATTCAACATATTCCCTGCTATTGCAGGAGGTTTTGACAGGGCAGTGTGCTTTAGCACAGTCTACCTTTGAGCTTGTTTTTTACTAGAGCTCTGAAGTTTATCATAAGGTACTAGAAGCTTTTTTTGGCCTTGTGGTGTGTGTGGAGATGCAAATGGGCCATCCTGGGGTCTCTCTTGCCCATGAGTGTATGGTCTCTGAGGGATGTTGGCCCTTACAGGTCCCTGCCTTTGCCAGTGTGTTTTCAGCCTCAGGCCCAGCCTACTTCCATAATGTTTATCACCTCTGAAAACACCCACGGCATTTGAATCAGTCTGTTTGGGAGGTAATTGATGTTATCAGATGTATGTGTCAGAAGGAATTTGTCCCTAGAGCAATTAGGTTGGTTGGTTGTCTTTCACGGGATCTCTCTTGATTTATATAAATTGCAGTAAATATAGGCTTGGCCTCCTGTTAGTCAGGCTGCAACTGGTCCGACGGGAGTGATGAAAAGCTCCTGGGTTTAATGTGTCTGTGTATGTTCTCGTAGGTGAGTTCCTGTATTCGCTGCCTGTGCCTGTGCGTGTGCATGGACGGTCACGAGTGGTCCTCCCCGAGCCCTGCAAGCAGCAGCCGCACGCGTCAACACAGAGTGAAGCAGCTTCACATCACCCTGAGCCACCAAATTGGTCCGAAATTGAGTACGTTTGGTTCAAATTCCTCCTCGGAGCAGCTGGCACGAGATGCACCTCTTTGGCTCTTCCTGCT
>VXBO01014157.1:340428-350548 GCA_013400135.1 Rhinoptilus africanus
GCCTGGTGGGGAAAGAAGCATCCCCCCATTTTGGATGGGGCTGGAGGCACCTGCTCCTGCTCCGTCTCAGCTGAATGATGGTGCCAGCAAAGATCTCTGCGGACATGCTGGGCTCATCCTGCTGTGTCAGGGAGATTTTTGTCAGACATTCAGCCTACATTTCTACTTTCTTAATTTCATTCTTAATGTTCTTTGCTTAAGCCCTTGGGTCAGTAAATAGGAGGCAAGTTCGCAGGAATAACTAAGCAGCTGTAATGAGATTTCTGCTAAGGACGGTCGTGCCTCCCCGTTTGTCTGCATCATGCAGCTTCTGCCTGAGTCAGCGTCCCCTGGAGACATGCCGCTTGCTGAGGTCTTCCCCCAAGATTTATTTTTAGTTCTTTCGACTCAGGATCAATTAGCTCCGTATGCCTCTCCCTCTGTTCCTGTGGTTCACCTGCAGCTGGCTGTAGGATCTTCAGCTCCCAGGAAAAACTGTAGACTGCAGGTCCCTCCCAGCTCAAGCCTGTCCACCCTCAGTTACAGCTATTCCTCACGGTGAGGCAGTTTTCTGCAGCATTCCTGAGTGCAGGAGTAGGGCCGGTGATGTATTCGCTTTGGCATCGCCTTCTCACAGACGCAGAAGAGCATTTGTAGGTCTCGGGCTCCCTTTCTGCTGTAAGAGCGACTCTGTCCTCTTTCTTTCCAAGATTTACAAGATTCCTTTAAGACTCCTGCAGTTACTGCTTTCCACTGACTTTATTAACTTTTCAGTTTTGTCCTGCCTCATTCTTTCTTACTTTGCAGTTAACTTCTCTGAACTCCTGCCCTGCTTCTCCTCCTCCCCTTCTTCTCCACCTCCTTTTTTCCTCCCAGGAGTGAGGCTCACTGGGCTGGGACAGCTGCTGCAAAGGTCCACTGAGACTGGGAATTGAGCCCTAAAATGCAACCCTAAATGAGGGCTAACGTCCCAGTGGCTCTCAGTTTCACCCAGCTGATGGGAAATTTGCCTCCTGAGCCAGCTCCAAGCTGCCCACACTTGGCTACGCCATGTCAAGCCTGATGGTCCTCCAGTGCTGTATTCCTGCAGCTCTTCTGCCCTCGGATGCCCCCAAAGCCCCTTTGCTGCACCCCAAGGCATGCAAAAGAGCCTCGGCACCCATTGCTATGAGAAGGCACCTCTCCGGCAGGCTATGACCATCCCTCTTATTATTTCAGACCCTTTGAGCTGGAAAGCCACAGGAAAAGAACAATTACACCATAGGGGCACAGTGCGGGGAGCCAAGCCTGGGCCAGCTCTGAGAAGCTGGGCCCCCTCCCCGCTGGCTGGGCACAAGCCACCCTGTGCTCACAGGGATGGTCCCCCTGGCACAGGGAGGAGGCTGGAGTGGCTGCCATCAGATGGAGAGATGCTTGCGTTCCACAGCCACGAGAGCTCTGTCCCACTCGGTACCTCCAGCCAAATGGGCTTGAGCAGCAGGAGCACAAAGTCTCCTGAGGCCACCGGGTGCTGAGATGTGCCACTCCATTGGGCTGAGCCCACCTGGACCAGATTCTCCTGCAGTTTGCAGAGGTCCTCCCAGGTGGCCACCACTCCTGGGGGGCACGTGAGGGGTGCAGAAGGGCTGGTTCAGCAGCATAGCAGCAGGGAGGTTTGCCCCGTAAATGGCGATGAATAGTAATGAGTGTAGCGTCATCCACTTCTCCTCCGGCACTGCATGGCCTCCTGCTGACCTGGCAACTGAAGGGAGCCTCAGTGCCGAGCACCAAGCCGGAGAGCAGGATGGATTTGTTGAAGAAGGATGTCATAGGAGAGGGCTCCACACAGTATTAAGCATTTTTATTCAACATATTCCCTGCTATTGCAGGAGGTTTTGACAGGGCAGTGTGCTTTAGCACAGTCTACCTTTGAGCTTGTTTTTTACTAGAGCTCTGAAGTTTATCATAAGGTACTAGAAGCTTTTTTTGGCCTTGTGGTGTGTGTGGAGATGCAAATGGGCCATCCTGGGGTCTCTCTTGCCCATGAGTGTATGGTCTCTGAGGGATGTTGGCCCTTACAGGTCCCTGCCTTTGCCAGTGTGTTTTCAGCCTCAGGCCCAGCCTACTTCCATAATGTTTATCACCTCTGAAAACACCCACGGCATTTGAATCAGTCTGTTTGGGAGGTAATTGATGTTATCAGATGTATGTGTCAGAAGGAATTTGTCCCTAGAGCAATTAGGTTGGTTGGTTGTCTTTCACGGGATCTCTCTTGATTTATATAAATTGCAGTAAATATAGGCTTGGCCTCCTGTTAGTCAGGCTGCAACTGGTCCGACGGGAGTGATGAAAAGCTCCTGGGTTTAATGTGTCTGTGTATGTTCTCGTAGGTGAGTTCCTGTATTCGCTGCCTGTGCCTGTGCGTGTGCATGGACGGTCACGAGTGGTCCTCCCCGAGCCCTGCAAGCAGCAGCCGCACGCGTCAACACAGAGTGAAGCAGCTTCACATCACCCTGAGCCACCAAATTGGTCCGAAATTGAGTACGTTTGGTTCAAATTCCTCCTCGGAGCAGCTGGCACGAGATGCGCCTCTTTGGTTCTTCCTGCTATGCTACAAATCGATGTTCAGATAATACGTGATGCAAAACGATGCCCTTCCTGTGACAGGCACAGACGAAGGCTGCACGTGTCGTATGCAAACGGGCCGTGATCCAAGCGCTCCAGGTTTTGAGTAAGCCTATGGATGTGCTTCAGATTTAGCACGTGTGTTAAGTGCTTGGCTGGGTCAAACCCTGAGGAGATGCCTGACGGTCCTGGGAGAACAAACAGCTGCAGGATGTGCTGCGGCAGTGACCAGGGGAGACACCTACCTCAGGATGAGAACGTACTGCGGCCCCTGTTTAACCGACCGAAATAGCTCCTGTGGATCACAGGTCTGGAGACCCTCCCCTTGCGAAGCCTCTGCTCCAGGGGAGCAGGGAAGTCACATCTCCCGTCACGGAGCACAGCAAGACATGTCTCCTCCAGGGACTGGTTCTGGAAGAGCTGAGATGGTGCCAAGCCAGAGCTGTCCCCACCTGGCCAAGCCAGTTTGCCCTCATCAGCCAGACCTCCACCTGCTCCATCCTTTCACGAGCAGCCAGCTCCTCCCAAACCTTCCTTCTCTTGCGGTGCCTCCTGATGGTGACAGCCACCCCCTGCCCTGGTCTGGGGTGCCCTGTGTGTGACACCCCACTTGTGGGTGTTTAAAGAGGTGAGCTGAGGTCTTCAGGTCTGGTTCTGCCGTCCTGGTGGTTTGGAGAAACGTGAACCAACCAAAAAAATGAAGCAGAGCTGAGGGCCCCGGCTCCCGAGGCTGGGACAGCTCATGGGCGTGCAATGTCTCCCACGCTCACTGCTCTGCAGAGCGGCTTCCTCCCCCCCAGCAATCATGACGAGATGCCTCCTCCGTCTTTAATTACTTCCTTCCATCCTGGCCTCCCTCGTTACCCCTGCTCCCTGGCCCACGTGGCTCAGCTCGCAACACCCGCTGGCAGGCAGGAGACTGCAGGGGTGGGTGGGTGAGCTCCCAGAGCATCGGCTTGCAGCATGGAGGGGGCTTCAGTGTTTCCACCTTTGTGCCCCTCCTCTCCCTGCTGCCACTTGATAACCCAGATGTGGGCACCCACTACCAAATGCTGTGCCATCGCCACCAGCTTAAACCTGATGGCACTAATTTACACGTGTGCGCTCGGCTCACCTGCTTGTACCAGAAAATATTTCCACTTAAACTGACCTGGTGACTGTGGACACAGGGAGCAGTTGCAGGACAGCTGACAGGCATAAATAACGTCCCAAATCGAGGTGCCACACTGGATCCATTACACAGGATGAAGAATTATAACTTGCCCCAAAAGAGAAATCTTGGCCGTGGTCAAGTGATGCTGTAGGTACCTTAGTGAACATTGCTGGTGGTGGTGCTCATGCATCTGAAGATAATTTTAAACATCCTAAAACGCCTAAGAGGTTGTATAAATAAATATTCTAGATAATACACGTGCCTCATATGTTAACACAACTGTTAAGCAACAAAGAGCAGGTGAGTAAAGAGAGGAAGATGCCTGATTGCTGTAGGGACCCAAAGGGCAGCAGAGCCAGGGAGCAAATTCTTTTTTTTCTGGCTTTGCCCAGAGGCAATTCTCTGATTTTCTTTTCCAGATTTCATACATTCCTCTAAGGTGAAGGTCCTGAGTTGAGTGCTGTTTGCTCTGGGGCCAGGTGGGGACAGGAGAGCAAATCCCTTGATTTCTTCTCATTGTGGCTACTGCGTGTGGGTATTTACTATTTGATGTTTAATCAAACAGAAACATGCATAAATGTAATTATAGTAATAATGATAAAAACCAAACCCAAACGACAGAACACAAGAAGACACCAAATTAGTCTGAAACTAGTCAGACTGTCAAAAATGAGAAAAATGCTAGATGTCAGTGGAGCCTTAATTCCCACCCACCTCAGGTTGACATGGGCTGACAGTCTGTAATTGCACCATGACACACCAGTTTGTTCACAGGGCTGGGGTGAGGGTTTTCATGAGGAGGGACGTGGCAGGAGAGGAGAAACAAACTTCCCAGTGTGGGGTGACCATCTATGTGAGCCAGATGGTCACCCCAGGTCTCAGCTCCAGCTCTGTGTCCTCTCCTGCACCAGCCGTGGGTTTGTGTCTGGGACCTTCACCTCCTTCGCTTACGCCCTTTCTGCCCTTACCAACCACCTCCAGTGCATGGCTCAGTTGTGTGCACCCAGGTAACCTCTGCACAGGCTTTATAATGGTTAATTTCCTCCCAGGTGCTTCTGCAATGCTGTCATCGTGGGAGCAATCTGCAGCCACTAATGGTGCTGCCTCCTCTGTCCCTTTGCGGGTGCCGGCGAGCCTCCTCTCTTGGTTTTGCAGCAGGGGAGCTGGGGTCAGGCTGCCTGTCTCATCTGGGACACACAGGACATCCCTTTTTTGGTGTGCAGAGCACGTTTTAGTGCAGCTCTTCGTGCCCAGCCCTCCTCAAAATCAAGCATCCCCCTCACTACTCACAGGGTGTTTAGGAAATGGGGAGGTCAAGTCACCTCTGGGTTGATGGGCTGGTGGCATCACTTAGAAACTTTGCAACCTCAGCAGAGGCAGAGCCCTGTTCTTTGGGGGGGCCATCAGCTCCTTTAACTGGTCACTTTAACAAGTCCCTCTTCCACTTTCAATCCCCTTATTTCCTTCCCAATGGTGTCACACAGGCAGGGATCCTGCAGGCAGAGCCTTTCCTGTGCACAGCCCCGACACATTCCCTGAGCATCATCTCTCCTGTCACAGATGGGAGCAAGGGTCCCAGCTGATCTCCAGTATGTGACCAAATAATTAATTTTCCTAATGCACTGGTTAAGTGAAAGCTGTAAAAGGAACTTTACTTGGATCCTGCCAAAGTACAGCTAAGCAAGAGAGATAATACATTGCATTTGTGTACTTTAGACCAGCTACTTGTTGTATCATATGCCTTGATGGTAGAAACATGTTCTGAAGGATGAAACTAGGTGTTTAAAATGCTGACTTATCAATTTTTCTGAGTACTCTGATTACTTTTTTTTTTTTTTCTGTTTGCACTGCACCATCTAAATCCAGCTTCCCCTCGGGACTTAAACTGCAAAAACTGCAAACAAGCCCCACTAATAGATAGACCCAACCTTTCAAAATGCTCTTCAAAAGCGTGGCTGCTGTGGGGGAAAGACTACAGGTGACCCTCATTGTCCAAGCAACGATGCTGACCTTCATCAGTCCTCCCAAAGCAAGGGGAAACACTGTGGCATCTTCCCCATCTCCAGCTCTTCCATGGTGGTGATTTCATGGTACACCTCAGCAAAACATCAGTTTAGCACAACAATTATCTGCTGTGTAATGACACCTTCCAGCCTGGTGACGGGAATCTTTCTGCACTTTCTTGTAGTGGTATAAAAAGCCACAGACAGGTCATTGGGATGTAGCTTTTTGAAGGCTAATGGGTAGACCCCTGCTGAAAGACAGCAGAGCTTGTCTAACAGAACCTTCGGCCACAGTGTTAGTGGGTGCCTGGATGGGAACCCCGCGTGGGGACAGGCACTGCCTGGATATAAATATATATAGGATAAATATCAAATTATTTCATAGTGGGAACAGGTGAGTAGAATTTAAAGAAAATCTTGCTGATATCTGCCTACTTTTGGATCAGGCACAAGGAACCCCTGTCACTCAGGGTGCTCCAGATGACCATCTTCTGGTGGTCTACCCAATGTATTCTGTGGACCCTGCCCTGCAATCACAGATGAAAGGCTACTTGGAGGTTCATGCTGCCCCTGGAAACAAACCCACCCCTTTTCTTTAGGAGGAAAATCCTCCTCTCCATCCTTTCTCCAAGCGTTACTGATTCTCAGCTTATGCAGGGAGAAGTTTTTAATATTCTTGCATGACCTTTTTGGCAATATTGATGTCCCTCTGGAAGGGAGGCTGGGCACAGTCATCCCTGACCTGACAGTAAGCAGTACCCTTAGCAAATTCTTCAGTGCTTAATTGAGGGATAAATACCTCCTTAATATATCAATATTGAAAGCTTCAGTGCAACAATACCTTAATCCAGTGTGAGTGATCCTCATGATGAGTCAAACGCTGTGACGACCCTGATGCAAAATATTTAGGATAATCTCACTGATGGGGCTCTGCACGGTGCAGGCAGTGATGGACGGGCATCCTCCCCTGCTCCAGTGCCAGCGTGTCCCTCCGAGTGACGCTGCACCACGCTGACCTGGCACTAACAGCAGTGGACTGTGGAGCCTCTCCATAAATTCAGCTTTAGGATGAATCAAGTAGACTGGCAGCTGTTCTTTGTTTGCAAACATTGAGACATCGCTGGGGCTGGACTAAGCCCAGCCACGACGGTAATTGCCCATGTTAGGATGACAGAGGTATTGGGGTGACTGACCTCCAACCCTGGGGTTCAAGGGATGCCAACACACCTAACCGGGGAGCTGTGGGAATCCACCTCACCCAGCCCGAGATGTACAAAAGATGCATTCAGGTGTTTTGAGCAGCTTTTGGGTGCTCTGAATGTCCTATGCGACACGTTGGCAGTTGTAATGTATTATGAATTTATCTCCCATGACCTTTGCTTTGGCTATTCTGTGAAGCCGCATGGCAGAGAGATTCTGGAGTGGTATCTCAGGTGGAGGTGGGATCACTGGAGGTGATCCCAGGTGACTACCATCCCTGCCTCGGGCTCACAAGCGTGCAGTGAGCATGCAAGGTGTCCCAGCCGGCTGCACACCCACAGCCATGGGGGGTACCCTGTACCTGCGCATCCCCCAGCCACAGCCCCGGCCTGGGGTCACTTCACCAGGCACGATGAGTTTTGTTGTTGTTGCTCCGAGTGGGCACATCTTAAACATTTCAATATAAAGAAGATGAGGATCAAAATAAGAAATGAAATTTGGGGGGAGGGGTCTGTGCCCTGGATCCGAGCAGTGGCTGAAAGGGGAAGCAGCCGAAGCTCGCTGCTGCCGCCGCCACTTTCTGGGGAGCAGCTGTGAGCCATCCGCTCACCAAGCAACCCTGAAACCCGCTCCCAACAGCAGGAGCAGCCTGAACCTTGGCTGAAGGAAACTCTTCCCTGAAGAGGCAGGTGAGGGCAGAGCCGTGAGGAAGAGGGAGGCAGTGGTTCCCTGCCGGGGCAGCCCTTTTCCGTGCAGCAAGAGCCATAGTGGGGGTGTAACATGGAGACTTGGTATCCTCCCCACACAGTGTCTGTCTTAAAGCTGAAAGCTTAAAGTAGCTTTTACTGCTGCGGTGGAAAGCCTTGATAGCCCCACAAGTTCACTGCTGTGCCTGGAAAGTGGTGACTCCACTCGTGGTGGACACGGCTCCTCTTCCTCGGTGGCGAAGCACGCCAAGGGGAGCCGCCCCTGCCGGGGCTTCGGTTTAAGGAGATGGACGCAATCTGTTAAAAACAGTGTGGCAGCAAGCCCGGAGGCAGGGACACAGAGACCCTGAAGCAAAGGTCTCTGACCACCTGCTGGTCCTGTCCCATCACATGAGGCTGGCCAGGACTGGTGCCGGGACTCAGCTCCAGAGGCACCCGACATGGCCTCCGTAAGCAGCTTCCCGTACATCTCCCTACGTCAGGGAACAGCACTGAGGATGAGCTGAGGCCACCCGTGCGGGGCCAAGAGCAGTTCCCGGGGCAGGCACAACCCCAACCTGTCAGGAGTAGACACCTCCAACTCCATCCAGGCCAGAGGCACCACTCAGCACATGGGACGTGGTGGCAGTGCTGGCATCAGTGTGGTCTGGTACTGGGACCAGTAAAACTTCCCACCCCCCAGGACCAGTTGCCTGACCCATCCAGGACCTGACTCCTTGCCGGGCAGAGGGGTCATCCCAGCACTCAGAGAGGTGTACACCCACCGGCACCATGGCCATGAGCATTTTAAGGAGCGAGGAGCCAGTATGCCCCCTTTTCCCAAGCTGCCTGTGCAGTTTTGGGGGTGTGCATGACAGTCAGCCCCAGAATTTTAATTTCTGCAGCTACTGAGCCCTGCCATCCCTTTAACATAGTCCACAGCTCCGTCACTTGGTGAAATGATGCCGCCTCCAATGGGTAATGGTTGTGGCAACGGTGGGGCGACAAGCCCTGCCTTCTGCCCCTCTCACAGAGGCACTAGTTAAGCCATTTAGCGGGGACACAGTCCTACTAAAGATCAGGTAAGTGTCAAATTTGGCTTCCAGGGAGGTGTGGCAGGTCGGGCGCAGAGACAGAGCTGGTGTGATCATCCCTCTCCTTGGCCACACATGCAAATTCTTAAAACCGGGTGATCATGAGCGCTCGGTGTAGCCCCGAGGCATTTCTTATTTGCTTTGCAGGAGCGAACAGTCATGTCTGACAAGAAAATCTCTCTTTTGATAGTTTTCCCTTTTTTTAGCAGCAAACCTTCAGCTTTTCCCAAGGGCCTCAGAAAAGCTAATCCTAATATCCCAGGTTTCAGCTACCACCCACCACGTGTGTCAGTGGTGGGAATGCTGGATAGTTGGGGGTGGCACACACCCTCGTCCTTCCACTTTTTGTCTGCCAGGAGAAAAGCCTAGGCCCGGAAAAAACCTCTTGCCAGGGAAGGGAACAGTGTTAGATAGATTCCGAGGACTCGGAAATCATCACTCTTCCTCCAAAGGAGGGGCTTAAAGCCATTCCTGGGTGGTATTCTCCCCCGCACATCCTGAGAGGGGGACATGGGCATGTGGGTCATTTCATGCAGAGACATCTCACTAGTCCAATGCAAAGGTCAGGCTAATTACCAGCCTGACACAAAGCCAGGAAACCAAAATATTTGCCCTGTTGTGTGGTTTGGCTTTCTTCACGCTGCCTTGGAGCATCTGCAACACTTGCATCTCCCACTGCAGTGCTGATTTGTTTCTGTCAGGCACCTGGAGCTGGTTCCTTGGTGCCAAGCCGACTCATAAGTCACTGTTTAATTTGGTGTGGGACATGGTGGAATAGTGTGTGGTGGGATCAGGGCGACCCGGCCCCGCTGGGTCTGCAGACATGGGGCAGAGCCTGCAGCACCTTCCTCCTGGGGAAAGGAGCAGACTGGAAGGGCAAAACGCATGAAACGACAAAAAGTAGGTGAGGAAAGCAGCCTGGGACCCTTCCGTGTCTGTCCGTGCCCCTGGCATTGTTCTGTTAAGATAACACGAGTCAAAATTATTCGTAGCAAGCAGAGCTGAGAGCAAAGCTGGAGCTCAGACATGGTCTCCCCTGTCCTGCCTGGCTGATGCCTGGCTCCCGGGCACCCTGTGCCAAAACAAACCCTCCATTAATGCCCTCCACCCAGGATGCTTCTGGAAAGCAAATAGTGGGTTTTCTGGGGGGACAGGGGGCACGCCAGGGGCTGTCCCCCTGTGGTGGGGGAACCACGAGGTTCCACCTCTTTCCCCATCCATCCCAGAGGCATCGCCTCCAGCGGTTTCCTGACTCACCTGCCCAAACCACCCCCTCCTGCCCCGCTCCCGCCCAGCTGCAGTGCGAGGGTGCACGTTTAGCAGAGGTGTGATGCTAATGACAAGGCGGAGGGCAGCATAAACAGGAAATCCTGCCACGAGACACCTCCAGGCACTTTAATC
>VXBO01014157.1:350563-375237 GCA_013400135.1 Rhinoptilus africanus
CAACGGTGGGGCGACAAGCCCTGCCTTCTGCCCCTCTCACAGAGGCACTAGTTAAGCCATTTAGCGGGGACACAGTCCTACTAAAGATCAGGTAAGTGTCAAATTTGGCTTCCAGGGAGGTGTGGCAGGTCGGGCGCAGAGACAGAGCTGGTGTGATCATCCCTCTCCTTGGCCACACATGCAAATTCTTAAAACCGGGTGATCATGAGCGCTCGGTGTAGCCCCGAGGCATTTCTTATTTGCTTTGCAGGAGCGAACAGTCATGTCTGACAAGAAAATCTCTCTTTTGATAGTTTTCCCTTTTTTTAGCAGCAAACCTTCAGCTTTTCCCAAGGGCCTCAGAAAAGCTAATCCTAATATCCCAGGTTTCAGCTACCACCCACCACGTGTGTCAGTGGTGGGAATGCTGGATAGTTGGGGGTGGCACACACCCTCGTCCTTCCACTTTTTGTCTGCCAGGAGAAAAGCCTAGGCCCGGAAAAAACCTCTTGCCAGGGAAGGGAACAGTGTTAGATAGATTCCGAGGACTCGGAAATCATCACTCTTCCTCCAAAGGAGGGGCTTAAAGCCATTCCTGGGTGGTATTCTCCCCCGCACATCCTGAGAGGGGGACATGGGCATGTGGGTCATTTCATGCAGAGACATCTCACTAGTCCAATGCAAAGGTCAGGCTAATTACCAGCCTGACACAAAGCCAGGAAACCAAAATATTTGCCCTGTTGTGTGGTTTGGCTTTCTTCACGCTGCCTTGGAGCGTCTGCAACACTTGCATCTCCCCCTGAAGTGCTGATTTGTTTCTGTCAGGCACCTGGAGCTGGTTCCTTAGTGCGAAGCCGACTCATAAGTCACTGTTTAATTTGGTGTGGGACATGGTGGAATGGTGTGTGGTGGGATCAGGGCGCCCCGGCCCCGCTGGGTCTGCAGACATGGGGCAGAGCCTGCAGCACCTTCCTCCTGGGGAAAGGAGCAGACTGGAAGGGCAAAACGCATGAAACGACAAAAAGTAGGTGAGGAAAGCAGCCTGGGACCCTTCCGTGTCTGTCCGTGCCCCTGGCATTGTTCTGTTAAGATAACACGAGTCAAAATTATTCGTAGCAAGCAGAGCTGAGAGCAAAGCTGGAGCTCAGACATGGTATCCCCTGTCCTGCCTGGCTGATACCTGGCTCCCGGGCACCCTGTGCCAAAACAAACCCTCCATTAATGCCCTCCACCCAGGATGCTTCTGGAAAGCAAATAGTGGGTTTTCTGGGGGGACAGGGGGCACGCCAGGGGCTGTCCCCCTGTGGTGGGGGAACCACGAGGTTCCACCTCTTTCCCCATCCATCCCAGAGGCATCGCCTCCAGCGGTTTCCTGACTCACCTGCCCAAACCACCCCCTCCTGCCCCGCTCCCGCCCAGCTGCAGTGCGAGGGTGCACGTTTAGCAGAGGTGTGATGCTAATGACAAGGCGGAGGGCAGCATAAACAGGAAATCCTGCCACGAGACACCTCCAGGCACTTTAATCAGGCTTTCAGAGCCAACCATCACCCCAAAGAGATGGAGCAGCCCTATATCCGCTTGTAATGCCGGGTGGGAAT
This sequence comes from Rhinoptilus africanus, assembly GCA_013400135.1. NCBI lineage: Eukaryota > Metazoa > Chordata > Aves > Charadriiformes > Glareolidae > Rhinoptilus > Rhinoptilus africanus. The sequence continues at coordinate 352,141 of VXBO01014157.1, forward strand.
GCTGCCATCGGGGTGACAGAGGGCTGTGCCCAGCCCAGCTGCTCTGCCTCTGGTAGATGTGCCCTCCTGGAAGTGAACGCGAGCGGGAGTCAGAGGCCTGGCAAATCCAGAGGAGAAAGATTGACTTGCCAGAACTATTTCATCTGTTCAAGGCAGAGCAATAGATGCTTGTCTGAGTTGAGTCTACTATTAGTGGACCTGTTCCAGAATGGTAGGAGATGTGATGAAAAAAAAGTGCTTCCATTTTAATAACTAATTAAATAGGCTAACTCAGCCAGGGACCGCTGCTGTGGAACTGAATCCAAAACCTAAAAGAAATAGTGGTAGCTATTGCCCGAAGCCTTAGCAGTGAATGAGCGATAGAGCAAAAACATCTGTCCCTTGGAAGGAGGTCAGAAAAGGCTGATAGTCCTCTTCCAAATGGAGAAAAACCTCTCCAGACTGGGGAATAAAACTGCTCCTGTTGGACTCGTGGCCCCCAGCCCTTGACAAGGAAGCCAGTGCGGTGGCAGATGCTCCGTCTGCTGCTGTGGTCCAGGCATATGGCTGCCTGCGTGCTACGGTAGTCCAGGGTTAGCACAGAGCCGGGGGGATGCTGTGCCACTGTGAGAGTGGCCAGACTGCCCCAGCTTGGACCCGACCTTTCTTGTGGTGTTACTGGTTTATTAAATCACCGACTGGGCTGACAGCTCCCCGCTGTCCTCGTGGCTTTGCTGCAAAGCTGGCTTAATTCCTGGCCTTGAAACAGGCTGGGAGCATGGCATACACAGGAATTTGCAGTTCTCAGCACATTTATTGGGGAAAACCAAGCTTTTTCCATGAATGTTTGGGCCATCACACAGCCTCTCCCTTCATATTATACCCACATGAGGGACCATGCTTATCCATATTTCCTGATGTCCCATTGACACCAGCTCTTTGTGCAGCTTTCCCCAGCACAGAGGGCATCCCACTTTATCTGGGGGCCTGTTTTTACCGAATTTATATAAACCTGGTTACCTGGGTCGCCTTTGCCCTTCTGCCACATTTGGCTGAAATTGGTCAGGAAGGTCAAAAATTACTCTGGAGATGCAGAGAGAGGGAGGAACAGATGCTTACGTGTGTGCACACCTGGAGGAAAGCAGGCTGGAAGCACGGAGTGTGGTGCTGGGGTGCTGGGATGTCGGGATGCTGGGGCGCTGGGATGCCAGGGTACATCTGCCGGAGCAGGGAGCACCAGGCCAGGGGGACCCAGCAGCAGCCCCCGAGGGCACGGGCAGAGAGCTCATCCCACCTGGTTTTGCATCCAGGACTATGCAGCCAAATCAGGTGGGGAAAAAATTGCCTCGGCAGGTGCATTTGACAGCAAAATCTATTTATTTTTTTTCTCTGACAGGTTTCCTCAGGCAAATCTGGAACGACCCAGAAAGGATGAGCTGGGCATAATTTATGCTTAAAGTGGCGGTCATCTCTGAGGCGATAGCGCCTCATTTCCCTCTGCGGGCACAACTGCCAGGCAGAGCAATAAATCTTCCAGATGGAAGTACTTGGCGTGGACCTAAATTTACCTTCCTTTCTGCAACCCTCTCAGCTGTGCGGCAGCAACTCCTAAGGCTGCTCCCAGCCCAGTTATCTGAGTGCAGAGCCTTTTCAGGATGCTAAAACCCGGCTGCCTTGGGTTGTATTGACCCCTGCTAGTTTGGGAGGAGGCAGAGACAAAGTGACCCTTCCTGTGGGAGGCTGTGCTGCTTTATTTATTGGAGGAGGCCATTCTGCATGCCGGGGCGGCTGGGCCGTGCTCGTCCCTACCATGGATTTGAAGTGTGCATTTGACCCATGGATGTACATGGAGAGGTCCCAGCACGGCCCCGCTTCCATGAAGGACCAAAGCCACCCCAACACTGCTCCGGAAAACATGTTGGAAAGCAATTCAGCTCTGGGAGAAGCGCGTGTGTGTTTATTCCAAAGTAATCCACAGTTTTGGTACTTTTGGCCCTTGGAGCTGGGGTTTTCTCTGCCGCCTCTTCTCTTGACCTCCGGGCTACCAGGATAATGGCTTCTCTCCTCTTATCTCAGCTGATGCTATCGCTTGTTCCTCCCCTGCCCACAGATACATGTCATGTGGTGAAAACTCCCTCTGGGGGAAGCCGCCTTCCCAGCCCGGCGTGATCCTTCATCTTGGAGCGGGGAGGGAAGGGGTCACAAATAGATGCTTCTCTCCCTTTAAAAGCATCATTGATCCAAAAAAGCCTCCATGGCATCCTGCCCTTTGATCTTTTTATGAGAGCTGGGAAAGGAACATCTCAGCTTAAACTCTTCCTAGGGCAAAGCACCATGCCAGGCTCTGTACATCTGGATTGTTCCTGCTGCCGGCTCCTGCATGAGCCCAGGCAAGCTCCTTGCCCCAGCATTGCTTCGGGGTGTGGGGACAGGGGCAGGTGTGGCTCTGCAAATAGCACCATAGAATCATAGACTGGTTTGGGTTGGAAGGGACCTTAAAGATCATCTAGTTCCACCCCCCTGCCCTGGGCAGGGACACCTCCCACTAGACCAGGCTGCTCAGAGCCCCATCCAGCCTGGCCTTGAACACTTCCAGGGATGGGGCATCCACAGCTTCCCTGTGCAACCTGTTCCAGTGCCTCACCACCCTCACAGGAAAGAATTTCTTTCTAATGTCTAATCTAAATTTCCCCTCTTTCAGTTTAAAACTGTTACCCCTTGTCCTATCATTACACTACCTGATAAAGACTCCCTCCCCACCTCTCCCGTAGGCCCCCTTTAGGTACTGGAAGGCTGCTGTAAGGTCTCCCTGGAGCCTTCTCTTCTCCAGGCTGAACAACCCCAGCTCTCTCAGCCGCTCCTCACAGCAGAGGTGCTCCAGCCCTCTGATCATCTTCGTGGTCCTCCTCTGGACGCGTAGGGGTTTGCCTTCTTCCCAGTCTCTGACTTTTGCTGAGTGGGGAGTGACTGACTCCTCCAAAGCCATGTGCTCGGGAAGCTGGTCTCTGGGCCAGAGCTGCCAGGTCGTTGCCTGTTTTGCCACATAAACAAGTCCCTGGTCGTTGGACACATGTGCCTGCATTCACATAAACCAATCCTCTCGTGTGCACTCCACCTCTGATGGCACTTGGGATTTTTCGTTACACGCTGGTGTTTTGCTGAGGCCAAATGTCCCTGGCAGAAGGAGCCTTAGCAGCACCGTGCCCGAAGGGACCCAGAGCCGGCAGCTGGAGCCAAGGAGGGAGGAGCAGCAGCACAGGTTTCTGCTGGCCAAGGAGATGAGTCATTTGGGCTCTTTCCCTCCCTTTACCTTTTAAAATAAGGTGGTGAGTAAGCTGTGTAATGCTCAGCTTAAAAGACAGCTCTGCAGTTAAAAAAAGTAGAGGCAGGTTTGCTATATATACTTCCTATCACCGTATTCCTGTGCGCCGTAATCGCACGGTGTACGTTGTCTGCCACGAGCAGGTAAAAATGGAAATATAACGATGGTTCCCTGAGCATATTGTGTGCAAGGCCAGCGTGAGGGGGGGAGTGCCGGGGGGGGGGAAAGGTGGGCAGATTCACTCCTCATTACCCGCCTAATGATCAATAAAGTCTCCTAAGATGCTGAGGCAATGCTCAAACATCCCAAGCAGATGGGATGAGTGGCTTTTCTGTGCAATAGGATTTTGGAGAGCAGCCAGCCATCTGGGCTCAGTAGCCCTCCTGTAACATATAGGTGAGACCCAGGGCTGAGGGCTTGCTCTGGCCTCTCGATTATAAATGACGTGGCATCTCAGAGGATTTGGGTGAAGGCGTGGTGACGGCAGGGCTGAGCCTGGAGTGAAGGCACATCTCGTGGCTTGCGAAACCAGGTCTCCTGGCCCTGACCCAGCAGCTCAGCCAGGGGCTGTGCCAGCAGACCAGGCTGTGGCTGGCCAGAACAGGACCACCAGAGATGGTCACCTTGTCCTAGGGGCTGCCAGCCATCTGTAGAGAAACCTCCTGGGGCTGAATGTCTCTATATATATCCCATGTGATGTGTGCATCCCTCTGGGGTTTCTCCCCGGCGCATCACTTAGGAGAGATGTGGGTTGCGTTCCCTTGGTGCTGGCTTTGTTCTTGATTTGACAGGGGTAAAAATAGTAAAAGAGAAAGAAAATCAGTGTGTGGGAATGGTCTCCTTCTCACGGCGCATCCCCCTCGGCACAGAGGCTGGAGGCAAGCTCCCACCAGTCCAAAGAGCCCAGGATCAGGTCACCTCTGAGACGACCCCTTTGCAATGAGATGCTGGCATGGAGGAGCTGCCAGGGCCTCGGAGCTGGAGGCAGCAGTGTCCTGAGTGCATTCTGCCCACCTATGCCCAGCCAGGGCTGTCGGGTGAGGAGCAGAAGCCCTTCTCTCCCCACCCCAAAGTGATTCATGGGGTTCCCGCTCTACTCGAGCTGCCACAATTGTTTCAACATGGGCTGTCATCCCACCCGTTCCTCGGGTAGGTGTCCCCTTGGTAGGTCCCTGGTGCTCCAACATCCCTTGCTGAGTGCTCTGCCTGGCACAGGACAGCAGTTCACAGACCATGGTGATGTTCCTCCTAACACCCTGTCCCTGAGCTCCGTGGGGATGCTCTGTGACCAGCTATGGGAGCAGGCACCACCTGTACGGCACAGGAACAGAGCACAGGTGTTGCAGAGATACCTCTCTAATTGCTCTTAAAACTACGCCATCCAAGTTCATGATCATCCTCTGACCTGTCCAGACAATCACGATGCTGTTTTTGCCTTGTTGAGACAGCATCCTTATCTGGATCTGTGCTGCAGTATGTCATGTGAACACAGCTTGTCACCGTGATAGCTCTCTTCCTTCCTAATCTCACATCACCGTTGACTGTCGTGAGTGACTCCTTTCCTGTGCCATACCTACAGGATTACTTTCAGGCAACCCACGGGAGATTCATCCTGGCAGCTGTGAGAAACCCCCTTTTACACTCTGGCCCTAAACCCACTGTTTCAGCTCCCTGGTGTCACTCAGAAGAGGCTTCCAGGCTGCTCTTTAGCTCTCTCTGCTACCCTTCTTCAGAAGGTTTGGTGCCTGAAATCACAAGGGAGTTTATAGAAGCTGAGCACTGCTTTGGAGAAGTAGGGGAAAGCTCCTGGCAGCAAATACCAGCCAAGAGGAACCATCACAACAGCTGGTCAGGCTTTCGCAGGAGCTGCAGGAGCCAAAGGAGTGTATCTGAGTGTCCATGGTTTAGCTGCTACCGCAGCTGGTCTCTGGGCTATTTGGCCATGATCACCATCCCGGAGGCTTTGTGCAAAGCGCCTGTGGCACGAGGCAGTCGAGCTCACCACGCCATCTCATTGTCTGCAATATTGGTAGGGATCCATGTTGTGGGATCTGTTGGGAGATGATGCTGGGCTTCCTTCACCCCAGGCTCCTCACCACCTCAAACAGCTGATTGCTCCCAGGTCTGCCTCATTCACAAGGAACAAGCGAGATGAAGGTGTTGGCACCGTGCTCGTGCCCGCATCTTCAGTGTGGCTGCCGGGGCTCGTGGTGTTAGGAGATCGATTGGTGGGACAGAAAGGACTTCCTGGGTTCACGCTTGACAGGAGGCTGAGTGGAGCTCTGGGACTTCTTCCAACACACCAGAAATGCCACAGACCCCTGATACAAAAAAGCTTATCTAGAACAAACATGCTCTGCTGGTGGGAACCTGTTTTTTGAAAGCTCATGGGTGACCTCTGTGTGATATTAGGAACCGTCTGTTCCCCTGCGGCTGGTGCAACCCCTGTGCCATCTCCTTGGCTAGTTTGACAGAAATGCACCCGTGTATGTGCCCGTGTCTAATCTGGGTCAGACCTGCCCAGCTGGGTGGTTTTGCTGAATTTCATGATGACGGAGCTGCAGGCTGGCATTGCCCACCTTAAGGGAGAGCATCCTGCGAGATGGCATACGCTCCACTTGAGAAACCCTTGGGTTTCCAAAGAGATGACAGCAGCCAGAAATACTGCCTCCTGGGGAAATCAGGGGTCAATAACAGTTTGGGAGAGAGGGAGGGAGTCTTGAATCTGAATTGCATCCCTGGGAGATTTCAAGAAAGAAAAGGAGTATAAAGGCTGCTGCGAGTGGAGTTTCCACCCTGCGAAGGCAGCCTGAGGACCTGGGGCATGCAAAAGCACAGGGGGAGTTTGTAGCAAAGCGGTGGGAATAAAACAGCTTCTTTGCAGGGGATAGTGCCCTCGGCTCGCTCGGCAAAAGACCTCACAGAGGGTGGGTGCCAGGGCCTTTTATCTGCATGTACATTTGCAGCGATAGGGCTATGGTTCTTGAGAATACCCAAGATCAAGTGTGAAAATCAAAAGGCAGCTTTATTTCAGTTCCAGGGAAGAAGCAAATAAAATGGCCACCCTGCCATAATGAGCAAGAATTATCAGCCTTAAACCAGGTACCTCCGACTCCCCGCTGTCACACAGCAAAGAAAAACACATGTTTGATATGTGTGTGGCTAGCAGGGAGGCAGAAGCGTCCTGTGTGAATTCAAAAACTCATTAGGAAAAAAAAAAAAGGCAAAATCTTGTGTTAGGTTTAGAATAAACAATGTTTAGCTATATCTTGCAGTTTGTGTTATTGTCCAGCACAACCAGCTGCAGACTCATCAAACTGAATCATTTCAGAGCTATGCTCAAGACTGCCACTTTATTTTTTATTGCCATCAGAATTTAAACAGAAACAACACATTTACTCATCTTTTTATTTTTCTCATAATTTTTTAATGTGAATAATGGAACTACAGAGTCACAGAATAATTTCAGTGGGAAAGAACGTAAGGCAGGGCCAGCTCCAGAGTTAGACCAGGTCCTCAGGCCTTCAGTTCTGAGTTTTTCCAGGGATGGAGATGCCACCTCCTCTCTGGGCAACCTGTGCCAGTGTCTGACCACACTCGTGGTGAAATATTTCCCTTATATCAAACCATAACTTCCCTTGTTGCAACTTGTGACCATTGCCCTGGTCATTTCAGTGTGCAACTCTGGGAAGAGCCTGCCTCTGTCTTCCCTGTAACCACCTTTAGGCAATGGACAACAGCACTAGATCCCCCAGTAGACAGCTTTAGGACCACCCCCCAGGCTCCCTCCTCCAAGTATGTCCATGTCTGTCTTATATTGGGGAGCCCAAGGCTGGACACAGCACCCCAGATGCAGCCTCATGGATACCAGCCAGAGGGGAATTATCATTTCCCTCGGCATGCTCTCGCTGATGTGGCCCCACGGGTGGCCAGCCCTCACCCTCCCCTTAGCAGAGCTCTAAGCAAGCAATGATGTGTTAGTCACAGAGTGTGGAGGGAAAATGCCATCACTGATAGAGTTCCTTAAATATTTGACTTCTCAAGAAGCCTAAAATCTGTATTTGCTCAGAATAAGACTAAGAGGATGACTCGAGAAATGAGAAAGAAGGAAGGGGACGTAATCTAGTAAAGATATTCAGCTTCAGTGAAAGGCATGGACAAATATTCATGGGAAGTATTAAACAAGTTTATTTCCCATTCAAGTCGAGGATCTCCTAAGGCTTACGTGGAAAAAACTAGTCCAGCCATCAGGACAGGCAATGTTAGACCCATATGCTTTTACCCCAAAGTCCAGGCTGCTGGCCCCGGAGCACCAGAGGTCCCAGCCTGGGAGGTGGAGAAGCTCATGTGCCTTCCCTTCCCTTCCTGCCCCTCAACGAATTACCAGCCCACAGAAAGTAGGGTCAGCCTCCAGTTCTGCAGGCTCTTCAAATCCCAAAACATCTCAGCACATGCAGGAAACCTCCACCTGACTCTTGGGCTCTTTGCATTCCCATCGCTGCCTACAAGTGTTTATGGCACAAAGTCTTGGGCTGCATTGTTCTTCCGGACAACTTCTCCTTGCAAAAACCTCTCTCCTTCTTGTGCTGTCTCTTAGTTTTAATCTGTGCCCCAAACATGTTTTACCAATGAGGTGTTCAGCCCACGTATGACACTGTGGCCAGCTGCTGGTGGTAGGACTGCCGCATAGACAAGTTCATGGCACGCAGAGGAGTCTGTCCTGGGACCCACAGCATCCCGAGAAGGACAGACAGGGGAGGAGATAGGGGTCATCCCCTGCCCAGGGAGACATGGTGCTGCTGGGAATAGTAGTTTCTTGGAGAGCTGCCCCCATGCTTAACCCCGCATTTTGGGAGCTAAAAGCCCTTTAAGGACTCCCTCCTCTTGCTTCAAACTACTCTGTTGCCATCACCTTACAGAATCACAGAATCCTAGGGTTGGAAGGGCCCTCAGGAGATCATCTAGTCCAACCCCCTGCCAGAGCAGGGCCACCTTAGAGCAGGGTGCACAGGAACGCGTCCAGGCGGGTTTTGAATGTCTCCAGAGACGGAGACTCCACCACCTCCCTGGGCAGCCTCTTCCAGTGCTCTGCCACCCTCAAGGTAAAGAAGTTCCTCCTCACGTTTAGGTGGAACTTCCTATGTTAAAGTTTGTGCCCATTCCCTCTTGTCCTGTCACTGGGCACCACTGAAAAGAGCCTGGCCCCATCCTCCTGACACACACCCTTCAAGTATTTGTAAGCATTGATAAGGTCCCCCCTCAGTCGCCTCTTTTCCAGGCTAAAGAGACCTAATTCCCTTAGTCTTTCTTCATAAGAGAGGTGTTCCAGTCCACCTTTGCTGCTCTGACACTCCTAGAAACCTGGCTGGGATAGAGTAGCCATGGCTTGTGCTGGTTGGGGTGGGACAGAGCCTTTACAAGCAGTCAGTGGATATCACAACCAGCCAGTTCACAAACACACCCCCTTTTTGTCCTTTGCTTCTTCCTCAAGCTACAGCAAACCCATGCCCACTGACGTGGCTTTTTGCTGATGGCTGTCACCCTTGCACACTCCTCTCCCATCACAGCTTGGACCAAAACTGTGGAGAGGGAGGCAGGGAAGGTCGGGCACATTTTGATATCTGCTTGGTCACAGAAAGCATGAATACGGCGGAGCCTGTACCTCATATCGCCACCTTCCCTTCGTCGCTGGATCCCTCACATCATCACAAAGCTGGTGCCTGCTCTCCAGCACTGCTCGCTAGGTCCCCTGAAAGCCTTCTGACCACATGTGCTCATTCACCTAATGGGGGGATGCGGCTGCCTGGCTGTCATGTGCTGTGCGCTGCACATCCTGACTCCTGCCTGGCTGCCCTCTGGGAAAGGCATCAAAATGCCTCGGGGGGCAGGTTCTGTGCTGACCCTCTGATTCCTGTGCCTCGCTCTCGGTGCAGCCGGACAGATTCCCAGCACTGTTTGCAGGATGCTGGTTTGAGGTGGATGATGTTAAGAGGGTGTCTGGATGTACCAGTGTCATTGCTGAACTGCGTACGGTTGCCATAGAAACCTAGGACACGTAAATCTGACTGATCATCATCTTTTTCTCACCCTTTCTTTCTTTTTGCAGTAAGTAAAGGCAACTGCAGAGCGAGACCTGAGGAGATGGACTGGGAAATCTTGTCTGTCAAGAGGTGGTTTCAGATGTTGCTGCTGCAAATAGCCATGTGTGTGCTGACAGACGAGGGTGACGCTGAGGGAACAGACCTGCTCCAGAGTGGGGGTGATGGACAGAAGCTGGAGAAGGCTTCTGCTCAGCTGGGACCTTATACTGCTGCTGGCGGCACAAGGCGGAAGTGAGATCAGACCACGGTTTTGCTAGGTGCCGTCTCTCCACCCCCAAAATACGTGAACTCGTAACAGCAGAAACAGTATTTCCTAATTAATGATCCATCTTTGTGTTCACAAAGCTCTGCCAGATATTTCGCAATAAATACTGTTTGCACATCACAGCGTGCTATGATGTGATATTTAAGTACATAAATTTGATTTCCTCCTGTAGATAAAAGCGATACAAGACCTCATTCACCTTTAGAAATAGCAGCTGCTTGGCTCAGGGTCCTTGCCCCAGTGCTGCTGATTTTTAAGCAATCTTGCAACTCTCGCTGCAGTTGTGTTTATAACATGCCTGCTCCTTTTGCTTTGAAAGAGCAAGATCAGGGGACAAATAATTATGCAGCAAAGAAAAAACTGTTCAAACATGTTACCAAAGACCATAACAGAAGTGTTTAAGAAAGTGTTGGAGTGTTAAGAGCTTAAAGAAACTAGGTTTCCTGCCACCACCAGAATTATCTCCCCCTCTGGTTGCATGATGTCCTCCCAAAATGGAGCCCCTGAGCAAACTTGGCAGTTGTTCCCAAAACATCCAAGCGGAGGAAGCCTTTTGCCTTTCTGAAAACTTTGCTTTTTCTTCCACAAGCCCAGAAGCCACCCTCTGCTCACCTTGGGGAGTCCTCCCCCATGTGAGTGCTGCTATTAATGTCAGAGGAAATGAGTTACATGCCCGGCAGCATGGGAAAGCCTTGCACAAGCAGGCCTAAATATAAACCGGACACGAAAGATAAAGTCTCCAGTAAATATAACTGTGATAGCTCAGGGGCCCAGCCAGCTCGTGTTAATGTCAGGGGGGTGCTGGTTGCCTGGCCATCTCCTGGCTTCCCCTCAAATCAAACAGCATCATCCTTGAACTTCAGCCCATGGCTGAAAACTAGGGTTTTTTTTTCTGAATTAAAAGCATTCTTAAGATAGACCTTATTAATTGGTGTTTTAAAAGTGCCATGGAGTAAGATGATGAGCAGCATGGTTTCTCCTTGTACCTTACAGCTAGGTCTGTCTTCTTCCCTGCTTACTGGCCAGGACTTTGATGGCTGCAGGCCGCTGCACCGGCCAGCCTGATGTCTACAGCTGGTGGGATGCTCGTGGGCACCAGGGCTCGCACCCATATCACATATGCCCAGCGTGCTGGGGAGGTGGGGCCTCATCAGAGGGCGGAAATTTGGGTAATTACCTTCCCGAGAGCCAGATTTCCAGAGCGTATAATTGAGCTCGAGTTAGATTACTCATCAACAGGTAATCAGACCGTCCACTTCATTCGCTAAGAGTCATAGCTGACGCTTTCCTGCTCCTGTGTTTTGTTCTTAGACACGTTGCAGAATTTAAGGTCAAAGTGGGGAGCAATGATCAGTCCATCCTGCATGCCAAAGCCTAGCTTCAAACTCCAGCCTCATAATACCGTGAAATGGCTTTGGATTAGAGGGTTCAAGTACACACCATGGGTAAGATCACTCTGGCACATCCTTTTTCTGACACTCCTCTGGTAGGAGACATTTTTTCCCAGAGAGCTTTCTGGGCAATTGGTCATTTTTGCAATACACTGAAATGTCTGCAGTGATGATGCTCTTGCATGGCCCTTGAAAGGTATAAACCTATGTCAATAACAGCTGGGTCTGATCCTGTGGGATGCTGTGGACCTCCGAGGATGTGCTGATGCTCTGACCTGCTGCTGGTGACTCCAGATGCTCCACACCTTGTGAGACACAGGCAGCCAGCCACGCTCTTAAAAAAAACCACAAACCCAAACATTAAAACAACACATCAGCTTGTGGCCTGAGTTTCATAGGATATATGGGACCTTTTGCACCGGTTTCAGGGAGAGAAAGATCACCCTGCAGGGTGGTGGTTTGCAGGAAAAGCAGCGTGGCGTTGCCTGCGCATCCAGCCAGAGTTTCAAAGGCAATGGACATCAAAGGACATGGCTTCAGACAAAGCCACGGCACCGGGTGCTAGGCACGTTAATAATTTAGAAACAGTCAAATGTAAGAATAGTCAAATGCAGGCGCTGAAGCTGTCACAGGGCTCTCGAGGTGAGTGCAGCCCAAGGCATCGGTGCAGGACTCTCGCTGCCTGGCTCTCCTTGCTCACCAAGGGAGGACGGACAGTCCTCCCTCTCTGGAGGGCCTGGAAGCATGACGTGTATGGGCGAGTACATCTTTGGGAATAAAAACCTCTGATTTTTGCTGGGTGTGTATGCAGAGCCTTTGGAAAGTCCTGAGTGCATAGACACTGGCCTGCTGCCATTCACTTTGTGCACATGTGTGACCTCACCATGGGTGACCTGAGCATGCCCAGCTGATAGAAAGCATTATTTGGGTGATGGTTAAAGATTGTTGATAAATATCATTAGGGGGATGAAATGTTTCTTGGTAAATAAAGGAATTTCAATCAAGATTTAATTACCATGTGCCACAGATCTTCCTTACCCTGAAAATAATGAATTTCAGTGTGAACTGTATTATTAGGTGACTAATGGGACACTGGAAAACTCACTTGGTGATTTTTAGCGATGAGTGAGACAAGGTGTAAACAAAGAGCCTGAAAAGTGCTTGCAATCATTCAGCTCTGGCTGCAGGAAGAGATGAAAATGGGAGTCTAAAAAGAAGCTCCTTTATAAACCCATCTCATAATACTAAGGTATGAATTTTAGAGGCAGCCCACATAATGGCTTCAAGTTTCAAGTCACATGTATGATCCATTTTTAACAGTACTATTTTTGCTGTGGCGCTTCTGACAAATGGCCAGAGAAACGTCAGTCTTGACAGCCCATAAAATTAGCAAAATCCCCCTAATAAAGCTAAAAGCAGGAGCCACTTTTTGAAGCTGCAGGGGCCAGAGCAGCCCTGGCTATGCAGCATGGCTCAGGCTCCCCAGTGCCGCGGGGTCGGCTCTCCCTGCCACAGGAGACCGTCGCTGGGTCCTCGTGCCACAGCCCTTGCTCTGGGTGTGCCCATCCACGTCTTCTCTGGGCAACCTGTCCCAGTGTCTCACCACCCTCATCGTAAAGAATTTCTTCCTTATGTCCAATACAAACCTACTTTCAGTTTAAAACCGTTACCCCTTGTCCAGTCACTACGGGCCCTGGTAGAAATTTTCTCTCTGTCTTTCTTCTAAGTCCCCTTTAACTACTGAAAGGCTGCAATAAAGTGGCCCTGGAGCCTTCTCTTCTCCAGGCTGAACAACCCCAACTTTCTCAGCCTGTCTTCATAAGAGAGGTGCTCCGGCCCTCTGATCATCTTCGTGGTCTTCCTCTGGACCTGCTCCAACAAACAGGTCCATGTCTTTCCTGTGCTGAGGGCTCCAAAACTGGATACCATACTCCAGGTGAGGTCTCACCAGAGCAGAGTAGAGGGGCAGAACCACCTCCCTTGAGCTGCTGGCCACGCTGCTTTTGATGCAGCCCAGGATCCAGTTGGCCTTCTGGGCTGCGAGTGCACATTGCTGGGTCATGTTGAGCTTCTCATCAACCAGCACCCGCAAGTCCTTCCCAGGGCTGCTCTCAGCCCCTTCAGTCCACAGCCTGTACTGGGTATTGCCCTGACCCAAGTGCAGGACCTCGCACTTGGTCTTGTTGAACTTCAAGAGGTTCACACAGGCCCACTCCTTGACCTTGTCCCAGTCCCTCTGGATGGCATCTCTTCCTTCTAGAGTATCAACTGCACCACTCAGCTTGTTGTCATCTGCAAACTTGATGAGGGTGCACTCGATCCCACTGCCTATGTCATTGGTGAAGATATCAAACAGTAGTGGTCTCAGTACAGAGCCTTGAGGGGCACCACTTGTTTCCATTTGGACATTCAGCCATCGACTATAACCCTTTGGATGTGGCCATCCATCCAATTGGTTATCTGTCTAACAGTCCATCCACAAAACCCATATCTCTCCAATTTAGCAGCAAGAATATTGTGGGGCACCATGTCAAAGGCCATACAGAAGTCCAGGTAGATGGCATCAGTAGCTTTTCCCGTGCCCACTGATGCAGTGAATCCATAATAGAAGGCCACTAGATTAGTCAGGTATGATTTGCCCTTGGTGAAGCTGCAGAGGATGTCTGTGCCTGCAGTTTATAGCCAGAACTTTTTGGCCGAGGGCTTCCCTTAGCTGCAGCAGGGCAGGATGCATGATGCCTGGAGGTGAGGTGTGGAAGAGTCCTAGAGCTGGTGGATTGTGAGGCAGTGGATGTTGCAGCTTCCTGCTGCAACTGGCTACTCCAGGTCGCACAGAGGTCTCTCATGGTCTCTCTGGCCCCGAGCTGGGGCTTGCTTTGCCCATGCAGACTTGTGGCCCTGTGGCTGCTATTTTTTCTGCCCAAGCATTGAGAGGACACCAGCATTTCCAAAATAACCCTGCCGTAGTTTCAAGGCGTGCACAGTGGAAATGTGCCATCAGTCCTGGGCTGAGCCCCAGGGGCCGGCAGCCGGCACAAGGTTCAGCCCCCATGGAGGGACCTTGCAGGCCAGGCGATGGCCTTACTCAGCACATAATCTTGATAGGCTTTTTAGTTTAGGAGTTCCTTAAGGTACCTGCCTACACCCACACCTACTTATACATACACATACTTATATAGATCTCAAATCCAAAGTTGAAGTGCTTTGGCTTTTAAAAACTTTAAAGGATTTAAAGACTCCTACTAGGAGACATGCTGATGTGGGAGAAGAGAGAAAAAAAAGTTTCGCCCTGGCTGGGGAAGCAAAAAATGCAAAAGAGCTGTCATGGGGAAGCCTGGTGTCAGCTTCTTGTCCTTTCCCAGGCTTTTTGTCTGCACACAAATCACAGTCTGTGTCTGTGAAATCGGGGCACTCAGCATCTTTGTCGCTGAAGTCCCCAATGTCCTCTGCTCATGAGCTGCCCCTCGGCACACAGCACAGCGGCAATCCTGTCGTCTCACGCTACTGCAATAAAGACAACATGAAATAACAGAAAATGAAGCTTGGGTGAATAGCTACTGATTGGAACCAAATGGAAAGGAAGCAAATTCAGAGAGGGCTGATATCAGGTAATACAACCAAGAGCTGACGCTTCAGGGAGTATTCACCAGGGAACCTGGGTTTTTTCCTTTCTTCTTTTCCTTTTCTCTGCATCTTTTTTATTGATCTGTGAGAGGAGGAAGTTCTGTGGCTGCGACATCTGAGAGCTGGTGGTATCTCGCACCTTTATCTTCAGACCCTGTCTCTGTAATTGTTTCTGGCTTCCTCTGTACTGCGTCTTGGGCTTTCTCTGGGAGGCCTTTCAGCTGCTTGAAATTAAAGGTTCCCCTTCACCAGCCCCTCGCCTGAGCTCCTTGCTTCCATTACTAACCAGCATTTTTCTCGTCATCCTGAAACAATTCAGTATTTCCATCAGAGGTCAGGTGTTTCAGCTGGAAAAAGCCATGAGTGGCGAGGCCATCCACCTCTCCCTTCGGCCCCAGCCCTTCTCCCCCTCGCCTAGCACATGGGAGGCTGCTTCCATTCCCCCACATCCTCCTCCTGTGAGAAGAGCTGGAGCGATGCTGCAGCCCTGCATTTCCCTCATTTCAATGGTGCTTTAGAGCCAGGAAAGCAGCTCAGCCCTGCTTATATTTTCATTTTTCTGGGGAAGTGAGTGGGTGTTTCTGTATCAGTATCTGTGTGCTCAGAGCCAAAGGAGGGAAAGGGTTACCCTGCTCCTCGCACCTTCTCTCCTCCTCTTGGACCTTCCGTGTCCGGCCGGTGTGGACCCGCAACAGATGGCTGCTCAGTTTGCATCAACGTTCGAACCCAGAGATACTGGCGTTCCCAGGCAGACTGGTAATCGGATGCAGAGATTAGCTCTGGCACATCTCCGTGTTAAAATGAACTTCCCCTAATTAGAGAAATTGCCTGCAATGACACTTCAGACAGAGCCTCCCTAGAATTACGTTCATAAACTTCTCGCGCACCACGTTACAAATCGAGTCACAAGCCCAGTGTGAGGCGATGCTGGTCCCCGAGACCCTTCCTGCTCCCACCTCTGCTGCCGTGGACACATCAGTCCCTGGGGTTTGCACCCGTTTGTCCCCTCTTTTCTCACCAGATGATGCTCACCTTTTTGTCTGGAGATAAGCAGGTTCTTCTTCCTCCACCTCTCAGTGGTCACCCTAATGCCACCACAAACATGACCCCACATCTAAACTTTTATTATCCCCCAACCCCTGCTCAAATCGCACTGAAAACTCTACCAGGCCAACTCATGATGAAAGTTTCCCTACCTCCCTTTGCTAAACATGCACGATTTTTAGGAGACCTTACGAAAGAACAGCTTAAGGGGGTTGTGTGTGTATATATTATATTGCCAAATTTTTGCTCAAAACCGACCCTTCTGGGATATGGCAGAAACTGTGTGCTCTGAGACAAATTGAGTCTGGGAAAAAAAGAAAGAAACCCAACCAAATTAAGCTTGTTCAGTTTTACAGTAAACTGCTGCAATTCTGAGGCATGACATAAAAGCTGGGGTTTTCAAAGGGCCCTGAGGGAAGCAGACCTGGGGCTGCCACTGAATTTAATTTGCTCTGTGCCAAAGGAGACAGCTTTGGAGAAATGCCCATGCGCATACTTATCCCTCAAATAGATGTTTTACCAGGTTTAGCAAAAGTTATGTGCTCCAGAGCAAGCAGAGAGTCCTCGTGCTGGATGGAGAGCAGCATCCAGAGAAGGGCTCCCTCCACTCTGGTGCATGGTGGGGGCTCCATAAGCACCACGGCTTATCTCTTAATAGAGATACTACTTTTTCTCAAGATATATAATGGGAATTTTCTCAGTGTACACAGACAAGAAAAAACATTTTTCAGAACAGAAAAAAACCCCCAAACCAACCCTCCACAAATGGCAGATGAAATCTATGTAAGAACAGGAAATGAATTTTCTGTTAATAATCCTTAATCTTAGGAAACTCCTAAGAGCCAGAGGGTGAGAATGCTGCCCAATTTGGACATCTGCCCTCCAAAGCGCTTTTTATTTCATGTCATTTTTGAAATGAATGGATTTCTCTTTTTCAGTTCTTTGAATTGCGGGTGATGCGTTGGACAGAATAAAGAGGCACTGAGACAAAATGAGCTGGAATTGAATGAGAACTGAGGGAAAAGCAGAGTTTTTCTAGTTTGAAAATATTGCTTTTTAATGTGGGAAGAGGCAAACCAAACAGGTGGAGTTCCCTCCAAAGGAAAAAAACCACCATAACCTAATTCAAGTCCTGGCTTCAAAGCCTGGTTCCTTATCTAAGCGGCAGGATTTGTCATCACAAGTGCAGTCACACAGAGAATAACAGAGTAATAAGAGTGAAAATGTATTTAGTGCTTTTAATACAATGTTGTCAATCTGAATTATTTCATCGTGAATTCCAGTGTCAGGAGCTTTTGCTGAGGACCAAGACGCTGCAGTCCTGCAGCTTCAGCAGCATTGCAACTTTTCGTTCCAGCTACCTCTTTCTCTCCTAGATGTGGGGGAAGAAAGCTTGAAACCCCACGTCCTGAAGATCAGGCTCCAAAAAGGTTGTGAAAGGTGAAAGATGTCTAACTGCTGTGGTTTTAAGCCCTCAGTCTTTACAAGCAGGATGAAGATTTTGGGGACGATCAGGTGAGCGTCTGAGGCTGGCCAGCAACAGACGTGAAACGGCATCCAGGGGAGGTGAAACGTCTTCATTCGCCAGGCAGGGTGAAGCATCTTCATTCATCAGGTAGAAAATTCATCTCATTAGTCAGTCATCAGTCACTCTTCTCATTAGAAAAGCGGGTTGGCACAATGTGTTGGAGCTCAGAAGGTCCCTGTGCCTCTCAGTGAGCCTGGGTTGGCTCTGAGTTTTGCTTGTGCCTCCACACAGATCCCGTGCCCAGAGGCCAGCTCAGCATCTCAGTTTCACTCCAACTTTTGGCTTCACCATTTCAGGAAAACACTGTGATCACACACTGTAACCAAAAAGCAAAATAAAGAGAGTGCCACATACATGATTCTTTTCAAATAGCAGGATTTTCTGTCAACTTCATGATGTGAAGGAAATGGCCAGATGGTTGGCAGTCTTGCCTTTACCTAGATTTGTCTGAAAAGCAGGATGACATGAATGTACTAGAGGGGTCTCTAAAGCCTGGGGATAAGGTTTTGCCTCCATGCAGGAAGGGAAGGAGGAGGGAGTCTGTCCTGCCTCTGTCCTTGCGTCTCCACTGCCATCCAGATGCTGTTTTGGGGGCTGCGTACTGACAATAGTGTCTCTCCCGCGTGGTGGTGTTCCTCCACAGCCAGGCAAGACTTGTGAGCTGTCATGCAAGGTCCTTGTCTCTCCCCCGCGAGTATATTTGCCTGGGTTTGCTTTGTGATTGGATCTTTGATTGGTGACAGAACTTAATTTCATTCTAAATTTGCCTGGAAATTAATCCAGTTCCTCTGAGCGCCAGCTATTTGCAAAGAAATAACGTCGTCCTGGGTTAGAGTAACTCTGGGGGTAGTGATTAGATCACCAGCCCTCCCTCTTGCCTTGCACAACACACGATGAACACGGCATTATAATGTCAATATACTTGGTACACTTTTCAAACCCACTGAGTAAACACGCGCCGAGAGCACACTGCAGATAGGCTCGCTTGCCAAGGGCTGTTGCCTCTTTCCTTAGCTGTGTTTAGTGAGTACATGGCTTTGTTTAAACAGGAAAACACATTAAGAGGCACTTCATCTTCGAGTGTTCCTGTCTATGCTGCCTGCATTCCTGGCTATGTTTAATATAAATCAAGTGCAACACGCTCCTGGGACCCTCTGATTAAAATACCAGCAGACCAACAGCGCCCCGTGGGAATAACCAGGGTGGCTACTTAACTAAGAAAAGGACAGTTATGTTCAGTTTTTTATCATGTTTCTTTTTCCTTAGGTTTCATGTCCATTGTCCGATAGTCTGTATGCATCCCAGAGAGCCTCCAGCGGCCACAGCACCTGGGTTAAGATCCAGCGTTATGATTTTCAAGCGTGACTTCTGGGGTTGAGGTTGGGTTCCTTTAGTTTGCACCATGTGAAAGCTGATTTCAGCCTCGGAGGAACACCTGGGTTTCTCGTGTGGCCAGGATGAGTGTCTCATTGGTGAGCTGATGGTCTCCCCATGCCCCTTTTTCTGTGCTGACCATGGACGGACACGGGATGGCTTACGGAGGAAGAATGGTGCTGCATGAGGTGAATCCCAGATGAGGTTGCTCTATTTTCAGATGCTCACGTTGAGAGGGGTCAAGGTGCCTGGCCTTTGTGGGAGCACTCAGCACCAAATCTGGTGCTCTTAAAGTGTGTTGAGTTGAGCAAAGATACTCATCAGCAGGCCAGGCCTCATCCTGATTAAATTTATAGCAGAAATCTAGTTTTATTCTCTTCTGTACAGTGGGGTAATACAGATTTACAGCAGTGCAAGGCCTGCCCAAATGTGAAAATTTAGATGCAGCTATTCCAGAAGAATTACAACAAAACCAGTTCTTGACTATTACTCCGAAATGAAAACCACGTTCCTCCATGATGCCCTGAAACAGATTCTTTGGCTGCAGGTAAGAAGCTGTCTCCTTACCTTACTGAATTTGAGTCCCCAGACATCAGATTCACGGCCCCACAAACATCTTGGTTTGCAAAGATGACAGCAGAGCTGCTTTCTTTGGCCTGTGAGCATGTCCTGGGAAGGGTTTTGTCTGCTTCACTTCCATCCCCAGAAGACCCCATGCCCTGGGCCCAGTGATCACTGGTGGTCCTGGACTCACTTGGCACTAAGTGAAACCCTTCCAAGAGCTTCCACTGTGAAAGGTATGGAGAGGGTCTTGCACAATTCCCTCTGAGTTTAGCTACTGGGGATGAGACAGAGATCTTACCTGTTAAAAAAAAGAAAACACAGACAGTGATTCTTTCTAACCTCCCTTTCCTTTCTTCTCATGAGCCTATTCTGGGATAATTCTCTCAATCAATCAGGTTTTCCCATCTCCATCTGATGCTCTTCCACTCAGCCCAAGACACTTCTCACATGCAATCATGTTTTGTTCTAGTAATAAAAAATAAAAAATAAAATTTAAAAAAATCCCTGTAGTATCCACGGGAGGTTATTTGGTTATTTTACCTCCTTCTCATTAGACAAAGCTGTCAAAGTGAGTTTCCGTTAGATGTGCCATATCCAGAGCTAAAGTTAACAACAGCTTTTTTTGGTCCCGTAGCTTCCTCCCAGCAGTCTGGGTTGCAGGTGCCAGACATCCCTTCCCTCAGTCCGAGGCTGATCTGGTTCTTTGTGGGACATCAGGGACACAGAGATTTAAGAGACTTGCCAGAAACCTAAGTTGTGCCTCAACACTTTCTCCAAATGATGACAACACACAAGGCAAATTGAACTAAAGTAGGGGGAGAAAAGTGTGCCTTGCCTAGAGATAAGCATGGCCATATTTATACCAAAATAAATTATTGGAATAACTTAACAGAGTTTATCCTGGAGAAGATGTAGAACAATTAGCTGTGTACATTTCCAAGAGGAGACAAATCAGGCCAACAAAATCCATCTTCACATATTTTTAGGAGAAGTGTAGGGAAAGACTACAGAAACGAGGAAGGATCTATTTGCTTGTCCTGGAAAGACAAATATTTCAGGGTTAGTAGCTCTGGTTGTCAGCACCTCACCTGAAAGACTGCACAGGGGCCCGTTTGCCAATAATAATGATTGACTTATGGGATCAAGAGTCCCTGCCCATGAGAAAAGCAAGCAAGGAAGGTGACACTGTATGGCATCTCCCTGTATGCCTGCGCAGATCCAGGCAGTGTTCCAGTACTACACAAACACCATTGTTAGTTACAAAAGCAAAATGCCCCACAAAGAACCAGTACTGGACGAACCAGCTGACCAAGGAAATGGAGACTGTTGTACGGAGAAACTTGAAGTTTGTGGTGTACCCAAAGAAAAGCCAAAAGGAGCTGTAGATGCCTGAGAGAGGAGAAAAAGCTATTTAAGGTAAACACTGGCATCAGAAAAAAAAACCAAACCAAACCTGTCTCCACGACTCAGGCTGCAGAGGGAAGATCTCTCACCATCAGAGTGTGACATCCTGTGAAGTTCCTGAGCTCCCCAGGGCGGTCGTGGAGGCTGGGAACTCTTTGGTGAGCTTCAGCCTGGAGCTGCTGGTACGTGGTGGTCGCTGCCGGGCAGGGGCTGGCGCTTTATGGCAGTTCTCCCTCCAATGAGGGAACTGTGGAGCAGAACAACATCTGCTTACAGCACCAAACAACCAGCCATTGTCCTGGGGTTGGCAGCCTGCAGGGATCCCCAAGATAAGCTGCTGGCTGAAACCGGATCCTGGACATTGATGATGCCCACAGCGTCCATCAGACAATAACATCAATTGATCTCCTTATCACGGGGGGGAGAAAACCCAGAAGGATTAGGCATGGGAATTGCACCCCAATCACAACTCTACTTCATGACAGAAATGAGTCTTGTGGGTGAAAATAATGTAGCACAACCAGAGCTGGCCAGTTTGCGACACTGGAAGCCATGCTGGTCTCATTAATGAGGAGAAACAAGAGGGGACAGAGCCCAGAAGGAGCAGTGACCAGACACATTGCATCTGGCAAGCCCCGGTGAGTTGTGCAGCCCCTGAAGGCGCCGAGGCAGTGGGCAGAGAAAGAGCAGCAGGCGATGCAGCAAGGGTTATCCCCAGAGACCACCCCGCAGCCTGGAGCCCTGGCTGGGCTGGGCACCACCTCTCCACCAGCAGCCTCCCAAGGAGAGAGAGGAGCCTCCTGCTCACCCACAGGATCTTTCCTCTAACTGGTTTTGTGCTGACAACTCGTATAAACAGGTCTGGTAGCCTGGAGTCAAATCCTGGCCTTAGGATTTCTGGTGCCCCAGATACAGCTGTCGGAGGAGGCTGCGGTGACCCCGTTTATTCCCTGGTGAGCGGTAGCGAGAATGGTATGTCCACGTCAATTCAGCTATATCCATCTCTGCTGATAATTTTTCTCTCTGGAGGAATCTAAATATTCGTTTCCCCTTCCCACTCACGAGGGTTGCTCAGAGCTGGGATAGTCTCACTGGCATCCATGGAGTGATTACTGGGTTAGAAAGAAAAGATTCCCAGGGAAGCTGGCCACACCAGGATTTTTCACATCCTCCACCTGGTTTGCATGATGGGATTGGGGTTTTTTCCTGCCTGTATGGCAGTACTGGGGTTTGGTTAGGCCTTCAGGGGCTGCTCTGTCCTGTAGGGAGCATGGCAGCACCTGCAGGGAGATAGGGCTCTGCCCAGGAAGAACCCAGCGAAGTTGTGCTGGAGCCCACCAGGCTCGGCCAAGGTGGAAGGGACCTCCAGGTTCCAGGACAGCCGGTGCCTCCTCCACGTGTGGTGTGTGGTGCACCAGAGCCCGCGTTAGGCTGGGTAACGCCTTGTACAGGGCACCAGCAGAGATGTTTCGCCCATCCACAAAGTGCCTGATGCATTTTTCTGTGCGTGTACAGCCAGAGTGAGGGAGGCAGGATCAGTTCGCCAGTCACAGTCAGAGCCCTGAACAGGGATTGAGCACATGTTAAAACAAGCCATGTAAAAGTCTTTATTTGCATCTACAGTGACTACATAGCACCACCAGCTATATTTGTAAACTGATTCAAATACTCTGTTTTCTTTTAAATGAACTCAGAACTGTTCAGAAAATGGGAGAGACGAGGGCCGCTAACATTAATCAAAAGGGAGTAAGAGTGCTTTCAGACATTCATTTAGACACACTAAGGGGAGGATGACGAAGGAGAGAGTAACTGATAAAACACTGAGGAATTAAATTAGTGGGAACTAAATAATAACCGAGATCCGATTTTTTTCAACAACCAGCTTTCCCCTAGCAGAGAAACATGGCCTGGCCTCCAGGCTCCTGAATTCAGGGTGGTATTTTCCGGGTCTCTGATGCTGCAATGAGGAGGTACTTGACAAAAAAAGCTGTAAAATATGAAACATTTCAAGGAGAGTGAGGCTATAAGGGGCTTGCCTTGCTCGGTTGGGGCTGGCGGATGTTGCAAGAGACCTTACCATCAGTTTATTACTGAGGCTGCAGTGGTCCTAGCCACCGTGTCAAATGCGTGGAGAGAGCCTGGAGGTTTTGAAATCTGGGCAAACCAACAGAGAGGTGCGGGGACTTGCCCAGGGTCCGAGTGCAGGTTAGGAGGGAACTCGGGCCATGAGCTCAGATCCTCTGGGCACCGCGTGTTCCTGTTGCGTGTACAGTTAGGCAGGGCTGCTTCAGGGCTTTTACATACTGTGGACCTTTTTGGCCCGGTTACTGCAGACGTAAGCTTTGACTTCTTCTAGCAGTGCCATGCTACACGCCGGTACCCAAGCAGGAGGTTCTTCTTTTCACTTCTCCTTTCCCCCGGCTGCATACAGCCCTGGGGCAAACGGCCAAGAATGGCAAGTTCTTCTTTGCAGCTTCCTCGGCTGAGTTACACAAGCAATT
>VXBO01014157.1:375246-399645 GCA_013400135.1 Rhinoptilus africanus
CCCCCCGGCCTCCTGCCCCGATTTTCTGTCTTGTGACTTTATGCAGGGTATCTTTCCATCAAAATTAATGGCCAGCTATATGGATAGTGGTCTCCAGAGCTGCTGACCTGCCCTCCTAGCTCCAGTGCTGTATATAATGCGCTGGGGTAGCCTGGCTGTCACCACCCTCCAGTCCTCAACACAGCTCTCTGCAGAAGTCACAGCCGAGATGCCGATGTCTCGCGGGAAGCTGAAATGGCTGCCTTCGCTGAGTGCCCAGGCCATGGCACAGCTGCCCCGGAGGAAGCTGTCTCTGCTGGACACCTTCCCTCTCCCTCTTTTGAACAGCTATTTCAGCTGCCAGGCAGGAGCCCGTTGTCATTAATCAAAGCCATAACCATGAGAATGGGCAGTAAGAAATTGTTTGAGCATATTTTAAACCAGAAAGTATTTTTTATGCTTCCTTTTGAGATCAGCCAGTCTCTGCCCAGGCACGAAGCATCTCCTTTCTCTTCCCTTTCCCCTGTGCTACCCTGGTCCCAGGAGGGTGCTGGTAAGGGCAGGGCCAGGCACCCAGCTCCTGGGGCTCCAGGAGCTCAGGATACTCAGCTCCCACAACACTCTTGGGAAAATTAGCAGGGCAGTGGGAAGGGGCACCCAGCACAGCGTGTGGGAGTCACTCAGTGGGTGCCTGCCCTCCGTCCCATGCTGCAGTCCATGGTGGTGCCTCATGCTCCAGACACCCACCATTACATGCAGGTGATTTACAACCCAGTGGGAGACCACAGTGGCACTGCGGCCACCGGCTGCATGTGGCCGTCTCCTCCCCTTGCTCTGCTGACACTGTCTCTCCCTCCCTCTCATTCAGCTCTGGGGGGTTCAGCCCAAACCATTCCTTCAAGGTGAAGATAACTTCCAAAGAGTCTGTAAGAATGACCCGGGATGTTTTCAGCATTCTCCATAGATGAGGGCCCCTGTATAAACCTCTCAAGAATTCCCAGTCTTGCCAGAGGGCTGGCAGCTTGGCTACAGGATGTTTTCTGTGTGCACTTCACCATCTAATACTTCTTTCAGAACTCTTTGCTCTGGTTAAGAAACTGCAACAGGTTTACTGTGCCAGAGTGTGCCTCACCCACCAGCTACAGCCCACAGTGCATCACACAGTCTTCGCTAAGACTGTCGGTGCTAAGGTGCATTGCAAACTGAATAGGGTCAAACCTTCCCTAACTCTGGAATTACTGTATTTACCTCCCCAAGCTCAACTCTTCCACCTCCCCCCTGTTTTTAACAGCATAGGCTGACCAAAGCATCTGGGAGAGAGGTGCAACCAAGCTCCCCGAGGGCAAGATGAGAGATCAGGCAGACGTGTGTTCAGTCCCAGCTCTGCCCCTGACTCCAGTGTGGGTTTGGGCAAGTCATGCACAGGTAGATGCAGATCATAGAATCATAGACTGGTTCGGGTTGGAAGGGACACTAAAGATCATCTAGTTCCAACCCCCTGCCATGGGCAGGGACACCTCCCACTAGACCAGGCTGCTCAAAGCCCCATCCAGCCTGGCCTTAAACACTTCCAGGGATGGGGCATCCACAATTTCTCTGGGCAACCTGTTCCAGTGTCTCACAGTAAATAATTTCTTCCTAATATCTAATCTAAATCCCCCCTCTTCCAGTTTAAAACCACCACCCCTCATCCTATTGCTACACTCCCTGACAAAAGAGTCCCTCCTCACCTTTCCTGTAGGCTCCTTTTAGGTACTGGAAGGTACTTAGGTACAGATGAAGACCTAGGGAGTGCTGGCTGCCAAAACGATCTGCTGGCCAGAGGGTACGTTGTGTGGTTGCTGTGGTCTTTGGGGGTCTGAAGGAGAAGATGTACCCATCACACCCACGGGACAGGAGGAGCCCCGCACAGCCGTGCTGCCCACCTTCCCTTCCCAGCAGTGCTGCCCACCTTCCCTTCCCAGCACGGCTGATGCAGCTGCACAGGAATGAGAGGGTTTACAGCTCTTGGGAGCATCTCAAAGGTATTTCCCGTCTGCTTGGACATGTCCTGTAGGGTGTGAGCGAGCCTGGAAGGGACTGTGTGGCTGTTGAAACTGCTGCCCTCTGCTAAGAGAGCCAGAGGAGAGGGAGGAGGAGAGGAGCCTGCGGGCACCGCTGAGCAGGCAGCGGACCCGCTGGGGCAGGAGGGTCACGATTTCCAGTCCCCGCTTCTGGGCTTGTTTCTGAGTTTCTCTTCATATCATCCCATGTGTGTTCCTGCATTACCAGCGGGGAACTCAGCTGCTACGGATGTAAAGCCGTATGGTGGGGACTCACCGAGAGCCCGTGACCGAAGGAGAAATGGGAGACGGAGCTCTCTGAGCAGGGAGAGCCTCCTCCTGCCCAGCATTCCCGCTTCCCACCCCAAACCCAGCCGCACAGCGTACCCTCTCACGCCTTGTGACCGCTGTAAGGACGGCTGCTCCCCAGAGGGTTCGGCATTCCCGCCGGGATGACCCGGGACGCTGCCGGCGGCCCTCCGGCTCCCGCCCGCGCATCCCCTTGGCTCCGCCCGGCCCCGGGACCCCCACCCGGGGGTGGCTTAAAACCATCCCAGTGAAAGCAAAGGCTGTGCAGGGAGGGGACCGGGCTTTTCTGTCACCAGTAGGTGGCATCGCCACTCGCACCGCCCTGCCCAGGGAAAACAAGCAAAACTTCTTCTTTTCTTTTCTTTTCTTTTCTTTTCTTTTCTTTTCTTTTCTTTTCTTTTCTTTTCTTTTCTTTTCTTTTCTTTTCTTTTCTTTTCTTTTTTTTTCTTTTCTTTTCTTTTCTTTTTTTTTCTTTTCTTTTCTTTTCTTTTCTTTTCTTTTCTTTTCTTTTCTTTTCTTTTCTTTTCTTTTCTTTTCTTTTTTTTTTTTTTCTTTAAGTGCAGGTGAGCCCAGAGCTGAAAAGTGCTTGATCACAGAATCACAGAATCACAGGGTTGGAAGGGACCTCTGGAGATCACCTAGTCCAACCCCCTGCCAGAGCAGGGCCACCTTAGAGCAGGTGGCACAGGAACCCATCCAGGCGGGGTTTTGACGGGTAAAATTATAAAATAAATTTATTAGATGTGATTTTCTCTGAAAGTTCTGTTCATGCAAAACCTAATGAAGGAATGCCACCCCATTTATTCCTGGAAAATAAAGGGCTGGGCGTGCAATATGCCAAGCATCCTTACATCCTCCTAACCCGAGGAGCTGAGAGTACTCGGTACCTTGGGTCGTGCCTCAAGAGGACCCAGAAACACACTTCTTGTGCAGCATCTCCAAGGGCCTGTGAGGTGACAGAGGACCAGGCTCGATGCTGCTCGCAGCCTGCTCGCCTGCCAGCTCCTGCATTTCACCCCGCGCCGCACAAGCCCTGCCTGAGCAAAGCACTTCCCAGGGCAGACTGACTGTGCCTCCAAAAGCAAAGTCAGTGAATCAGCAAAATACGGCTGACTAAGCACTTCCCCGTTAGATGCTGGACATCAAGAGTAAAGCATCAATGACTTTGCATTTATTAGGCAGAATTACTGACGTGGCTACAAGCTAGCAGCCTTAAAGTACCAATTACTCTCTTTCAAATGCCCTTCCCACAGTGGGGCAGATTTGTCTGGGAGAGGTGTAAGCCAGTAGATCCTGTCATCTCCACTTACATGCTTCTTCTACCATGTGAAAGGGTCAAGCATGTTATATTCTGCACATACCATTAATGATTAACTGTTGTCTGTAGAGAAACTAGTTTTTCTCTTGACTTGAAAAAAAAAACCCTTGAAAGATGAAATGGAAAACCAGCCTTGGGTATTTATGACTACGGCATTGATGGTACGAAAGATTAGAAGGCATTTGGAATCTCAAGCATTTATTTTTTTCTGCTGATCTGTTCCTGGTAGGCTTGGAAATGGTTAGAAAAGCATGAGAGAAAAAAGCCAGGCTTGTGGTTGGGGCACATCATTTCCTGGTCTGGTTGCCAACTCTGTGTGACCTTGAACAGGTCAGTTGGAGAGGAAAGTGAGAAGGGAGTATCCATCACTCCTGTTTCTAGGCTTTTACAAGTTCAGGTCCAGCTCTCAGAGATGAGAAACCCTTAGTCAGGATCATTCCCTGAGCTCTGGGGCCAGGCCCCACAGATACCCCAGGATTCACTGAAGGTGGTTGTGTAGGTTCTCCTTACAGCCAGTGGAGGGTGAATTGTCCCACCTATCTTGGGATGGGGTGAAGTGCTCTCTGGAAGAACCTACTAAAAAGAACATTTTAAAAGAGAGGTTCTTGTCTTGGCTTAGCTGCCTAATTTTGAGATGGCTGAAGATGGCTAGGACGATTCCTAGCTTTAACGTCCTCAGGCTGCCTTTGAATTGGGAAGAACTATCCCTTCTGCTGTCTTATTTCTTTGTATGTCAAGATATTCACCTAAAGGACCAATTCCTACAGTATAATATCAAGGACCTTGTTTCCATCTAGATGCCAGACCAGGGAGGGCCAGCCTGACCCAAGGGAGCTGGGGGAGCTCCTGACACTCATGCTCGGGGATCCCCCAGCACACTTGTGTGCCCACTCACGCACACACACGCAGAGCTCTCCAAACACCTCTGGCAGCTCTTGGCTCCATGAAGCCTTTTGGTATGTACCTTGTGGGATCTCAAAGTTTGGCCATCCGTGCTCCAGGCACTGCAGGAATGTGGGACTAAGTGGTTGTATGACTGCTAGGAGAGCAGCTACACTGGCTCGTAGGCATCTGCCTCAGCTGGATGAGATCAGATAGCTTATCCTTGACTCCTATCTTTGTGGCAAGGGTTGGGCAGCATGTTCACCAGCAGCCCTGGAGCTTGCCGTGCCAGGGCTGAGGGTGGCTGTGCAGGAGGCTGCCTGCTGCGCACAGCTCTGCCGTGGCTGTGGAAACCCCCTCCCAACGGATATCATAAAGACCACAGAAATAGCCCCCTCCCAAGAGGTCTCACCTCTCCACAGCTCAGCTTTCACATCCTAAGTATCCTCTGATGATAAAGGAAAATAAAACTAGCTCTGACCAAATTATTCCTTCAAACACCCTCTGGTCATTGGGGGAGAGACGGAAACACGAATAGAGAGTCACGCATCAGTCAGTTGCTGCGCACAGAGACTGTATTGATGGACATGTTAAAAATATCTGGATGGCTGTAAGCCAGAAACCATTTTGTATCTAAAAAGGGATTTCATTTCCTTTTCCTTTCTTCTGTTTTTGTTCCACTTCTTCTGAAGGACCCTTTCCACAATTCACTACGTCGGTGCTTTACACTTCAGTTGTTCTGAGGCAGGGAGGGGTTTTTAATCTGCTAAGGTGCTTACAACAACGTTTTTAATGGTACAATACGGACAGACTCGCAGGTACAGCTCCGGTTCGCTGTTGCAGAGAACTGCACCAAGGAGCAGAAAACTCGGCGCATCGCCTCTCCCTCCAGCTCTGCAGGGAGCTGGTTTGTCCTGGGGAAGAGCAAAGGGTTAAAAATCATATCATCCTAGAAAAGATCAGGTTGGAAGGAGCTTCTGGAGATTGCCTGGTGTGAGTTTCCCTTGAAAGCAGGGCCTTAGACTGGATTTTCCAAGTCGCTAGGCACCATGATAGGCATCCATAGCACCCTCTCCGATTTTCCAACATGTCTTTTGAACTGGGGCCACCAAAACTGAAACAGGCCCATGAACTGTGGAGAAGAATGCAAAAATCCCACCCACTGCTCTGCTGGTTATGCCCTCACCTGTCCAGCCCAGGAGAGGGCTTGCTTATGCTGCTGGCTCAAATTTGGGAAGCTGCTTTTCTGCTGCTCAGAAACGTTTTGGGAGGCTGATTTCAGGGACACATACACACTAATATGCAGGGATCTGTTTGGGAGCATACACACACTGAATAATTGATATATGCTGGGTATAGCAGTACCGTATAATCTATACTGGATGTAACTGGAGTGTTGCAAAAGAAGCAGAGGAATA
The DNA here is from genome assembly GCA_013400135.1 of Rhinoptilus africanus. Taxonomy (NCBI): domain Eukaryota; kingdom Metazoa; phylum Chordata; class Aves; order Charadriiformes; family Glareolidae; genus Rhinoptilus; species Rhinoptilus africanus. The sequence continues at coordinate 381,195 of VXBO01014157.1, forward strand.
TAAAGGCCTCTTGTCCAGGTGTATTTAAAATCATCATCCAATGAGTTAAGCCTTTCTTTCGAATATATGTCAGTATATAAATACAGTGTATTCCTCAAGATGAATATAATAATCAGAAAACTTTTACCAAAGGTCCCCAGTTAGCTTTTGGGTATAATTTTGCATTGCGAAATTTCAAGACATTGTGTGCAGAAGGCAGGTAGATCTTCTCTGGCGTAATGGTGGTCCTTTGTGAGACGTGACAGCTAACTCCCTAATTAATCTTCGAAATGTCAGAGCCTGCTGGAAGTAATTGGGCCTGACAGTTCAAGGGCTAATTAACTTCAAACCTTGCATTTTCTCTTGCTTCCTCCACAACTCTAGGTCACTTATTTACTTTCTTTTTACATGATTTTTAATGTTCAGGAGTGTGTCTGTTCATATCTGCTTTTCTGGACGTGAAGGTCAGGAATAAAGGTATTAAGTTGGGTGTGTTGCAGCTCATGAATCCTCCTGGACTATCCTGACTTCACAGGAGAAGCAAGCTGCTGTAAGCAGAGGGCTGGTCCTTGGGGAGCAGCTTGTCGCAGGAGATGCTGGCTGCAGCCTCCTGGGGCCTCCTCTTTGCTGGGAGGTATCATCAGTATCCGGGAGCAGGCGATGTTCCCAAGACCAGGCATCCCGCGGAGCAGAGCCAGTGTCATTCATCACCATCGCCATCCCAGCAAGGCAGCAGGGAGCAGTTTTATGGGCCCCATAGTGTTACGGTTTCACTGCTCAGCTTCATGCGAGCAGAGTTACGTGTGCTACGACCCACTGTCTCAGCAAGGCTCCACTGGCCCCCTGCATCAGGTCTCTCGGGGATGGTGTCTCATTTGTCTTTCCCTCTCTGCAGTCTCATTTGACCCTTAGCTGAAAAAAGATGAAGGACTTTTGCAGTAGAGGCTCCAAATCCCATCCCCTGCTGCCTGTACCCACGTGGAATGACCTTGTGGCTATTACTAGAAATGCATGAAAAGCCTTTTCTCTGGTTGACAGGCTCAGCCTCTGGTCATGCACGGATATAGAGCACGTCTTTGCGTGAGCAGCATGTGCGTGGACTCCTAAGCTGACCCCTGCATCTCTTTGGTTTCCACATGGCCAGTTTACAAGGACAAGGGAGTCAAAGAGCTATTTGGGAGGCTTTCCCCATAGGCACACTTGCACCAGGAGCCACAGGGCTGCCTTCAAGGTTCCCAGCAGCAGAAGCCCAGCAGTGGGAGCAGGGATCCTGCATCAGCCCCTGACCTCTGCCAGCACTGAACAGGTACCCGCTGGGGCATGAGGACAGGGCAGCAGCATCCCTCCCCTACCTCCTGCTGCTGGTGATGGAAGTCGCAAGTGCCAAATGATTCCAGTCTCTTTCTGTCTCTGGCGTAGCTGTGTTGATTACATTTGCCCTCGGTGTAAGAGAGTATGAAGAATGGGAAGGAAAACCTATAGGAAGTTCCACCTAAACATGAGGAGGAACTTCTTTACCTCGAGGGTGGCAGAGCACTGGAACAGGTTGCCCAGGGAGGTGGTGGAGTCTCCGTCTCTGGAGACATTCAAAACCCGCCTGGACGCGTTCCTGTGTAACCTGCTCTAAGGTGGCCCTGCTCTGGCAGGGGGGTTGGACTAGATGATCTACTAAGGTCCCTTCCAACCCTAGGATTCTATGATTCTATGATTCTATGATTAAATCACAAACTGTTTTAGAGGAAGAGAAAGTTTCCATCTGAGCCCAAAAAAGCTGCAATTGTGGGTGACTGGAGTTAAACCACGGCAGCAGCCATCCCCCATTCAGCCATTAGCTTCAGACACACACGGATCATACCTGAGCAGAAGGATCATCTGCTCCGGAGAACAGGGGCTGGAAAAGCTGTATCTGATTTCCTCCCTCTTTTTTTTAATCCTCATTTCCTCTCAGCTAGGGCTTTCTTACAGCTGCTGTGTAACCCTCTCCAGACTACATCTAATCTGTCTGTCACAGACATATCAAGATGTCCCTTGAGTGTGGCACGTAGTGATGACTGACAACTGTCATTAAGTGCTACTCCTCAAACGACAAGGCTTATTTCGTTAAAGGGATTGCATGGACTCAGCCTGCAATCTCCGACGGGAAAAAAAAAAAGCCATATGTTCACACAGGATTTATATAATGTCTCCTTTTATAGTCACCATCAATTAGTACCCCCACAAAATGAAGAACATATGATGATACTAACCATATATTTCATATATATTTTTGTTGGTTTGTTTTTAAGTGTTTTGTAAAAGAAAAGAATATTTGATCTTATTCAGGCTGTTTTCTTTGACTAAATGTTATCCAAGTTACTTCAAATTGTCTGAGCCAATGAAGTAGACGTGAAACGTCAATGGAGAAGAGGTTTTCTGCAAAGTTAATATCTTATGGTAAAGGGGTGGTGGTGGTGGAAAGCAAATATAATGAACCAGAGAGCAAAGGGCAGCGTGAATCCTTTCCATACAGACATTGCAATATTTCCTCTGCAGTTATGGCTTTTTTTGTTCACGCTCTTCTAGGAAGGCCATATGAAAGCACTATTAATTTCAGGTTTTCCTGGTCACCTTTCTATCCTGTGATTGAACGATGCCATGATGACAACAGTTCAACACCACCAACTGAAATCAGCTCCGCTATGAATTAAACTATTTATCCAAGTTAGAGAAGTGAGGGGTTCATCAGATACAGGAATCCAATGTCAGAAGCAATAAGTCTTTTGTTTGGGCTAGAAAGGTTCCAGAAGCACAAGGAAATCACCTCTGCCAGCTTCCCTTCCTCAGCATTGTGAACAGGGCACACGGTGACACAGCAGGAGCCAGCGATACTGAAGGAAGGGGAATGACTTTAAGCGAAGACCCCAGAATGTCTTGCCTGTGTTTTCATGGGTGAAGCTTACATTTATGCTTGCTTCAGTCTGAACATCCTCCACCCATTTGCCCCCTGCCCGGCTCTGGCAACCAGGACAGGCTGGAGCCTCCTTTGCGTGGGTAATGGAGCAACTCCACATTGGGTGCTCTCGTGCAGCACCTCAGCACATTGATGTTTTTCTGCCTCCTGACTGTATCCTTTGCCTCTATGCATAAGCTATACCACACGCAGAGGTGAAAGTCCAGTGAGGACTATTTCTCTATTAAGATGTTGATAGTGGGGTGGGATGCTCCTGGACTAAAAAACTCATTTGTAACATGTAGGTGCTTCCAGTACCTGAGGTTACTGCCCTAGGAATTTTGTAGACCTTTAGGATAATTTTCTTTCTGATTCTGTATGAAATACCAACCATATTAGACCAGGATTCACCTTTGGATTTAGTCCAATTCTTCTTCTGAAAGTGGCCATTTCTCACCTTCCTGACACTGATGTATTAGGAGGAATTACAGGAAAGTTGCGAGTATCTGGAGTCTGGGTTGCAGGTGTGAAGTAAGTCCATCCAGATACATATAACTGTGCTTTGAGCAGGCTTTCAACAAGTCAAGCCAACCGGTGGTGTTTTCACTTGAAAGAACTTCGCATGCTCTGGAAATGACCAGGGAGGAGACCAGCTACTTGCAGTCCCAACTCTATCAAGCGCTGTGCCTGCAGGGATCTGTATCTGGGTACTGCTACTTTTTCTTTCCTCACTCTCCATCCAATACTTGACTTTTGTTGCCTCCACAAGCAGAGACAGATGATTTTCATTGCGCTTTAAAAGATGGAGAAGAGCTGCAGTGCAGCAGTGTGTGGGGCTGGTAATACTTACTCTGTCTAATGCTGCTTTCTCTGTTTTACAGAGCATCCCTGACAGAGCATAGGAATGGCAACGGACCTTCTGCTGCAGAGAGATGAATGGTTTTGCAGGTGCTTACATTTTGGCAAATGGAAACCCCAGAATCACCTGTAGTTCTGTGCGCTCACTTTCTAGCAAGGGGTTTAGGCACCAGGCTTTTTCCTGACACCAAAACATTTTTGTCCTTTCCCTCTCCTTCTGCAATCCAAGGACAAGCCTGAAGGTAACCAGAGAAGGCTTTCTCCTCTCCAAGCCAGAAGGCATTCAGGGACGGTGCTGGGAGACACAGCCAGCGTGTGGCTTCTCTGGGTGTGAAATGAGGAGTTCAACATCATGGAGAAAATCCTTGTGGGTTCCTGTGCCTGGGTCTCAGGAGAAAATCAGGTGATTACATTTTCTGCTTTGTATGTGTTTAGATTTTTAAAAGGCATAAGTACTTTCTGGTTTCAAAGTGAGAAGCAGTAAATACACTAGTACCAGAAGTGGCTTTTGAGTGTTTCTTATTGTCTTTATTTTCAAACAGAGCATTTTAGTTCCCGCATGAGGAGACACTGCCAGCTTTTGCTATACAGGATATGCAAGCTACCCGGGGCTCTGTGCTATTGCCTTTCCCCTGACTTCACTGTGTATAGATGAGACCATCATTTCCGTAATATACCAGTAAAAGCACATTGGTAACGCGGGCGTTTCCAGTGATTAACGCTGGAAAGGTTAAGCATGGATCCCTTGTTGAGATACGACTGTGCACTAGCAAGAATCGCTTTGCTACTGTGCACAAAGTGGTTTGTTGTTCTAAGAGCAGTAAAGTGTTTTATTGTTCTAATATTATGAAGGTTGTTTTATGCAGATGTACTGTCCAAAATCACTTGAGCACTCTGTTGTTCTCAGCCCGAGGCTCCTCACTGCTCAGCCTGCAGCTGGAGGGGGTATTTTTTCTTGGTTTTTGCATATCAGCAGAGCAGGAATGCTCTGGCAGCCGGAATGCTATGGTACTGCATCTCAGCTGAGAGGCAACCACTTTTTAAAATCGATCTGGCATGACGTGAAGAGCTTGTTTTTTTGGAAAAGGAACAATAAATTCTGCTGGCGGGCACAGAGCCACTCAGTTTGTCTTAAGATTAAAAATTTAAAGTTGGGATTCTTATCACCTAAATTTAGCTTTTCAGGACTCAGGCATCTAATCTAAGCTAGCCATGCTGGCTGCCTGTCTGGTCAGAGGAGAGGTGGGTTGCCAAAATATGGTTCATCCCCCCTGAAGACAGCTGCTGGCATAGAAAGGATGACTTGCCCTCTACTCTTGCCTTTCTTTGTAGTTCATTTGAATCTTAAGGTAAACACCAACCTTTCAGATGGCATTGAGGGGAGTCCACTTCTAAGTGTTCAAAGCCGCTGTAAAAGATCTCTCTGAGCTGGAGGGCTGATATTTTCTCCATGAGACTATGCTGTTGGGGTGGGGTTTTTTGACCAGCATGCTTGCAACAAATGCCAAGCCTGTTAAGGAATAAATAGATGGGGTTTTCTTCTGGCTTGTTTGTTCGTTTTTTTTTCAAATGTATGTCAGTATTTTTCAAGGGAGGCGTTTGAACTGAGACAGGCTCGTATGTCAGAAAAGGTTTGCACTAACCCCTCAGAAAACAGAATTCTGGTCCTTCCTCAGGGAAGAGAGGGTGGTCGCAGAGCTGAGAGCAGGAGCTCTTGGTGTCTCCTCTCACATTTGCCAACGAAACAAGCCTACCCAATACTTAATTTGGTAGATTAACAAAAGAAGCTATCCCTGCAGAGTTGGAAACAAGCTTCATTATGCTATGTCTTTAAAACTGCCAACAAGTCTCTACAGGACCTAATTTAACACATTCATTTGCTCACAAAAGTGCTTGAAAAACAACAAACCCATCCAGTACAAGGACAAAGAAACTCTATTCACATACTTTTTCAAGCTGAACCAATCATAAAAGTAACTGTATCCTTCTCTGCTTTATTTTGCACATGTACATCTGATTCTGTACAACAAGTGAGAGTACCCATAGTACTTCCCTGGGGCTCCAGAGTGCCCCTTGGACTCTTAAGTAAAACACCCCAAATGCTCTTCGCTAGAAGACCCCACCAAACTTGCCAATTACTTCTACAACAACTCAAAACACCCAGAGAGCCAAGCACTAGGTAACAGCACTCACAGGCAGGGAATCTGGGGAAAAAGAAACAACTGGCTTTACTCACACACACACATACACATACTTTTATAAATATATATTTTGATATATATATTTTTCTATGTTCACCAATCTGATCGATATTTTTCTTTGGCTTCTCCAAGAGCTGCTGTTCCCTGGTACAAGGAAGTGGATGCTCAGACTCTCTTGGGAGGAATTATCTGATCAATAGCATCAATAATGACAAGAGCATCCATCACACATTGCTCCACCTTGCGCAAATTCCCTGACAGTAAGCCAAGGTCACAAGCGGGAAGGGACTGTCCCCATGGGATTTCTGACAGATCTGGTCACCTACTGTGTGAGAAAAATGCAAGGAATGATTCAAAGCCCCTGTTTTCCACAGCTGCAAAGCCAGGACTAGGTCCGGAAATGAGAGGAAAAAAAGGGCTGCAAGCAGACCTGCTACACTGCGGACCTTACAAGCAGGAACCACGTTGAAACATCTAAGATAGATGGACTTAAGCCAACTACTTGGGCTTGGCAAGTAGACCAGACCACATGAATAGCTCTGATCTCCTGAATTTAGTTGCCACAGCAGGTGGTTCAAGCCTGATCTCCAAGGTCACAGTGTGCATGACCTAAGGGCCGCCTCACGGTCACAGGGGAGTTAGTGTCTTCTAACCACCCTTGGCCAGTGGAGGTGAGCCCCAGGCCACAGCACGCACGGTATAGTCTTTCCCAGGAGAGGATGGATCCCCTCATGGTCTCAGCACAGGCCAACAAAATACTGCCGGCTGTTCTTAGTTTCCACACATAAACAGCCCAGGATTAGTGATGTTCTTGGGATTATGCATGTGCTAATTGCCAGAAGAAGGAAACAAAGAGTATGAGAATGGAGGCCGGCGATGAAGAGACAGATGTGCACTCTGCTAGCAGCTTAATGCAAACAAAATATTCAGAACAAGATTAAACACATGCTGCCCAAACTATTCAGCTACTTCTCCATAAACCTGTAAAACATCACATCAAATCCTGTTAAACTAATTGGAAAATATTTTTTTAAATGAGAAAACCACTCTCACCTTTTTCATTTTTCCTAATAATTTCTGAGTCTGTGGAAATCTTGTCTCTACCATAATTTTAAGTGCTTATTTATATTTGCTAGCATGTAAATCCATTTTAAGAAATCACCTGTCTTTAGATTACAGGGTTGAATGAAAGGCTTAAAGGCCGAAGAAATCAGCACAAACATTTATTTATCAACATTCCCTGATACAGCAATCCTGTGACGCATCATTCGGATGCTCATTACCGAGAAGGAATGGCATTGCAGTCAGTGAAATGAAACTGAATCTAATGATGCGTGCCAGCAGCAGCAGCAAAAAAAATTGCTTTGTGAAAGAATTTATAAGGAAACTGTTTAAATTATTTGTTTCCTCAAACCAGTGCAGTATTCAGTGTTGCCCACCTTTCCTCCTTGCTGGTCTTGAGATGAGTTGCTACAGGCTGTTGTTTATTGAAGGATTCAACTGCAGAGAAGGAAAAACAAATGTGGAAAAGAAAAAAGCTTACCACGTTGCATGTAAAAATCCAAATTTTACAAAATATTGCCAATGGCTTAGAAAATACAGAAAATGCAGTCATTGGTCTCAAGGACTTTTGCGTAATTTCAGGAGGGCACGTGCTGCTGTCATGGATCACCAGGCAAGGAAGTAACAGCTCAGTGCTGGTGAGACTACAGCAATTACAACCACCTGAGAGGAGGTTGTGGTGAGGTGGGGGTCAGTCTCTTCTCCCAAGGAACAGGCGACAGGACAAGATGAAACAGCCTCAAGTTGCACCAGGGGAGGTTCAGACTGGATATTAGGAAAATTTTTTACACTGAAAGGATTACTAAGCATTGCAACAGGCTGCCCAGGGAAGTGGTTGAGGTACTACCCCTGGAGGTATTTAAAAGATGGGTAGACGTGGTGCTTAGGGACATGGTTTAGTGGCGGTTTTGTCAAAAGTTAGGTTGATGGTTGGACTAGATGATCTGAAAGGTCCCTTCCAACCTAGACGATTCTATGATTCTATGAAATTCATGAAGCTTACCTCTGTGCTCAGCTTTTATCTTTCAACTCTGCACCTGTATTAGTACCTGGGCAGTAGATAAGAACAAAACCAAAACCGGACACAAGAATGGGCAGGGTAGTGTTGGTAAATGGCTGTGTTTTAATGAGAATATATTGACTTAGTCTCTGAGTTTATGAATTGCTTAGCCACATATTTCTCTTTATTGCTCTTCTCCATCCTACAGGCTGTGAGCTACTCTAACTTAATACTTTTGCATTTCCAGGATCACAGTTTTTCTTATGTCTTTTTTAACCTGACTCATATTTGCAACATTCTAGGCTCGAATGTGATTAAGAGTCACCAGATGGTATTACTGGAGATGGTTTTGCTGATCTTATTTAAACTGGCTTATTTAAGACCAGTTCTTTCCTGAAGAAATGTTTATGGCCAAGTGTGATACATTGCCAGTCGCAGTTGTGGAGAGGCTGACGGGTAAAATCTATTTGGTCTAAATGAGGTTTTTCCTCAAGGCTGATGTGTGGATTCTGTCTGTTGGGTACATCTATGCAAGCAAGCAGCCAGGAGCATTGTAAATCCAAAATCAATCTATGGAGAAGTTTGCCTATATTATTAAATTTGCTGGGATCCTAGAAAGAATTGTAAAGGTCTGATACTCTTGGGAGCTGGAAAAGTCAAAGCAGCATGAGAGCTCTGCTGGATCACTGACAGCATACAGAAATGTGCTGCTTTAAAAATCAGTTCTTTATCAAAAGGTTTGCGGGCATATATTGCCTGTGAAAGCTAAAATGGAAATGCATTTTTTGTTTCATCATGCTACACACAGTAATCAGGAATAGAACAATTCAGTCTGATGACAGTTTTCATTCCTTTTCTTTTAGGGGAAAAAAAAAATACTGAATAGCTTTTTGGTTTTCAGTACTTGCCTTGTTCCTCTACCCTAATGTACAGCTTTTGCCTGCTTTTTCAACTGCCACTTACGTGCTTTCTAAAGCACATGAAAATTAGTTTTTCATACAAAAGGGAAGAGGTGTTTCATAAACAAGGAAAAGCGGGAGTTCACTTTTACTGCAGTCATTTGTCACAGAAAGGGCAGGGAAAGTGAACAAGGTCTTTGTTTGGTGGCATTTTTAATACTCTTGAAAATACTCGGTAATATTCTGTGTAACCAGTCTCTGTTTAAGAACTACCTCTTGCCGCATTTACAAAGAAATCTGCAACAGTGAACTAGAAAGGATGCACATTACATGCCATAATAAAGCTATGAAGAGATCTAGACATGTTTTCTACAAGCTTTCACATCCTCTTCTTGTTCTCTTTCAACAAGGCTTTAATAATCAGTTCCCTCACCGTGTCCTCAGTGTCCTATATAAGGATCCTTCTGGAACAATGAAAGGTTTTCAGACCTGATGCAACTCTCACCTGGGCAGTGGGACTCTGCCCATATAGTTTAGTAGCAGCCAGGCTGTGCCCCGGGGACTTGTTGTTGCACACTCCAAAGCACATGCTGTGATCACCGAGTAGCCTCATTTAGCAGAACCGCCAGCCCATTACCTTCTCACCTCTCTCGGGAAAGCGTGGAGGTGTTTCAAGTGATGCCATGATTGTAATGCTTCCAAAGTTACTTCATCGTTCATCAGCTTGAAAATTGAGTTAATTAAGTGACAATAGCAAGTTTTGTGCTGCAAAGGAAACAAAAGAAGAACATTTTCTTGCCTTGAGGTGATTATTATTTAAGCCTGGATCCTGCCAAATTTTATGCACCTGCTTAAGTAGGCAACTAGTTCTGCTTGCTGTTAAGTAATTCATTCAGCCTATGACTCCAGCCACAGCAGTACCACCCTCATGCTGAAGGTCTCGCATACATACATCTCTCTACAACTACTTGAAAGGACATTTTAGAGAGGTTGGTGTTGGTCTCTTCTCACAGGTAATTAGCAATAGAACAAGAGGGAATGGCTTCAAACAGGGTAGGTTTAGACTGGACATTAGAAAAAAATTCTTCACAGAATGAGTGGTCAGACACTGGAATAGGCTACCCAGGGAGGTGGTGGAGTCACCACCCCTGAATATGTTTAAAAGTTGCTTAGATGTGGTGTTGGGGGACATGGTGTAAGGGAGAACTTTGTAGAGTGGGGTTGATGGTTCGACTCAATGATGATCCGAAGGGTATTTTCCAACCTGAATGATTCTATGATTCTATGTTTGCAGCATCCCTGGTGTTGGATCTCAGCACTCTGGAGTATGAACCATGCCAAGTTCTGGATGGGTTGGTGCAGAACAGCCCTGAACAACAAATCATAGAATCATAGAATCATAGGATCAGCAAGGTTGGAAGGGACCTTTAAGATCATCAAGTCCAACCATTAACCTACCCTGACAAAAAAAAACCACCTCTAAACCTTGTCCCTAAGTACCACATCTACCCTTTTCTTAAACACCTCCAGGGATGGTGAATCCACCACCTCCCTGGGCAGCCTATTCCAATGTTTAATAACCCTTTCAGTGAAAAAATGTTTCCTGATATCTAATCTAAACCTGGCCTGACATAACTTGACCCCGTCATGGTAAACTTTCCAGCTAAGCAGTGTCTGGAGCTGAAAGTGTAAGAGATTGGAGAGAAATTCACCATGGCTCTCTTCAGCCATATAAAAATAAAGCATTTTGTCTAAACTAACTGTGCAGGCTCTTTAATAGTCAATAGAGTGAAGTTAAGAGTCAAGTTGGTGGCCGTACCTTGCTCCATTGATGACAGATGCAGGATAATTAGCTTAGATAAGATATCCAATATTTTTAGAGGACTACATTTAGATGAGTTGAATTCCACACTTAGCATCTGACAAAGGGACTCTGAAAATACGGCATAAGATTTTGTACATTGACTAACATTGACACTGTTGCTCCTCATTCATTTGTTGTGCCTGCAGCTGGCACCCAAGACACCAGCCCATTGCCAACGACAGACACAACATAAGTGAGCAGTGAGACTGATGTCTGACAAATTCTCCTTTCATTTAACTTTTAACTAAAAATCTCATTGAATTAATAAAGCTAAAATTAATAAAAACTAATAAAGGTCTTCAACAGCAACTACACATACATATAACAAACTCTAACATGGTAAAACCTGTCCACTCAGTCTTTCAGACTCTCCTGCTCTCTCGCTGTCTCTAGCAAGACTCTTGCTGACAGTAAACCAATTAGATGATTTTTAGTGCTGGCTATTTTGGGAGCACTCATCTATACTACACAAACACCTATTACTGTCCACGTAGGCCTTGGGACTGCAGTGAGAACGGGAGGCTAGAATTAAATTAGGCCCTCTTGGGTTTTAGGGTCATGATAAGCAAAAGTGAAAATAGAGAAAAAAATCAATCCCAACATCATCAGCATTCGGGACCCAAGTGCCTGTTTGCTTGGAAGTAACATGGAATTCAGGCTCCTATTAATTTGCTCAGTCCTTTTCTCACCTTGTTGTAGACCAGGAATAATTCAGGTTACGTCAACGGAGTGAAACTCATAAAATAATGTAAGATCTCAATGCAGCCAAAAGTCCCTGTGTTAAAAAAAAAAAAATTCTATATGCAAGACTCCATTCCCCAGAGCTATTTTTTCTGTATTTTCCCCTTTAAATCTGAAAGAAAGGGGACCATTCAGCAAAACAAAAAGCAGTCATTCAGTGTTTCATATACTGACAACATTCATCCTCAGGAAGTCTTTGTCGATTGTGCTTCGCATGTATAGTAATAAAGTAAAAGAAACACAAAACTGTGGTGTCTCCATATCCTATAGATGACATGAGACTATTGTCCTGTTATGTTTAAACAATGTGCCACCGCTCATGGAATGTCTCCCCAACAACAGCAACCAGTTACCAGAGGTCAAGCAATCTCTTTAGCCAATTAAAAATAGCATTTCTAGACACTGCTTCATTTAGATACTGTTTCTGGTTTGGAGACTAATGAATGATAGAAAATAAGGCAGATGAAATGTTATATTACACTGACATAAAGTATGTAAACAACAATTATCTCCTCAGTGCAAATTCTGAGATGGTTTTTTGTTTCAGTTTAAGTAGCATACAATCAGATTTGAGTGTAATCTATCTGAGTGCTACAGTTAATTTAAAAAATGTCCAGAGAATTAACATGCATGTGTGCATATAGATTTAGAGCCTATATAAACATGTTTATGTACATATCCAGAGGACTCTTCCAACCCCTACCATTCTGTGATTCTGAGATTCTGTGATACAAATGCATCCGCATATAAGTAGCAGCTTTAAATTACAGACATAAGAAGATCCTTAAATTAAAAAGCCTGAAGAATTCTAACATAGTGTAGATAACAGACACAAAAATGAAACAAGCAAGAATGATTTCTTAGTTCAATTTAGTATTTTTAGTACTAATTTTATAAATGGTAAATATGAGCTCACTAACGTTTAGCTTCCCACTGGAGACCCATACACGTATATATATAAAAATGAACCTAGCTGCCTGGTAATGTAAAAAGTAACCTGCTGTAGTCGGCAGGAGGGAGGGATGATAAAACGCAGTCAGTACTCCAGGGTCCCCACTGAGTTTGGCTGTGCGCAGCTAATAGGCTACACTCAGCCTTGGGCTGCAGCGGCGCCTCTAAGACACAAATGAAGGCTGGGATCCTGGTAGCACCAACAAGCAATTTGAGCTTTAGCTCTCACGTTTAACAGTTCTACAAGGCCATTTTCTTTCTACATCCTTGGTGGGACCGAGAGTGATTTCTGGTGCTCTTTACTGGCCTCTCTTGAACATTAATTATGTATTTTTCTTTAATTATTTTCCAGACAATTTCATTTGCAATGTTGAGTTTTGCAACAGCCATTCCCCAAAGTCACAGATTCTGGTTCCTTTTTCTGCAATGCTGTCAACTAATTTGATATAGCACTTTCATGGGTCTTCAACCTCCCTCTTCACTGGCAAATTTGAGTAATTTTTGCCACCACAACCCTACGACCAGTTGTGTAGGACTTTTTATCCGCATGTTTACACATGTTTGATTTCCTGATATTAAAGAGCATTTTATTGCTAGGTTTTGTAAATCCTTCACTAAATTCAAGTTTGAAGTTTAGAGCTTGAGTATTATTTCAGTGTTCCCCTTAGTTCCTCCTTGTTGTCAGGAAGCCGATCCGGATGGATGCTTCTCTGCTAAAACTTCTCCTTCCTGTTTCTTATCTATTATAAAATAAGGAACTTCTTCCAGTTGTTTTCAGGGTTATTTTTCTGTATGGACTGGACAGATATATCTTTTAATTCCTAGATATACGGATAGTTAAATCACCTCAGGAATGGCGGTGATTTGGGCATTCTCTAAAATAGGCCCAGGGATTTCTTCTTCTCATTCGTGTTGGTCTTCCCTTCTTCTTATTCCACCTTTGTACCCTCCTCTGAGCCTTCACCTCTGCTCTTAGGACTTCCCTGACATAATTTATGACATCAGAAACTGTAACACCGCTATGTCATATCTCTGCTGCACCCATTAGATTGGCAGAGCACAGGTCATGCCTGGTTCAGCTGCGTCAGGAAAGTCAGAAATAATCCCTGGCACATGGTATCACTTGGTTGTTTTCTATCATCTTGTATTTATACATAGGTACTGCAAACATGGCTGGGGGGGAATAAATCCTTATATTGGGGCATTCAGGGGCACGATGCGAGTTGTTTTAAATAGCTGTGGATTTTCATTTCCCAGCAAGACTGGTCCGACAAATAACTTAAAAAAAAAAAAAAAAGGATGATGATGGCCGGCGGAGTGTACTGTAAACTCTACAAAGCCTCAGGGGTCCTTTTGTTGCCTTCCTGCTGGTTCTGAGGAAAGTGGGGACTGCTAAACACTATTTCCAGAAGCCTGCTGGCATCAACAGAGAGGCCAGTAGGGCCCACATGCTGGTGTGGCTTGACAAAGAAGCAGCAAACAGATAAAAATCAATGTTCTTCCACAAGGAAAGGAATCAGTTTAGTATGAAAAAAATATCTGAAAAAACAAAATCTGAGTTTTTTCCAGAGACCAGCACAAGAAACCGACCGCGCACAGGAGCAGACTGAAGGCTGCAAGCATGCTGCAGCATCCAGCCCTCGTTTCCAGTGCAGGTTTTTGCCTGAACTTTCCCTTGTAAGGAGTCTGAATTCAACAGGACAGAGTCACACTGAGTTAAATGCAAACTTGGCTCTATAAGAGTTTAAAAAAATGGCCACGTGTTTCTACAAAGGTATTAAAAGTATCCTGTTGACTAGCCCAGTGTGTTCCTTGCTGCCCTGGATATCTTGCTTCTGTGGCTGCCAGAGAGGGAAAGAATCCTGATCTGTCCCATGGCCAAACCCTGGAGAATTAAGCCCTTTGTCTCAGGAGCCTTTCACCTTCTCAGGTTGCTCTGAAAATCTGGAGAGAAATCAGAAGCGATGGATGTTCTTGCCTTAAAGGAAATTTCATGGTGGTGGGTTCCTTATCCTGAAGATGCTCCCGTTTGCAGCCTGCCTCAAAGGGAAAATGCTGGAGCACAGTACCAGGCTGAAAGCTTTAATGTCAGTCTCGGAGCATAGGTTTGACGTGGTCTCCAACCCCAGCAATAACAACCGTCAGAGAGAGCTGATCTTTTGAAAAATGGCAATTGGTCTTACACGTTATCGATGGGTTATTCTGACATTAAGGCTACAAAGGACATGAAGTGTTGTGCTTCAGGGCATAAACCAGCCTCTCCGGCAGCCTTGGCAGCAGTGGAAACTTAGCAAATAAGAAGATTATAATGTGATTGTCCATTGTGGGGGTTTGTGTCTCTTTCTCTGAAACATTTGATGCTGGCCACTGCTGGAGACAGGATATCACATTGGCTGGACTACTAATCTGATTTAGAATAACAGACCTTTTATTCCTATTAAGCACGTCTCAGTACAGAGTCAGGTTTCAACTAGTCCTGATGGCCACAAAACACTAAAACTGCAGCCTAACATACCCATAAATACCTGGCACAATTCCTCTCAAAGGGAATACAGGGTGGCAAAATTCTACTTATTTACTCATGCCATGTCATATTTTTCAAATGAGGAGCAAAATACCAGTTGTATACTTCATCATTCTCCTCCATAAATTGCCAAAATAATGATGATGAATGATTTTGTACCTGGACGGCTAAATTCACATGACAGTTCTGCCAGGGAGACTTAATGGAAATCAGATTTGTGTATTTGAGTACAGGATTAGGTCCCAAAACCAGAATAGCCGTTTTAGCTCTCCATGTTGCTAGCACTTCTCTCAAACAGCACTTCCCTTTTTGCTTGATCCTTGGATGTGGGTAAAGATTTGTTTTCAGATGTGTATGCCTGTAGCATTTGCCTGGGGTTTAGCCACAAGCTGATCCCAGACGCAGCCTGCCGTTATGCTTCTGCAGGGTCCCTTGTTCCAGCTGACTACTGCTGACCACAACTCTCATTTCCTCTCTGTGCAAATGTGAAATGAATACTATCATAACAGCCGTTCTTTATACTTGCCAAAGAGAAAGGATCTTTTTCTGCTTTATATTTGACCGCACTGCATTTCAAATACATGACCTCGCCCCCACGAAATCGGTGGGATTTATCCCTTTCATCATACGTAGTACGTCTTCTACCAGGACCACTGTGCAACACCTCTTTTTATTCATTTGCCCGGCACACAATCATCCCAAAATGATCTCCAGCATGTATCAGCTGTGCTGGATCTTCCATTTGTTTTTGTTGTGTCATCATAGCTGAGGGCTGGGGGAAAAAATCACATAAATGTGATATAAATGTCAACTGCAGAGTAAACCTGGTGCTATGAACATTGCAGGACAGAAACTCTGATATGTGCTTGTATGTGCTGTGCCTAAGACAGTGGATTTTGGCCTGCAGTCATAATTGTAGATTCAAATATGTAACAGTAAGAATAAAAAAGCTAATTCTTTATGCAGTCTCTCAGACAGCACAGCTGCGCGTCAAAGAAAGCAGCTCATCCTCGTTTATACAAGACTCGGCAGAAAAGTTGACCAACCTGAGTGTGCACATAAAGTAGTAAGGACAGTCCCCTGACTCCTCCTGTAGCCCACTGCTTCATCAACACAAAATGCACAATCCTTCCTTTCAACAGATTGTTAAACTAGAGGCAAAAAGCAAAAACCATAGAGTCATGCTGGTTTAGGCTCTGTATCTTCTGTATTCTTTCCTGTGGTTATATCCTATGTATGTGCTTATCTTTAATGATGAGCTCATCCATCTAAATAATCTAAAAGAGCCATCTCCAACGCAGCAGATGTGCCCTGATGCTGCCTGCTTGCCTTGCTGACCCCTCATCCAGTTCACCTGGGCTGGTTGGTGTCCTTACTTGCCTGACTTCTTTGGGCACAAGGACTTCTTGACGCTCCATTGAAGGGTTTTTCCATATAACCTTTTGTAATTCAGCCTGCGAGCTGTAAATGATTACAGACAGAGCTGTCTGCACTGCCTCCTCATAGCAGAGGAGGTGGGAAGGGCCACGCACCTCAGCTGTCACAGAGCAGCCAAGGGCATCATTTTGAGTTGCCACCAATTTCAGTTTACATGAGAAGACTGCTGTGAGCTGCAGCACCTGAAAAGCGGTCATGGTGTCTGTTCTCCTGTCCCTGCTATGAGAGTGCTAGTGGGGAGGACACGGGCAGGACACCTCCTAAATTACCACCTCGGGGCACCTGCACAGGGCTGCTGTGCGCGTGGAGAGAAAGGCTGGTCTGCAGGGTGGCCTTGGAGCAGATCTCAAGAGCCTGTTTAAACTTAAGCTGTTGTATATAAGGGTATTTTCTTATTTTTTTTTAGGGCAAACCCCACCTTAATAACATTCTAAGTATAAACTTTATTCAGCAAGATTTATTTATAGTTCTTCTGTCTGTCACTGATTTAACCAGAAAGTTGTATGTGCCCAGGAATGTGAATTATTTGGGATGGAGAGACACCCTTCAGGGCTCATATCTTGGACCCTCATCTATGAGTATTATTATTTAGATGCCTTATGACAATAAAAAAAAAGGAAAAAAGAATGAGGAACCCTTGCACTTTCTCTGTCCCTCAAGGATACTCAACTGGAGAAAAAGAGATGCTTCAACAACTTGCTATTACAAACTCAAACTTCTTTATCCCGTTCGTGGCTAGAAGGTCTGTCTGAGATTGGGGATGATGATATAAGGTACCATGAAAACATTTATCAGAGGAGAGCCACAGTCACAGCATCGTTTGGGTTGGAAGGGACCTCTGGAGGTCATTTAGTCCAATCCTCAAGCAGGGTGAGCCAGAGCGGGATGTCCATGACCATGTCCAGCTGGGTTTTGAGTATCTTCACAGACACAGGCTCCACAGCCTCTCTGGGCAACCTGTGCCAGTGTTTGGTCACCCTCACAGTAAAACAATTCTTATGTTCAGATTGAATTTATCTTGTCCCCATTGCCTTGTTCGGTCAGTGGGCACCACTGACCAAAGAGTCTGGCTCCTTATTCTTCATTCCCTCCCATCCAGGCACTTACACTGATGAGATTCAAGACCTCTCTTCCTGCGGCTGAACAGTCCCATCTTTCAGCCTCTCCTTCTACGAGAGATGCCTCAGTCATTGCCTCCTAAAAATGTACCATTTCCGCAAACTAGGCTGACAAGGGAGAGAGTGACGTGCCTAAAATCGTACATGTGACAGCACAGGATCCTCACAGAGGCCATGCATGTGGGGCCACTTCTGCTGGCCCCCAGCTCTTCTCCTAGGCATCAGACAGGGCTGCTTGCTGTCAAATCTATCTTCTGAAGTTGGTACCTTTGGGCTATTTTGGAGCAGAGTATAAAGAAAACAATTATAACCTCTGCAAGAGACGGTGTCTTGCCAGGGGTTGCCATTGCTGTGTGAAGTCCTAAAGAGGAAAGGCAACCTCAAACTTTTAGTATTAAAAGGAACAACTCTGTCTTAATTTCCTGTGGCTTTACATGAGATCTGTCCCCAAAGGAACAAGGCTGCATCTGTCACAAGTGTTCCATCTACTTGTTTTTCTTGATTTTTTTTTTCTTGTTCAGTTTTAAAGTACCAGCATATGTGTCTCTCCACACACCTCTCAAAAGGCCTTCAATAGATCTGCATTTTATGTAGGATTGGGGGTTTTTTTGTGTGTCTTCTAGATGGGCTGCATTTTCCATCAGGCATAGCCTTTCTTTGTTGAATGCTGGTATCTGGGAGCAGCCTGTAATAAGAAAAAAACACCCACTGCAGACACCATTTCAGATAATGTGGATCCATAACAAACTGGGGAGCTGGGCAGCTTCTGAAGGAGGCATTTTATATTCTAAGCGCTCTTTCTCCAGGTGCTTCCAAGTTGGAAGTCATCATTTTCACTGTGAATCTTCCAGGTGCTTCTTTCATTAATAAAACTACATGGGGGAGGAG
>VXBO01014157.1:400602-427395 GCA_013400135.1 Rhinoptilus africanus
TTTCTCCTCCTCAGCCCGCCGCCTTCCCCGCCGCACCGTCGGGCACCTTTTTTTTTTCCTAGGGGACGTGGAAGTTGCTGCCTCCGACATTGACGCCGGTTTTGCTTCTTGAAAGATCTCCGGCGGGCTGCTTTTGGTGCTGCTTTTTTTTTTTTTTTAAGTNTTTTTTAAGTTGATTTTAAGCCATTTAGGGTAACATCAAGATGTCCAGCAGCGTTCCAGCTGATATGGTAAGTCTTACGCTCCTTTTTTAATAGTATTGTTACGGAAAAACCTTTATTTTGGCCACTTTTGGCAGAGAAGATGAAAAGAAGGGGGGCGCGGGAAAAAAAAAAAAAAAAGGTCTCGGTTACATATTTAAGGAACAAAAAGTTGCCAGTTAATAACCCCCCTCCCGCCACAGATGCTGGTTCTGCTTTGGTTTTTGGTAGCGGAGTGGGAAATCTGCAGCGTCGCCTTCTGTGTAGCAAGGCAAAGGGGGGATGTCAGCCTTCTCTTACCTACGGCAGTTAATACCCGACTGCCCTGCCTTATTTCGTGTGGCACTGCTCTTCAGCTCTGCCGAGCAGTTTTTGGGGGAAGAGAAATACGAAGTAGAACGTTCAGACTGCTTTAAACGAGACATTTCTCTTTGCCTCTCTTTTTTTTTTTGTTGTTGTTGTTGTTTCTCTTTCTAAACCAGCTGAAATTTACTCTCGGCTTTCTTCCTATTCTTCTCTCAAACTTCGCTTGTTTCTTACCAACGCTTTGTCTTCCGATGTTGATGGGAAGTTAATCTCTTCGCTTGCTGCTGGGTCAAGAGCCAGAGAGAAATTCTCATGCATTTATTTACATAGCGAGGTCCTTTGTGCACTAGCTGCAATCTGGACATTTTTCAAGGGCACTCCTAGCACTTCTTATGGCGGACTGCACTTCAGCCTGTGTTGGCTCGGTACATTTAAAATAGGAAGGTATAGCAGGGCATGAGGAGGGAGGGTAAATCAAGTCTGCTGGATAATCTTTCTGTTCAGCATGACTTTCCCCATTTGTATATATTTCCATAAATCACTTAATTGGGAAAGAAAAAAGTTGTGGCTGCGGCTTGATATGTTAGTTCTTTATTCTTACGGAGGAATGTTTTCACGTATCTCCCTACCATTGTTCATATATAAAGGTACTTTTTTTCTAAAAGCAGCAGACTTGTCCATGCTTTTTTTTTTTTCTTTCAGAATGAAGTTCTCTTTTGCCAGTAAAATCTGCCCTGATAGTGATAACAATAAAACCAAGTAGCCCTTGTTTCAGCCATCAATATACAATTAAAATATTATACATATATACATATAATTATATATATATACACACAGTGATACAATTAATGGTGCATGTCAAATGGGCTGTTGAAATAATGGCATCCTTTAGTTGCTTACTTTTAGTGTTTCCTTCACAGCTTTTCTACTGCAGTCAAAATGAGTAAATTCTGCCAAAAAAGTAGAACACTAAGATACAGAAGATGATCAGACAGTTTTAAGCTCACCTTTTTTTTTTTCTTCCCTTCCCTGCCTTTTTAAAATATTATAAATAAATTTTTCTGCCTGGAAGAAAAGGGTGATGAGGAGTCTGTTGCCTTTGACTTTAAATCCTTTCAATTATTATTTTTCATATATTTCTTTTTAGAGTCTCTCTGGCTGGTAAGAATGCTCAGAACCCCCTTCTCACTTGCACGTGTCTGCGTTGCATTATATCACAGAAATCCTCTCCTTAGCTGTGGAAGGTTAGATGCAAATCTCTTAGTGCTGCTTTTTAAATTGCCTGGAGGAGTCCCTTGTCAGTGACATAAAGCACTCCTCCTCTTCCCTCTCCTCACCCCAGGCTGAGCGCGCTGCCACCTCCACGCTACTTCTAGGTCCTGCCTCGCTGCCTGGGAATCGTGATGCTGCCACTAGCCTTGTAATGTTTGACATTTGACATTTTATACGAGATACACAAATTTTAAGATAGGAGAAATACTGTTTCATTTCTGTGAAAACTATTTCCCCTCTGTTGTTATGATGTAATGGGAATACCAATGACAGGGATAGCTAGGCCTAGCGATGCTCTATTTCTTCAAATCAGGAAGAAGCTTATTATACATAGTGATGTTTAAATACTGAGTCATTACAAAAACACTTGGATGAAGATGTTACCAACGTCGGTAGAATTTAACTGAATAAATAGAAATATTCTGATTTATCTTAGGATCGTTTTCTTGAGTTTCTGCATTATTATTCTGCATTATTAGCTGCAGCTTCTTTCTGAAAGTTTGAAGTGTATTGTAGAAATCCATGTTATTAAATACAGTTAGGATGTATTACTTTGTAAAAAGAGCACTTGAAAACTCATTTTTGAGTCTCCTTTTTGACACCATCCTCTTTATTTCAAAGGAGCTTATTCAGGAAAGAAAATGTGGTTATTATTTGATTGGTCTTTAAAGAGGAGCACTTTCCATGCTATTGTTTATATGTTTTTATTTAGGGTAGAATTTTGCAGTTCGCATTTCTCTTATCCACCCACCCAAATGTAATTTGCATATACAAAAATTATTTCCCATTTCTGTAGGAGTTGGCATAAGTGTGATGGATTGTTGTGTTATGAAGACTCCATCACAGTTAGTAAATCTGCTATGAATTACTTAAACAGTTTGAAACATAATTATTATAATACTTATGTCAGATTCATGAACTAACCCTCTCATAATAATGATAAAACTATTATAATTACTGCTTCTTAAAAAATCTGTTAATTTGTCTTCCTGCCCCACCTTTGAGAAGGATCTGCTATACATAAATTCATAGTAAATTATCAAATCCTCAGTAAGGTTTGTACTTGTACGTAGGCATAATTTGATTCAGTCTCCTTTTCTCTGACATTTAGTTGACTTCTTTCCAGAACTACAGCAGATTTTACTAGCTAACCATTTCAACATCACTTCTTAAATAATTAACACAGTACTTTATCACTTGCATTCCACTAATAAATTGGATAGTGACACACCACATTCCGCATATTGTAAGTTGGTGATGCATTATTCCTTAGCAATGTGTGCTACTTACAGGTTAAAACTCCATTTCTGAGTGAAACCTGCTAGTATTGACCTCTGTACTTGAGTAGTTTCATTAACTTGATTAGGACTACACATGTATGGGCCAGTGCTTGAAGACTGTACTGCTTATCTAAAGCAGCCTAATTTTGTTTAATTTTTCATATAAGTAGTGGCAATTGTGGTGGCAACAGGGTATCTCTGAGTATGTTCAATAATTTCATCAGGTAATTTATTAGTTTTGCCGTTTGGTAGCAGCTAGAGTTTGGCTGTGAATAACAGTAGGGCTGTTTGCACGTTCTATTTCTTTTGTAATAATAGAGATACGTGAGGTGGTTTATGGACTTAAATGAAGTTACTAACTTTGTTTTTTTGGTATTTGTTTAAACACTGTAGCTGACTGTTCTCTTTTTTTTAAAAAAAGCTACGAAAATCCTATACTCAGTCCAGAAGTTACTACTCAATTGGATAATCCCCTTTATTTCAGTGGATTTACGTCAAGAATCTGGGAAGCAGTGTCTATATTCTGTGTGCCTATGATACTTCTCTTTACAGGCATAATTCTTCAGGGATCTTGGAAGTTGTTGAAACACTGGAACAGGTTGCCCAGAGAGGTGGTGGAGGCCCCATGTCTGGAGACATTCAAGGCCAGGCTTGATGAGGCTCTGAGTGACCCGATCTGGTTGATGTCCCTGCTTACTGTGGGGAGGTTGGACAAGATGACCTTTAAAGGTCCCTTCCAACCCAACACATTCTATGAATTCTGAGTTCACGGTTAGGGGCCTGCGTGACTGAAAAGTGTCCACTGTTTCCTGTACCTGTGTGTTTTATCTAGGTACAAAAAGGCTCTGCCAGCACTTTCTTCCTGGGCAGTTCTTCACATGCCCTCTAGGATATCAAATTCTTTTTCAGTCTGAGTCGTAATTGAGAGCGATGCTTTTGGCCTAAGGTGGGGGTTTTGTTTGTTTATTTTGTTTTGGGTTGTTTTTTTATTTGGCATTTGGTAAACAGCAGAACACTGACATCTGTCAAACAGTTAAAGGTTTTAAATTTTATTATGTGCAGCTGTTGAATTCATATGCTATACTTAAAAGATCTGGGCAGTAGGGGAAATATTATTTTTAATAAAACTGAATGTTTGGTGTAAGACATTTGTAGATGTGCAAGAGGATAGAGCCTATGGTCTAAAATATGTACATGGACAAAGTTAGAAGGGGGCAGGAGATGGAAGAAGAATAACAAATAGAAACCCTGCTCAGTTCCCGCCCTGTTAGTGTCAGCATCTTTAGTGGAAATGTGTATGTACGTGTTCTTTTTTAGGAAATAGAGCATAGTTGCTGATGAATAGTTTAACATATATAAGGACTTTTTAATACATACTGTTAACAGGGGAAAAGGATGGATGTGTAACTGATGCTACATCACTAGGGGATTCTCGGTATCCAGGAATAAGATTCAGAAAGGAGGGACTCAAAGGACTAGCTGATTGTATGGCAGCTGAGTTTTGTTGTCCGTCATTCAGTTTAAACGATTCTTTTATTTAAGAATAATAAGTGTAGTATCATTATAATACGCTTGGAAGAAAACACTTTGTTTGCTCATAGTTCACTCAATACATTCATTTTAATGTATTGGAACAAAATGTAAGATGTCATGCATTTCGGTTCATCTGTTTTAACTCCTCCTCCTTTTGCCTTCAGTAGATAAATTTTCTTTGTTTTGAAAACTATCATATCCCTAGTAGCTTTTGTGCATATAGTTGTAAGTTAGTCCCTTAAGTTTTTTTTTATAATAAAGGTCTAATTATTTCTCTGTATTTTTGTACACCCCTGCATGTTGAAACTTCTAATTCATTACATTCTTAGGTAACAATAGCTTATCAGGTTCTTCTGTACAGATATTTTTTTTCCTTCCTTTTTTTGATTTTTCACTAATGTTTGGTCTGATTGTAACATAAGTATCCTATTCTTTGTCATTCTCAATGTTTTGTTTTGGGTTTTTTGCCTCCTTTTGGAGAGGGAACTGGAGTGATCTGTGTTAGAAAGAAGAGCTTGAAGAACCTCATTCTGGACTTCTTATATATTGAGCCAGCCTTTGTAGCATATTGCAGTGTTTCTTGTAACTGAAGCTGAAGAACCTCCTTCTCTGTTACCTGCAGCAGTGGCCAGGGATAAACTTGTCAGTGCTGATGTCGAATGTTTATATTTGAGTATACTTCAAAATGGTTTGTATTTACTATTCCCCCCACCCACCTTTTTAATCCACAGATTAAAAAAAAAAAAAAAAAGTCTTACCTATTTATCTAACAACCAAAAAGAAATATCTTAATGACTGGCATTTTTACGTATGAGTCTGTAGTGGTAATTCCACAGCATCCTAACACATTAAACATACTCCAAAACTATGTTTGCATGTCCTTTGTCTCATTTCTTTTCAGGGATGAACGGCTGTAACCTCTGGATGGGATAATGATTGGTATTTATGCTGGGTCTTGGTGCAGCACTGTTCTTCGTATGGAAGTGTGGGCTGGCAGTATAAACTGTTTCTTCCTTCCTGCCACCCACCCTTGTTGTTGTTACCTGAATTGGTTTCTCTCTACCTCTGTTGTCTAACTCCATGAAATACTGGAGAGGATGCATACTGAAGGACATTTAACTCCTCCCTTGTTGGGATTGCTGGGAAGCCAGCAGTAGCTGCTGGCAGGTTCCAGCAGGGCTGAGAGACAAAAAACAAATGCTGAGTATTCAAGTGTAGCAAAATGATCACCTTCACAGCAGGAACATTGAATTCTGCGTGTTAAAAAAGTTGCCAGATGTTGTCTGTGGGAACTGGGCCTGAATGGGGACTAGTTGCGGCTCTCAGTTGTGGAATTAGGGACAACTTCAGGTACCTGCAATCTGTATTTCACCTTGGAGCTTGTGACTGCTGCCTGTGCATATCTAAACTTAAATTTTAGATCGTTCAAGGCCCATAGTTCTCTTCCTTGGCTTGTCTTAAGGCTGTAGTAGGAAATTAGCCGGTCTGTGGTCCTTGCAGCAGACTTGGTAAGCAATACCTGTATGATACTGTGAACAAAATGACCAAGGGCATGCTTTTCTGTTCTTTAACTGAGAGTTCTTTCCAAGTATGCCTTCTGTGAATGTTGAAAGCCACGGTCATGGTGTATACAGTCAGTGGGAATTTCTTCCTTTTTATTTCTGGTCAGTCAGCTTTTTTTCTCAGTAAAAGTCAGAATGTAAACTTCTGGTGGTGTCTCTCTCTGTGCTTATGCAATACTGAGCAGAACGGAGAGCTCATTCTGACTCAGCCTGTGAATGCTACTCTAGCTTGCAGGAATCCAGAAATATCTGGAATGTGACTAATCATTCTTGTGGTTTTATGTAAAAGAGATAGTACAGTTTATTTTCAGTCTTTTCTTTGTACAGTATTGGATCTACTGTCTTGGCTATTTCTCATTCTAACTTTGGTTAGAATAGCAGCAGAGCTGCTGATAAATACTCTTTTCTGTGTTGAGTCTGTTTTTGCAGCGATTAGTGGAGGCTACTGAAGTAGCAAACCTTCCCTGCCGCGATTTTGCATGTATAAACTTCAGCTCACTGTAATTATTAAAGGGATATGACCGAGTTCAGTGCTTTCATTTTAGAAGCTATTGAAAATGAGCAAGAATGTCAATAAGAAATTCTAATGCCATTGTTCTCGCATCAAATCTAAACTTTGATACCCTGTCTCTTTATCAGTTTTAACATAATTTAGAGGTCTGTCTTTTGAAATTCAGCAATCGTTAAATATTAGCCTGTAAATTCTCCGAGAAGGACAGCCTTTAATTTTGGCATTTTCTGTTATACATATGTTTCAGACCATCTTAAAGTAATGGCTGGAACATTTTTCACTTGGTATACCTCCCAGACAAATTTAAATTCACAGATGTGCCACTAGGTGTTGAAAGCAATGATAGGGAGGAAATACTGAGTGAAGAAAGGAATGAAGAATCAACACCCTGCAAGAATTGTTTTGGGAAAAAAAAAGCAGCATTATGTGCTTCAGTACTATGGTTTTTTGTGTATCCAAAAAGAAATTTGATGGGGGAGAAAAGTTGCTAATAGGCTTTCTAAGAATGTAGAGAAATTTAGAGTAGAAAAAGAGTATTTAGGACAGAATAGTAGGCCTGAGAACAACACTTAAAGAAAAAGTTCAGACCTTCTCGCTTTTAGGTCTGCTGGGCCTCACAAGTGTAGTTCTGCAGAAATACTGAAATGTTTGCAGCTGAGTACTTTTACGTGTTTGTGTAAATTTGGTATATTTTGCGGTCACTAACTGTGATTGTGTTTAGCTCCTTGACAGAGGATAAATTTGTTGCTGCTTGTAAACCATCCACAGTGAAGGCTATGTGGCTTTGTATTAAGACTCTGCAAGTATGTTGAAATCCGATTTTAAAATGTAGTGTATATTTTTCCACAAATAGAAACTTCGTGTAAAATGAAGATTTGGCAGGTTATAGAATTGCGACACTGCCATCAGCGTCTTGTAGTCTTTTCTATGTTCTGTAAAGAAATTTTAAAATAGCTTGCCAGTGACAGGATTACATTTGTGGGTCTGGTTTGGTTTGTTTTTATACTTAAAATTATTTGGGAGATTCGTTTAGAGTTAAATGGAAAGTTTGTGGCAGAGTTTAACTGAGACTGTGTTCCATGATACTGTTGTTATGGAGACAGAAACAAGCAAGAAACTCCTTGAGTTTTATGCATCCCATATAAATTAACCAAGTAGAACCAGAGATTCTGCCTAGGAGTTTGGTAGGTTTGTTCTATTACCAAAAAATGAGTTTATGCCTTAGTGGGACAGAGGTACCAAAATGGTACTTCATGTTCAACAGCACGGGGATGCAATCTGGAAGTGTTTGCGTCGGTGTCTACCTGCTGTGACGGTTACGGTTCCTCTTGAGAGCTGGCACAGACTAGCATTCAGGCTTATCTAATTTGTGTCAATGGTTTGGACCACTGCTGAGGAACAAAGGTGGTCTTATCCTGGAGTGCTCTTTACCTGCAGCTGAGGATCTGAATTTTAATCTGTGAATCTATTGGCAGTTTGGATGGTTGGATGGAAATGAAAGCTTAGCTTTTTTTTTTTTTTTTTTTTTTTTTTTTTTAAAGGGTGGTCCTGAGCTCTTCTGTAAGCTCTTCTGTGATCTTCATCACGTGATATGCACTGTTTCATGTTGCATAAGAAATTTGCTCAAGCTCTTGATAAAAGTGTAGTACCAATTTCAAAATAAACATAGGGAAACTAAATGTGTTTTTCTTTCGGAGACTGAAGAGAACAATGTGTTTCATCTGAAAAAGACGAGTACTTCAAAGTCATGTGCTGTAGCAGTGGTTGATGTCTCCTCGGTGGAGTTACGATATGGTGATGCTTTGTGGTCTGGCAGAGATCCACATCGCTGTAATCTGTTTCTGATACTTAACATATATTCTAGATGGTACTACTTAATCTGTCTCCGGAATCTGACATATGTTTTTAATATAGAGAAATAATGGAATAGCGATAAAATAGTGAAGTGCAGTGTTAGTCAAAAGTCTTTTGTAGCTGGGGGTGTAAATTTAGGATTCCCTTCTTAAAGGGAGATTAGTGCCAATCTACATGTGAATATATGTGGCATATGCTAGTAAGCCTCAGGGAAGTTATTCTACATTATATTACTATTAAATAATTCTAGAATAGTAGGCCTTTTCAGTATTTCTTTTAAGATTATATACCGTCTAACATTTTTCAGACATGCTTATCTTTTATGTGCTGTAAGGGACTGACTACATACCTTTGTATGCTTTTAAAGCCTAACTATCTAGTTGCAGTATTTTATTTTTATATATATATTTTTAATTATAGAATTCATATTTGTATGGTCAGTAACATGAACATCAACATAAACTTAAATCTTGGAATAGTGTTCTGTGGCTGTAGTTGATATACAACACATTATTTAGGGCGTATTAAATCTGAATATTTATGTTGTTTTGCCTGTGAAAGAATATACTTTTAATCTGTTACGCATCATAACAGCTGTCCTGTATGATAGTGAAAGCTTAGCTCTCACTTCTGAATCCAGGTTATTGATCTGTGATGGAAACAAACTTAATTGGACTTGCATGCTTTAGCAATTTATACTTTGTATATTTGTATAGCTGTTCTTGACAATACACCTCAAACTTCCAGAAAGCTTTATTAAAAATTTTAAGTGAGAGGAATAAATCCCCATTCACTAACTCCAAGTGTTTCAGTAATAATGAAATTAACATGAAATCACACACAAAATTAATAACTTCCAATATCCATATTACAGCTCATAAGTGGTGATAAGGATGTATTACTGTATGTTTATACTGATAATTAAAAAGCTGCTCTCTCAATAGAGCTGTGTGCCCTCTCTTACGAGGACTTCCTAAGTTTTCACTTGCCTTTATATTCTCAATTTTAACTGTTGGACTGCAGTGTCCTATAGTAAGCAGGACTAATTGTGGCGTGGCATGATGTGCACGCTGTAGCTGCCCCCCGAGAGTTGCTCAGCCTGGGTGGTGCTGCAGGTGAATCCTTGCCTTGCACTGGTTAGCGTGATTGGCACACTGGAATCACTGGTTTAGTTGTTCTTGTGAACACCTGAGGAGATGTATTGCTTTCTCTGTTACGCAAAGGTCATGGTAATATTTCTTGGAGTCATTTTAGTTTTACTGTATCTCCGGTCAGGAACTTCATGTTCGTAAGGTGGGGCTTGTCTGACATGTTACCTTTGGCCATAATGTATAGGGATTGTTTGACCTGAATATTCAAAGATTTTTCTAACAAAATGTGCTGTAACGTGTTCTTCATGCTATGTATTTTGAAGAAAAGCTATTTTAAAGGCCACCTTTATAATTTAAAGATGTGGTAAGTGTTTTATGTGTGTCAGTTCTATGCTAGTTCACTTCAAGCTCAAGTACAAAGGAAGGGAAGCTTTTATCTCAAAAAAAAAAAAAAAAAAAAAGAAAAAAAGATGCTACTGAGTATTTCTAGTCGTCTAGACACAAGACCAGGCTTTTAAGGTACAATTTGTCAGACCTGTCACCAAGAGAACAGCTTGTTACTGAGAAATTCAACTTTGTCTTGAGGGTCTTGTTTCTGTAACTAATGGCAAGATGACTAGGAGCTCTTATTAAAGAGGAACTGCAACTGTGTTTGATTTGTGTCTACTTACTGCTTCTGGCCAATATAGTTTCATATGAATCGGAATTTCATATAAATCTGGAAATGGGTAATTTTTTTTTCCAAATTACATACGTTTAAAATTATGTGGAGGTCTAAAATATGCACTGTAGTGGATGGAATGCAAGGTAAACTGTAAGTATGGTTGTCATGAGGGCTCCAGTGAAGGTGGCAGTGGGTATTTGCAAAATTATTTTAGCTTGGAGATGATTGCCTTTGAGTTGGTTATTCTTGCCTGTAGTCCTGTAGAAGGTCGTTCAGGGAAAGAGTGTAGGTGTTCGGAACAGAGTGACAGAGGATCCAGTGGTGGGCTCTAATGCTTTTCAGTAACAAGGATCTCAAAAATTCTGATTTTTCACACAGAATCACAGAATTGTAGGGGTTGGAAGGGAACTTCAGAGATCATCTAGTCCAACCCCACTGCCAGAGCAGGCTCATCTAGAGCAGGCCAGACAGGAATGCATCCAAGTGGGTTCTGAATATCTCCAGAGAAGGAGACTCTACCATCTCCCTGGGCAGCCTGTTCCACTGCTCTGTCACCCTCAAGGTAAAGAAGTTTTTCCTCATGTTGAGATGGAATTTCCATTGCCCCTTGTCCTGTCACTGGGCACCACTGAAAAGAGCCTGGCCCCATCCTCTTGACACCCACCCTTTAGATATTGATAAGCATTGATAAAATCCCCTCTCAGTCATCTCTTCTTCAGGATAAACAGACCCAGGTCTCTCAGCCTTTCTTCATAGGAGAGGTGTTCCAGTCCCCTCATCATCTTGGTAGCCCTATGCTGCACCCTCTCCAGCAGTTCCCTGTCCTTCTTGAGCTGGGGAGCCCAGAACTGGACACAGGACTCCAGGTGGGGCCTCCCCAAGGCAGAGTAGAGGGGGAGGATGACCTCCCTCCACCTGCTGGCCACACTCTTGATGCACCCATTTTCAAATTCATTGTAAAAAGGAGGGTTGAAGCACATGGTTTTACAGTGAACTGTCATCACTTGCCTCAGCTGGGGTGATGGGGACTTCTTAACTTTCTCGTATATGCCCCTTTTTATAGGACTGAAAATGCACCCTGTGTGCCCATTTCTTCCGCTTTGCGGATATCAAGGGAAATCCTCGCGGAAGGCTACAGCACAGATGCAGAGTCCTTGTTCTGGCACTTGATGATGCTAGCTTACGTTCTCCTTGCACTGTCTGAACTGCACCTGCACCGCAGGAGGTTAAGTGGGACTTGGAAGGATTTTAATGGGGAATCTGTAAAGTTTTGGTGGGAATGGACTCCAGAGCCGCAGCCGTATCTTTCCCTGAACTGACTACGATGAGTGTAAAATCTCTCTATAAAGAGCCCGGTGCTTTTAAGCTGAGGTTGTCTTTTTCAATGGAGATTTGTGGCTTTTAAGCAAATGTGTTTTATCTTGTTTTTTTTTTTTTGCCACTGAGAGTATGGTGTATGTACTATAGCACTATTAATGTCATCTATGGAAAACTCCCATTAAGAGGGAACTCTTCCACTTGTAAAATGAAGTACACACCCAGTCAGTACAATACCTGACAGTTCAAAAACACTTATCCATCCTGGTATAAATGCGTAATTGTCTCTTCTTCCCGAACCATGTGCTTTTTCCTTTCTTATTCAGCACTTCCTCATTGTTCAGGGACTGGATCGGTGCTTTACCTTCCTGTATTGCTCAAACTTTTCTTGGAAGATAAGTCTTAATTAATTTTGAGCCTTCCTGTGATACTAGTTTCCTTAACAAGTTATTAATAAAAGTCAATATATTTTTGGAAGATCTATGAGAGAAGAGGTTATTATTTATCAAAACCTCTGGATATTGTGGAATGTAATTTCATTTAAGTATACTCTATACTAGATAACTCTGCAGCAGGGAATGAAGATTTACAGTTTGACAGACAAACAAAATTCAAACAAGATCAACATTTTCTTGTTTGTGGGTTTTGTTTGCTTGGTTTTTGTAATGACGTTTTATATTTTAGTCAAATTTTGTAGGAATTTCTCTGGCCTGTTCTGCTTTGGTGCATCCTCAGTGTCTGTTAATCTTGGTTGTTCAGAGCAGTTGTATTGCGTGACTGTACCAACATTTCAATTAAGCTCATGTGCTCTTTGCTGATGTGAGGGCTTTATTCCAGGAGGCATGTTGTGGACAGCAAATTAATTAAAATGATGCAAAAGTCAATAAAATATTTATACATTAGTAGACCTCCCAAGGACGTTTGTAGAAAGATTGTAACCGAATTTGTTAACAAGTTGTAAAAAGCAAGTTTTGAGGCTAATGTTTTAAGGGAAGCTGGATTTCATACCAGCTTTGTTGTAGGGCTACGTCAGTATTTCTTTCAACTCTTACTATTGATTGAGGATCACATGATTTTGCTGAAGTATTTTTGTGGCTCTTTCAAAGAGAGTGAAATTCTGACCCCTTTGTTATCAAATATTGCCTTTATATAGCTGTCAATTTGTATGTTCCTAGTTTTCAAATAGCAGGCTATCAGTTTAAATCTGAAGCAATCTCAAGAGAAGAAAACAAATCCACAGGAGTTTCCGATGTTCAAGGACCTGGGGAATTTAGTTTTATTCTCCCTCAAATTCTGTATTTTTTAATTTGGGTTTTTTGGTTTTTTTTTGAAAATGAAATGTAGGAAAGACAGCTTGCTCTATCCATAGAGCACAGAATGATTATCAGTCAGTCCCTTTATCTGCAAATGTGCTGCTTGGTAAATTTCAAATTCGGCTTAAAAAAAAAAAAAAAGGCAGGCACAAAAGTGAATAATTCAGAGTGCTGACTAATGCCAGATAAGGTAGAGTGAGGGTAAGTAGTTTACTGATTTTTATAGTTCATTCCACTGCTGTGTATCAGTCCTGACTTTGATGCTTAAATAAGTGTTCTAGGTTATGAATTTTATTTATAATGAACATGTGGTTAGGAGATGATTTTGTTCCCTATTGTGATTCCCTTCTGGAAAAAAAGAGAAACTAACCTTTTTGTTTTATCTTTTATTTCTTGGCATATAGAAATAGAAGCATAGTTCTGTAATTCTTAGCATACAGAAAGGAAGAGGGTAAGAAAGCTGATGTAGCTAGTGCCTCTATTAATACAGTTTTTGTTTTTCTTTTACTAGACATTGTTTTGCAGGGGATGGAAGATAGAGAACTATACTTGAATAAACACAGCATTTTCGGCAGTCTGTCCTGTCACTTAATAGTTTTTCTTGTAAAATCAGATTGCAACATGTTCCAAAAAATGGGATACAGTTGTCTTAGGAAGAACCGCAGCTCTTTGTTGTGGGAAATTAAAATTTCCTATACAAAAATCACTTATTCAGAATCTTAAAATATAGTAGTCTTGTATTTTTGTTCTGTCTTTAACTCTGGGGTAAAGCCAACAGTTTTGTGTTGCTCTATTTGAAGCTGTTCTGGCTAACCCTGGAGGATCTGTGGAGCTGTTGGGATAGGCAAGAGAAAATCTTTTGAATTGTTTCAGAGTCATTCTTGCTGGGTTGCTGGAAAAGATGGCCTTCTCTTTCTCTTGTGGGCATTTTGGACTGCCGTAGCAGTTTGTAGGGTGGGTGGTGATAGCAGCTGAAAGGAGTACAGAGAGAAGCCAAATCATGATTACGCAGTCATCCAGTGACAAAGGTACAGGCACTGAACATAGTGGTGTCAAAGCCTTCAGGCTTATTTATAGCCAGTAATTTGGTACACAAGCATAAGGGGCAGCAAGAAACAGTCAAGGAGTTGTCATAATTTTCTCTTACCATACATGGGTTTGTACTTTGAGTGATTAAATTCCATCTAATGAAGTCTTCAATGTGTCAGAGATGATAATAGCTTTCTGATGAAGGACATCCTCACCCTTCCTCTGCCTGCCAGACACAAACATATCCAAATCCATCCATGTATTTGGTTTTTTTCCATATTGATGCTGAATGGAGATAGAAAAGCAGTGTGTGTTAGTTTGCTGGGTGGAAAAATGATTGAGATGTGTCTGTGGAAATGTTATCTCACCTCTGGCAAAAGTAAATATTACATTACCAAATATAGGCTCTAAAACGATAAGGCTTCAAAGACTTGATTCAGTTGCCTAAACATGGCGTTTAGTGCCAGTTCGCACAAGCCAATGTGTTCCGGATGGCCAGGAGAGAGCAGACAGCTGTGACAACGGAGGTATGGGAGACCCCATGCCCTTCGGGAGGAGCAGCTGCAGTTTATGTGGAGAGCACTTCACAATGCCTAAAACTAGCACTAAATGTATATGTTTAGGTAATTCTTTTGAGCTGTTGGGGCTTTCTAAAACCTCATTTGCAACATTTTCATGGGTTTTTTTGGTAAGTTGCCTTTTCCTAGCTTAAATTCAGTAAGTAGCACTTCAAAATCATTAAATTTTTTTAGTTTACATTAAATCACAGTGCTATCGGCTTTGTTATTTCCTACAGAAAACTTCCACATCTACAATTGTGAACGGTGCAGCAGAAAGAAAATTTTCCAGCACTCAAAAATACATTTTTTTTCCTTTTAGCTTAGCACATCCTCTCCTATTTACAGCTATGTGGAAATTTGAATCGTTGTAGGTGTGCTACTACTTCTGGTGAAATACGTGCAGTGCGATTGCAGATCTTTTTGCCAACTGTGATCCTGTTGAAGTGGCTGCATACAACCTGCTAAAAAGAAGGAAATGGAATTTTAGACATGTTATCACAGTAAATTTAAAAGTGATTCGAGTTATGGAACGAATGAACATTTCTACACAACTGGGTTAATTTGTGAAAATTGTCTGAAGTCCTTGAAAGTGCTCTATCCATCCTCTTTGTAATTCATTGTGTAAAATTGGACTTTAATGGTCTGTTCTGCATATCACAGGAGAAATGAGGTATGTTTTTGGTGCCGAAGAGTGTAATCGCCCTTCTGGAGTAGGAAAGAAAAAATGCTGTCTGTACAAATGCTATGATGTTTTAAGGGTACTGAATTTTTTATAAGTAGTCTTGCAAAGAAAGTCAGACATGGGGGCTTTTTTTGGTGTAAGATAAAGAAAGAGGCTTACTACTTGAAGCTTGACAGGTGTCTCTTGACATTGGGCCTGAAATGTTTGCAAGATATTTCATATCCTCAGAGCAGAAGTGAATATGAGTGGGTTGAAAATTTATGCTTACATAATTAAATAATGACGATTCTTTGGCATTATATAAGGTAGGAATGCAGGGGAGCTTGTTATCATTGCTGTAGCAAAGTTTCCTGTTGTATACTGGAGTAAATGTCACACCTGGAATTAGATAAATACATTTTACATTTACATTTCAGAGAGCAGCTTTTGATACTTGTGTATTGCTAAAGGTTGAAATACCTATTGAATGAAGCCTTTGTGCTGTTTCATATTAGCACTTTTGTTTTGGCTCGGTTTAACTTGTGAAACATTAGTGTTGTGTGTGTGGTGGTTCATTGGTTTTTTGGGGTTTTTTATTTGTTTCGGGATTTTTTTAATAAGTTAAGGTAGAAATCTAATGATCATAAATGAAACTTTTCCAGCATTAATTGGTGTAGTATTTGTAAAAGAGGAAACAGTATCTAAGCTACTTCATTATTATCTTGAAACTAATCATATTTTTTCTCTGCATACTTAAAGGCTACATCTTATTTTGCTTAAATACTTCCTATTTTGAGGAATTTCATGTAGAGGAATCTTTATATGGTAACTGTATAAATAGATATATATCTAAATATAGTCTTCATTCCTTTGACAAGACTAATCTTTGCATTTGTCCTTCTAGCAGACCTCTTCTGGCTAGCTAGATTTCACTACTCAAGGATCAATTAAAAACAAAGTAGAATGGATAAATCGGGAACCCTGGAAATAACACATGACCTGAAGAGTCAGATAGTATTTTTTTTTTTCTAATCATTTATAAGTATAAAGAAGCAAAGAACTAGGAGCCCACAAGTATATTCGTTCAACTCCATCAATTTTCTGCTGTGGATACATGGGCTGTTACACTTTATAATACAGCTTCTATTTGTGGATGAGCATATCATGATTGTTGAATGCAGGCAGTTTATTCAAAAGACTTTTATTGTTCAAACTAAGCTGGAAATGATCTGTAGGATAAAGCTGTGACCTACTTCTGGATTTCCATGCTGTAGAAAGCATTAAATTGACAAATCTGTGCATGTGTATGTCTTTGTTAATTTCTTTCCTCCTTTTTGCAGACTGATGATTAATCGATTATTTTTAGATTGATAGATATCTATGAATAGAATGTGCAAAGTCTTCTATTCAGTGTTAAATTCTAGGGTTTCATTTTTGTAGGAATAGAATTTTTCACCCAATGTAATGTATTAGAGAGAAGGTCAGCCTACCTAACTCATGCTGGCTCTAAAGTAAGTACCATGCATCTTCGTAGCATCAGCGTGCTACGTATGTAGGGAGAATTTGCTGCCTAATCTGTAATGATAGGTATTTGGATTTTGTAAGTTCAGTAGTGTTTCTAATTCTTTTTCAGGACTGTTTCTGTAAATGAGCAAATTTAATATTAAAACATGTACAAATATTCTAGATTTTGAAAATAACACTGAAAAGTTGCAGTTATGCAGTTATGTTCTGTGTTTTGCTTTGCTTTTAAATTAGTGAAATATGGAGCTGTGCTACTTTTAAGAGTAGCTTGACCCTACACTGGGCTTGATTTTTGTGGCATTGAACCTGCTGGTTAAGAGGTCACAGAACTGATGGATGTTTATTTGCAAGTCTGTCTACTAAGGTCCCTTCCAACCCTATGATTCTGTGATTCTGTGAAGTCTAAGAAAAATCCCTAATGCAAAATAACGTTGTCTGAGAAGATACCTTCACTTTTCCCTATGTTAGAATCACAGAATTATAGGGTTGGAAGGGACCTCTGGAGATCATCTAGTCCAACCCCCTGCCAGAGCAGGGACACCTTAGAGCAGGTTGCACAGGAACCCATCCAGGTGGGTTTGGAATGTCTCCAGAGAAGGAGACTCCACCACCTCCCTGGGCAGCCTGTTCCAGGGCTCTGCCACCCTCAAGGGAAAGAAGTTCCTCCTCATGTTTAGGTGGAACTTCCTGTGCTCAAGTTTGTGCCCATTCCCTCTTGTCCTGTCACTGGNTCCCCCAAACCCTGTGATGTAAAACAAAGATGATGGAATTACTCTTTTTTCTGTGAAAACTGGATGTAGTGTCATGGTATTACCTGCCAAAGGACTATATAGAGAAGGCAGCTTCGAGGTTATATGAATGAGAGGAAGGGGTTTTGGTTTTTGTTTGTTTGACTCATTTGGGTTTTGGGTTTTTTTTTTGTATGGTTGGTTTGGTGTTTTGTTTGCTGGTGTGTTTTATTGTTTTTTTTTTTTTTTTTTTCAAATAAGAAACATCATGTTCCGGCATCCTCTAGCTTTTTTGCTTGAAATACAAGAAAGTAACCCTAAAACTCATTTTTGTGAACGTAGAGATTTTTTCTTAGGCAGTAAAAATCTGGACTAGGATATAATCTGTAGAAACATGGTATTTGTTCTAGACATAAGTACATGTGCTACAGTAGGTACTTAGTTTTGTTTTATTTGAGAAATATGCCAAGGCTATTTAAATATTGTATCTCAATTACATTAAAAAATTTTTATTCAGAGACTGAAGCAAAGACCCATTTTATAACCTGTGCCACCATCTGCTAAATACACCAGAAGCTTATTTATTCTTTTTTTCTGGGTGGGTTAACCAGCTGTCCATTTTGCACCATTGCCTGGATGGAGGCGTGCATTTAAGAATAACACAGTAGGCTTTCTGTGAGTTGACAAAAAAGCTTTTTTATTTTGATCTGAGACTCTGTTAGCTCGTCTGACACTTCCTTATATTTAGTCTCCGGCTAAGGAATGTATTTGAAACCTTTCCCCTGTTGCACTCCTCTAGTCTGTGCTTTCATCTCCTCCCACTTTGGTCTGGAGCTGCTCCACAGGACGAGACATGTGCCTTCTCACTGAACCCTCTGCGAGACATGTGGATGTATTTGCTAGTGACAACCCAAAGTCCATTCTAATCCTATTGACATCTAACCCGAGTGGCATTTAGTTAATCTGTCTGCCACTCTCCTTTCTTTATCTGACCCTGGGAGATGATACAGCTTTTTGTAACTTTATTTTCTTTTAGATGAGTATTTTGGGATGGTAATACTGACCAGTACAATTAACTGAAATCATTTGCCCTTTTTAAATGTTGTCTTCATTGTAAATAAAACCTATTCAATAACGGTGTCAGGGCAACCTGGCAGATTTTAGGGTTATGCTGTTGTTACGCTTAATTATAATTTATATAAGGGCTAATGAGACAAGGAAAAAAAATTGATATTTACGGAAGTCTGGAAAGAGAATTGTTGCAGGTCAGTTAATTATTCTATTCTGCTGTTCAGTTTGCAGCAAAACAATCTGTATTCAGAAAAAAAAAATAAATTGCAGAAAACAGTTCAGAATTGGAAACCAGCTCTTTGCTGACTGCAATTTAGAGCTGGCTTTAAAATGTAGTTTTAGAAATTCATTTTCTGACTTCCACAGGAGTTTTGTTTTTTTTTTAAATTGTAAAATAATGCACAACTAAAAGCTAGCAGAAGTCAGTTGAAGAAACTACCTGAGACAATGCACTTGTTTTTCCTTACTTGGATTTCAACAAAATAAGTTGTGCGCTGCGTCTGAGCACTCACTCTTAGAATTGCAAAGCTCCTTTTGTTGGCTTACTCCGTTCTGTCAGGTTGAGACTGTTGGCTTGGGAAAGGATTTGACTTTGCTTCACATGGACATCCTTGTTTGTTTATTCTTCATCACAGAGCTAGCCAGAGGTGTCTGCACCACTTAAAAGTATGAAACCTCTGAATTCAGTGTTTTGTATGAATACTCTAGTATATCCTCCTCCTGTCCAGCTTTGTTTTCTGCTCTCAGAACAGCAGTACTCTGTTTTGGTGCAGCTTGATGGAGTAGCATTTTGCTGTGTCTCCAGAGTGGAGATAAAACATATGAAATGGGAACAAGAATTTGTTGCTATTGTATGGAGGACATCTGTGCTACTAATCAAGCTGTGGTATCAAAATATTTGAAATGCTTGCTTTTCTTATATGCATGTGCCAGTTGGATAAACTGAGCTTCACAACTGATTGCATCCAGTCTCTGCTGTTTATACGTGGTTTGCTTTGGCTTAACTTTTATTGGCCCTGCTCATCAGAGGCTTATTCTAGGAAGATCAAGGGCCTCAAATCCACGCTTTTAAAATCTCCTTTGCCCCAGCGCTTGTCTTCAAAGTCTCACTGGAAGCTTTGCAGCTAACCCCAGGGTATATAAGGTGATTGCAAAACAGTCCATTTATCTGTGTTCCTGGATAGCCATACCAAGCACTCAATGCCTTCACTCACATGTTTTGGTGAACCAGTGAACAAAATTGTGCAATAAACTCTGTTTTAGCAATTCAGTTTCTCCCTTGACTTTCCCATCTAGTCATTACGTCTGTATGCGACTAGCCACGTAGCACTAGCACTGGCCACGTTTTCACCATGTCCTTATGGTAGGATTTAGTTAGTGGCCATGCAGCCAAAAGAGGAACTGGCCACTGGGTGACTTAATGGATTACTACCAGAAGTTTCCACAGAGCTTTTCCATGCATCCAGCTTAAAACCACTCATCTGATGATACTAGGTTCACTAGATCTGACTCCAGAAAAGGGGAGAAAGTGGGAGCATCCCTTTCATCGGTGGCCTGCATTCACACGAATTCAGATGTAACAGAAAATGCACTCTCTTCATGAAAAGTCAGACTATCTGAATGTTAGAGATCCGGGTGTGCTTACATTTATGAAACCACCATTGTACTGAGACAATGCCAGTCTCCAAGTAGGACTGTAACAATGAATGTAACTTAAAGGATTAGTTGCTTGTCAGGCAAAACAGAAGCACTCTTAAATTTATTTTTTGTATTTATTTTGTGAATTGAATATTGATAGTAAAAGGCACATGAATACCTAAGTAGTCTTCATTTTAAGTAGTTATTGCTGTTGTAAACTTCATATGGAATTGAATAACCAAGAAGAGGCTTAAGTAAGCAAGTTTCTTTCATTTTAATACCTTTTTCACACAGTATTTACTCCTTTCTCATGTTCTTGGTGCCATGTTTATCAGGCATTAACCTCCCTACTGGTGCTGCT
The DNA here is from genome assembly GCA_013400135.1 of Rhinoptilus africanus. Lineage (NCBI taxonomy): Eukaryota > Metazoa > Chordata > Aves > Charadriiformes > Glareolidae > Rhinoptilus > Rhinoptilus africanus. The sequence continues at coordinate 421,078 of VXBO01014157.1, forward strand.
TTCACCCATTCCTGTATAATGTTTTTTGTTTAGCCTTTCAGCTATCAGTTGTAGTAATGAGATAATGATATAAATTGCTAAAGTAAAAGAAAAGATATTTTTGTGTTTAATACAAATGATATTCAAAAGGAAGAAAATCTATAGATCATATAGTCTTAAGGTTAGAAGAAACCTCTGAAGGTTGTGTAGCCCAAAGCAGAGCTGGCTGTGGTGGTGGCTCAGAGGAGGGCTAACCTTAAACGTAGACCATGATGCTCAAGCCTTGTCCATTTGAGTTCTGACTATATCCAAAAAAGTCAATTCCACCACTTTTCAGGGCCAGAACTTAAACAGAGCTCTCTATGTCAGAGCTTAAACTACCTTCACTGGGAGGGTTTATCTGCGTGGGCAGTGGGAATTGCCCTTGCTGCAGCTTGTGACCATCCAAATGGTATTAGATACTTTAGCTCTTTGAATAAGAACTTGCAACCAAACTGCATCAGAATTCCTTGTATTTTAAAATCTGTGATTGATTTGAAATGTGTAGTGGATAGGGAGTTTGCCTGTGCATAGGAGGAGTTGATTTTTTTTTTCAAAATAATTTACCATTCTGCATTCCTGACTTCTCTTCATTAGGGTATTTAGCCTCATGCGTAGATAGAATGGTTGTGCTTGTACAGTTTTTTATTGAAAAATGAGCTTAGATGAAATAACAAAAAGTATTGTCCGTTTTGGTTATTTAGGTGAGAGTAGGAAAAAGAAAGTAAATTTATTTTGAGGGTTGAGAGGGACTTAAAAATAGCAAGATACTTCAATAGATGGCTAAATAGGAACAAAGAAAAGAATTCTCCCCAAATGCAAAAGAGGCTTTTGTATGTGTGAAGCGTTGGAGAGGAGCAGTTCATAAAATTTTTGTAAGGGAAAAACAATAAACAGGGAAAAGCTTATTCTCTTTTTGTTGTTGTTTGTAACAGGAAAAAGTACTTTAAAAATGTATGCACGATGTTATGTTCTCCCTTCCATCTTTTGGGGTCAGAAGTTAACCTTTTGTTCCTTGCATGTATAGCAACCTGCATTTTGTTCAGTCATATACTCTGTTTAATGTGTTTGGTTTGTTTTTTGTTTTGTTCTTAGCTTTATTTTAAGCATTCAGGCTACTGAAAGTAACAAACAGAGAAAGGGGACAAAGACACCATCAGAATGTCTTGAGCTGAATGGTGTCAGTCATACTAAAAGAGGTGGAAAAAAGTGCAAATGGTGTTTTAAGTTGTTCTCTACAACACTACATTGCATGTGTTTTGTAAATTTTTGAAAACAGATACTGCAAGAGAGGTTCTCATCTCTGAAATGTGCATCCTGGTGGAATTTAGTACTAATTGCTAGAAAGGAGGAAGATTTTTTTGGAACAGAATATTCCTGTTTGCTTTTATTATGGAAGAGAAAAGGAGCAACAGTTAGTGATCTTGATCCTGGCTGGGCAAACGCTTAATGTGTGCTTCACTGTCCTGTGGATGCTCCACTGTCGCTATACCTTGCTATTTGTATATAACAAAGACCCCTTTACTAGAATATTTGTTCCCCTGGCTTTGTTTACAAAACCCTTTCAGTTTTCTGAAGTGTAACAAAACACAACTAACACTCTTATTTTAATCTTGCAAGGCCATTGGGACCTGTGGCTGCTCCCATACAGATAATGTCACATCAAATGTATGGTACCTCCACCTGCATGTTATCAAGCAGTGCCATCCTCACAGCAGGTTGTGAAATTGCCATGTAGTATTTTTGATGATGCTACAGCATTTTGAGGTAATGTTCTTCACTTCATCACTGCTTTTGTGCATCTGTTTTGCTATCTCCTTGTAATACCATCTATTAACAGGTAATAAGTCCATGAAGAAAAGCACATTTATAGTATTTACATATCAAGGGAGTGAATGCTTGTACCTGGTGACTCTTCTGATCCTTGCAGATTTACAGGAAAAAAATACCCGTGCCTGTTATTCAAAGAAACAATTTCAATACTGGAAATAAAATTATGACATAAGAAAACACCCAAACCACCTATAAAACTCTGTAGACTCAGTAAAGAGTTTGGGTAATATTCTAAGGAAATGAAGCTTCAGAAGTTCTTAATTTTAATGAAAATGATACTATAGTATGTTGGTTTGGGTTTTTTTTTTCCCCTCCCTTCAAATATAAGCCATGAAGAGAGAAGTTCATGCTGTTTTAATGAATTTTAAAAATGACCTTTTCATAATCTTAGTAGTTATAGGAAGAAATAATAAAAAACCACAAAAAATACCTTCAAATCCCAAATGACTTTCTGAACAGATATTTATTCCCTACAATATGTTTGTCTTTCTAAACAGATCCAGGGGTTGGTTTATTAAATTTACATTTAATTCTCAGTGCCAAGAGAGGATTATGAGTAAAATGAGAATAATTTTTAAATAGGTTTATATACCAACGATTGAAAACATTCTGATAAGACATGCTTTTCTTCCCTGGACTTTTGCCTGGCCTGAAAGTCCTAAAAGCCCTGGTCTGGTTGTGGAAAAGGGTATGTTAATTCAGATATAAGAGAGACAGGCATATGGTAGGAGAAGAAACAGAGGGATTTTTTTTTTTTTTTATTAGATAAGGGTGGAGATACTGTAGGCCACAGTATCCTACCGTGCCAGCTGGAAACTGGGCCGTGCCCCTTGCCAAACTGCTGAAGCTTCCCTTTTTTGAGCTTTCTTCATCAGGGCTTTTTCATAAGTTCCAGTTCCTCTAAGTCTGTCCCAATAATTGGGAAAATGAGTAGATGAGGCAGTAGACTGACTTGGTTCAACAGGGAACTCATGGTTGGATCATTAAGCCTAAGAGGTAGTGCTTAATGTTTGGTTTCCTACCTGCAGGTTAGTTACAAGCAGACCTACAGGGATCTGTTGTAGGATCTAGATTGTTTAATATCTTCATCGGTCACCTGGAAGAGGAGACAGACTCATTAAGTGCGCGAACACCAAACTGCAGGTGCAGTTGACCAGTTAAAGGGCAGGCTGCTGTTCAGGGGAAGGCAGGCAGACTAGGGAATGGACCAGCAGGAACTTCATAAAATTCACCAAGAACAGATGTCTTTTGCACCTGGGGTGGACTAACCTTCAGAAGTGGTACATGCTGGGAACTGACTGGCTGTGCCTGGTGTGAGCTGCCAGTGTGTCTTGCTGGGAGTGAGGGCTGAGGGCATCCCAGGTGATACGAGAAGGAGCATAAGCAAGGAAATTAAGGGAAGTGATTGTTCACCTTTGTTTGGTACTTACTAGACTGCATCAAAAATACAGCGTTCAGCTTTGGATGATTTTTCCTATACCACGCTGGAAGAGGAAATGTGTGGATTAGCTGCAGCATGTTCAGTAGAGGCCACTGAGATGGTCTGGGCTGGAGCACCTCTGTGAGGAGAGGCTGAGGGAACTGGACTTTTTCAGCCTGGAGAAGAGCTGGCTTTGGGGACATCTAACACCAGCCTCCTAATACTTAAAAGGAGGTTATCTAAAAGCTGGAGCCAGTCTCTTTATTTAAGTAAAAAGGTGGGAGAATGAAGGACGTGAATGGGAACAGGAGAGGTTTTGAATTAAAAAAACCACAAACTGTAAGAATATCTGATGGCATTATGTTTTTATTTTGTTCTTGCGTTCATCTACATGAAGCTTTTTTGACCCGTTCACAAATTTGCTGCACGTGTTCAGGTTTACTTTCCACTATCTTGTTGCTTGCTAGAGAAGTCTTCTGGTCATAACAGTTAGTAAAGGGAAGGAGCTTCCTTCTTTCCCTGACCGATGGTGAACCAAACCACACCGTGCAACTTCTGTGGGGGTATGTATTTTATCTTTATTGGATAGCCAGCAGAAAACGCTGGGAAGTCAATTCATAATGCTTCCTAAATTGGACAATTTCTTAGGTCAAATGACTGCTTTGTTTTTAATAAGTTATCTTAAAATGATCTTTAATTAAATCCAGCCTAAGGTAAAATTAAAAAACACATTCTAACATTTCATGTAGAAAACATAACTGATTTAAAGAAGACAAATACAGAAATGGAAGAGAGGATAAAAGTTAATTGATTTACACTGAGATTTAATCTGGAAGACCTCCCTCTTGTATCCAGATGGTTTGCCATATTTTATTTCTGGAAACCCACCTTGACAGGGATGCTGCCTTTTTGTGTTGTGTTCCATATATAGTTACTTCTCTTGGAACCTCTTTAAAATTTTCGTTTGTTTGTTTTTCAATCCTTGGCTTTCTAAAAAGGCTGAAAGGCTGTGAATGTATTTAACTTCTCCCTTAAAACTACTTAATTGTTGTGGAGTCTCCTTCACTGGAGACATTCAAAACCCGCCTGGACACGTTCCTGGGTGATGTGCTCTAGGTGACCCTGCTCTGGCAGGGGGGTTGGACTAGATGATCTCCAGAGGGCCCTTCCAACCCTATGATTCTATGATTCTATGATTCTATGATTCTATGATTCTATGATTCTATGATTCTATGATTCTATGATTCTATGATTCTAATTTATACTTGAGAGAATGTCTTTTGCTGTGCTAACACAAGTACTGTCTCGCTTACTTGAAGATGGAAATGCAGATTTATTTCATTAGGTGTCATTTTTTTAATTATGTTTTTGTCCTGCTAGTGGCAACTAAAGACTTAAAAACTTCTTGTTCTTCCTTTTGTGTCTGCTCACGAGCTTGTAAATCTCTGAGAAATGTCATCTTCAACTACCTCATCTATCTATGTCCAACGTTCACTAAATAACATACTTGTTACTAACATCTAAATGAGATAAATGTGTATATCTCATTACTGGGTGTAGATTTGGGACAAGATGTGGCAATAAATTACAGCTTCGGGTTGATAATGGATTTGAGGTAGTCTGTCCTTCAGGGGTACTATAACGTTGTCTTCTCTTGTTTCTTCTGCAGCATCTTTATTGCATCCTCTTTAGATGACTCTTTAACTCTATTTTTTTATGCTTGTCTCTCCCTGCTACGACTTCACCAAACATGTTCTTGTTCACAGACAGAACCATCTGCTGCCAGGTCTGTACAAAAACCTCTCTAGTCCAGGCTTGTCTCCTGGTCCAGCTAAAATCTGTCTATCCCTCTGACACATCTTTGATTAGCTCAAACAGAACTGGGCCTAAAGCCATCTGCCCTCCCTCTGTTCTGGTTAAGTGGGCAGTATCAGCTTTCTGATCATCACTTGGGCCTGTAATCTGGGTGCTATTTCTGAATGGATGTGATTGAAAGGCCTTAATGAGATCTTTATCTAAATCTTCTAGGTTCTTTTTTCATAACAGCTCTAAGTAACTTGTGTTCTCTTAACTTGTCCCTACAGCTAGAACTCTAGAGGTTTTCCTCATCTCATTTTTCAGTTACTGCAGCATTCCTTTTCTCTGACTCTTTTTATATGCTTCCAGAATGATCTGCAAAGATATAAACGTAATGTTTGCATTCTTAATATAAACAGATGTTCACTATCTCTTTCTTCCCTGGTTCATGAAAAATAGATGCTTATCTTTGTATCATACATTTCTGTTTTCTGCTGGGTGGTTTGTCTCTCAATGGCAGCTGTTCCGGCACATACACTTAATGATCCAGTGAGCATATCTTGACCTTTAGCTGCTGCTCGTTCTGTTCAGAAAGAGTATTGTATATGTGTGTACTGGAAAACTAGCACTTTTCCATTTTTTCCCCCGGAATTTCTTGTGTGGATTTCTGCAAGAATTTTGACAACACATAGGTGATGTTTGAAGACCGCTGACCATAATAATAGCCAGCAGTGCTATCTTTGTGGTTCGTCTGTAGGGTTTTTGGGTTTTCATATTTCCTTGCCAACCTTCAGTTATAGGGGACAGTTTCTTTATTCTGGTCATAGTTAAGTGTGTTAAAACTTTGATTTCTAGGCAACGTTGCAATACAGATAAGTACGGAAAAGGTGGACAGTGTTTGTGTATGTTTATAAGGGGAGAAAAAAAATATTCAAGGTAATCTGAAAATTGCAAAGTGTGCTTGAATGATGAAAGTCCTGGTTGGCAGCTGCTTACAGAAGTCAGAAAAAATGGGACAAGAGTTTGAAGGTAAAATGCAAACATCCTTTGGATTGTGTTGAGACCAAGCTACCTGGAGATGAAATGAACTGTCAGATACGTAGGAAACTAAATGGAGGGAAAGTGGTTCAATGTATAATGTCAGATAAGTGCTGGTAAGTAGAAAACACTGCTGAAAGGGGGAAAAGTTGGGAAAATAGATGAGAAAATTGTTAGGAAGCTGAAGTGTTGTAAGGGGGGGGGGGGGGGGC
>VXBO01014157.1:427437-457851 GCA_013400135.1 Rhinoptilus africanus
GGGATCACAGCAGTTCAGAGGAGACCAGAAGGTTAAACAGAGTCATCAGGGTGTTTTATTGCAGTTCTTGTTCACCTTCTGGAAATAAATTGGGTTTTGGCTTCCTGACAAGTCCCAGTCAAACAGGAAGGGTGATGTAATATGTGTTTTCTAGTGATTTGTGCTGCTTTTTCCCCAAGAAGCAAGAACTTACCCACCTAGAAAAAGTAAAGTTAATTGTGTAGGATGATTCATGAGGGAAGCTGAATGCGATACGTAATGCCTCGTATAAAGACTTCTTCAGCATTGTAAATTTACCTGTATTGCTGTGGATGGTTGGTTTCTTCAGTTGTATTTACTACTTTATGTAGCTGCATCTAATTCATTGTGATTTGAAGTAGGAGATAAACCTTATATACAGACAGTAATGTTGGCCGATGAATTAATTATCAGAAAGCTATCAGGTAAAATTACACCTGCAAAGAATGACTCGTTGCGAAGCTTCCCTTTAAGATGTATCTACTTCAGGAAGGAGTAAATGGTGTGTTCTGATAGTTTCCAAGATAACTATAAATAGATGAATTTTCTTCTCTTGAGTGAGAAGGTAGCTATGTTTCAATCATCGGTTAATGCTGAACGTATGGTACATCACTCAAGGCTTACTGCTGGACCTTTAAATTCATTTCCATTTGTCTTGGTGCAATTGTTCTGAAATTTTAATTTTAAAAGTTGCTTTTTAAAAAAAATACGTGGAAGTGCTTCTCCCTTTTCCTCGTCCTTCAGTTTCCTTCAGTTCTCTCAGAAGGAGTCATTTCATTCTAGTCTTCTTTTTGCACAAACAGAGCAAGCCCTATTTTAAGTGAGAACCAGTGTAGGAAATCTCAGTGTCACGGGCGGAAGTCATGGCATATTAAGTATGATCAGTGGTGTTTCCAAAGGCAGGCCTCTGCTTTGTTTCTAAAATAATTGTTTCTTACTGACTTTCTTAGTGTATGAGAAAATAGCTAATTACTGACCCTCTTACTGTGTAGAAATAGTTATTCACTGAGCTGATGTTACAGATAGTGATAATGAGGAGAGAACCAGAAGTAGTTAATCACCAAGGATGGAATAACAAGAAGTGGTTAATCACTTCAAGGTTCTTCTATATGTCAAATAGGTGCTCCTATACCAATTAGGGGAGAGTTATGGCTGCTTCAGAGAACATCGTCAAGAAGTTGGCAAACTTACAGCACACTTTTACTGTCCTGAGATGACTCAATACCTTAAAAGGAGAATGTGAGGAAGGGTCTCCTTACCCAAACGACCACCGAGACACTCACGCCTGCGCAGAAGTGTTTTGCCGACGCAGCAAAGTTTGATATGCATGGATAAAAAGGACTATTTGGCTATCCTGATGAATATGTAGGCCTAGGGGGAGTTATGTATTAAGTAGGCAGAATAATGAGAATATTTTGTGTATAAATAATGGGTAAATACCCTGGTAAGCTGTTCTAGATTTGTGGGTTTTCCCCCTAGCACCCGACGTCGAATAAAGCAGTATCTCCTCTCTAAACTACTATTGGTTTCGAGGGCTTTTATTTCAGGTAACAGTGGCAGAAGGCTTCAATAGACAACCTTGGTCAGTGTTAACCATCTCCTTCTAACGCTGTATGTATTTTTAATGCAGTGAATCTGGGTCTGTCTTGCTCTAAAAACGTTTCTCTGGACAAGTTTGAGGTGGATGTACAACCTGCAGTTTTATACATCAAAAATGTAATCTTACTATTTCAAGAGCAATTAAAGTTATTGTGACTGTTTAAAACCGAAAGCAACACTACTATCTCTTTATTGTATATAAAAAGATCTAATCTATTGAAAGATATTTATTTATAGTTCATGAACACTTAATGCTTGCTTCTGTGGAAAGGGAAGCAATCGGTGTTATTTTAAGAAACTAAATATTTCTGTGTTTTGTGCTGCGTTCATACTTGAATGTGAGCAAAGGCAAAAACATTTTGAGTCGTAATAAAATTTCTATGCTAGAGCACACTTTCCGTTTTTAGAAAAATAGAAGCAGCTAGCTTAAAAAGATACTAATATTCTTGAAGCACCATTGGAGTAACTGAAAGTTGTTCTCCTTACTAAGCGTTCTTGCTCAGAAGTTGTAAGGTCTTTGGTTGTGCCTGAACCCAGAGTGCGGATTATGTTTCTGACTTGGTTAGTGCTTAACATCTGTTAAACAGAAATCTGTTAATTTTTGGATGCTGGTGGTTCATTGGTTTTATTCTCTACACAGTGAACCACTGCCTGTGGAAGACACTGGTGAAAAATGTTTGTTGGTTTTTGTCTTAAGCTCAAACTAAGAGCGTGTACTTAGGGTAGTACTTTTACACCCGTGTCAAGGGACAGTACGTCTAACTAAAACTATTCAAAGTGTGCACAGGTACAGCACAGCTTTTAAAATGGAAATGGAAGGTTTTCTTAGGTTGAGGCTTATGCCTTTGGCCTGTTGTCGTGAATTTATGCTTCCAACTGGTAATCTTGCTGCTTTGCTTATAGGATGTTTTTTTCTCCGTATATGTATGTATTAGTGTTTCTATCTGCACTGGTTTCTGTGCAGGAGAAAAACTGTATGACAGCATGTGTGTGTTCTTTGGAGAGACAGAAGGGCTTCCATTTATCGGCCTGTCATCATTAATATTTGTTTGGTTTTCTTTTTAATGCTTTTCTGTGAAGCAGTAACAACTCTTTAGGAGACTCTGGCTTCAGCCTGTTAGGAGGCAGCAGAAGCAGCATCCTGGGGAGCTGCAATTCAAGCTTCCAGGTCCTCCCCAAGCACAGAGAAATTATGCAGAGGCTTCTCTTGTAATCTTCTGCTGTTGAATCAGTGTTAGTCGGACACACCGTCCAGACAAAGGACAGCTTAGTTGACTGAGACAGGGGAAAAAAACCAAAAACCAAATAAAGAATCACTATGACTTTGTCTCTTGTGGTTTGCAATGTCAGTTATATTTACTTCCTTGATGAAAGAAGCAGTATAATCACAAAGCAGTATTAATTACCATTGTATTTTCCTTTGGAAAGTTTGGAAGCCTTTAATGGAGGATGTAGCTTGTGAAGGAGAGAAGTAGGGTGAAGTAATCTTTGGATTTATGTCCCTCTACTCGTTTAACTTACCACAAGTACTGTCCCTCTATGCAAGTGCTCTTAGCAAACCATGACAGAAATAATTAGTAGGCAAGAAACATTTGGTTTTGTGTTGCAACTTGCGGAGTTCTGAAGAAACGTGTTTTCTCTGTATGTATGTGCATGAGTTTGGTGGTAATGATTATCAATATTTAAAGAAAGATCAAAGTTACGTTCTTCCAAACCTCCTTGTGCAACTTAGACTTGGTGCAGCTATATTCGACTTCAGCTTTATCTATACAGGGAAATACTATGTTTATATTTAATAGTAAACATTAACTTCAAAAATTATGTGTTTTTAGCAGCTACGAATTGTTATTAGCATTAAATTCAAGAGAAGTGTGAAATTCGGGTATATGCAAGGGTAAAAATGCTACTTTGGGAGGTAAAATGATACTTTTTCTTGATTGAATACAGTCTTTCAAAATAGATCAAACTTGAGTGGGTCACATGCTGAATTACTACCTTTTTGGACATGAAAAATATCCTTAATCCTTGGTTTGAGGTAAGAAAGAGGATGGTAAAGTGCTGTAAGAGTTTACACATATAAACTGTCTTTGGACAGTGAGGCAGATGAATTGTTAAGATTTAAAGAGCATAGAGGTTGTGTGAGGCAAGCATTCAACAGAATTTACTAGGTGGTTTTAGTGAGAGCAAAGATGTAATTTAATAAGAATCATTGTGAAAATGATTGTCATGACTTATGTCAAACAGAGCTGTTAATTTTCAAGAAACAAAACGAGTCATTGAAGGCAGGAAAACATCCTTCAGTTATGGCACTGTGGAACTGAGACCTCCCATAAAGATCTTGCTCCTTTCTCTGAGATATCCAGAATAGGATTGTGTCAAAATAAGACACCAGCTATGTTAGATGCTTGGATTGGTCTTTCATGGTATTTTTTATTCGTTCACTGTAATCACAAGAAAAGCTCTCAACAACTTTTTATCTTCCCCCCACGCCCGTTTTGTTCCTTTATAACTTCACCCCTATGATGCAAAATTACAGCCTAGTCTTTATAGCTTGTTTTACCTTAAATTCTGAACTAAAAGTTAAACGTAGCGAAATAGAACACTGTGGAAGCTTCTCAAATTGGTATAGACTTAGTTGGGTTGACTTTGAGAGTCTTACGTTGTAATGTAATAACTGATTACATAGGACAGTTTTGCTGTGCGTTGAAGTTCCCTGTGCAGAGATCCACCTGCAAGTTAGTATTCTCCATAGGTAGTTTTTATTCTGAGAAGTAATACTGTAATTAATAATTATGGAAGTGTTTGCTCGTATATGGATGTTTACTCTTTGAATTATAATGGAGAAAGGTAGAGGTGTTTTTGCGAAATGCCAGTAGTATTTGAGTTGCAAAGGAAGTATCTCAGAAGTTTATGAGAAGTTTAAACTTGTGAGCTGACAAGCATTCTAGAATGTAAGACTGAAATACTGTCTCAGTTTTCTTTTATCTTTGTGAAAGTGTGGATTATTAATATTGTATGTAGAATCACACTACTAATAAAACTGAATTTTAAAGGTAATGTATCGTAATTTTTCATAGCAGCATTGAACATGAGTTGTTTTTCATTATAATGCAACCAGATTGACTCAGTATATATATATTCCAGATAATACTTAAAATACCAGTGTTTTTTAACACCACTAGTGAAGTTTTCACTACTTAATCTATTTTCTTACATGCACTTGTCTTTGATCAGTGTTTGGAAGTTTCAGATTGTTTGGCCTTCTCTTGCACTGATTTTTATAAAATATCTTCATGGAGACTTATTCTTGGTTTGACATATAGTGTGTTAAGATTGTTCTATGATGACAGTTTGTTATATATCCCAATGTAGTATATTTAAGTGCTTGTAATATAAGTAATATTACGTTTCTTAATGCACGGATTTTAGTTCATCATGGCTGAAGTCCATTCTCTTCACGTGTGAAGAAAGGAAAATGAATTATGGGGAACAGATGTGTTCTCTGTTCCAGAGTTTGGGTGGGTGCAAGACTGTGAGGTCCATGCTGCTTAACATATGAGCACACACGCGATCTTTCCTACGTTGTTCTAAGAACATGACACCAAGGCTTTTGAGATTTGACTGTGAGCAGGTAATCACAATAATGGTCTCTTCTTCAGAGAACAAATAGTACCCTGATGATTTTACTGACGCGCTTGGGGAGGAAGGAAGAATACGATCAGCTGGTTCAGTTCTTGCATGAAAAGCTAATTAAACTTTTTAATCCTGCCTCTGAGGCATGTATTGGAAAGGTCTAAAATACCATGGGTTTTGAAGAGAGAGGTTTTTCTTACTGTCTGTTACAGCTCTCTATATTGCAGTTTTTAAAATATGAAATGAGTTTTTGCCAGGATGGAGTATAATCTTTGATTAAAAGCTTCAAAACCTTTGGCTTGGAGGTAATTTGGGAAAGCTTTTATTTGAGGTGTACCGCATCCAGTATATTTAACTGATATTTCTGTGAAAGGTTTGCAACTTGAGAGGCTCAGATGGTTTGTACCTTAGTTTTACTTATTTTTAACCACTTGGACATGAATATTTTTGTCCAGTTTCTTTTCATGACTTAGAGCCTCATAGGATTCATGTAGCTTTATAAAGATTGTAGCTGATGGCCATCAGTCTCATTCTGTGCTACATACATCACCGTTGTACTTAATTTTCTTCCTTTTACTGCTGTTCTGTTTCCCTTGCGGATGTTATTCCTATGTTCTTTGCAGTCTGGAACTGGGTTGCATTTGGTTTTGATTGGTTTTTTTTGTTGTTGTTTTGCTTTAGGTTTTTTGTTTGTTTGGTCTGTTTTTTGTTGGGTTTTTTCCTCAGGGAGACCACTTCCAGGTTCTACACGTTTTTGTATCTTGTCATCTTGTTCCGCTTCTACCAGTGTCCTTTGTCGTTCTTCTCTGGGCTGCCTTGTTGAGTTGCTTTGTAGTGGTTTCAAATTTTTTAATCAAGTCTGAAATTTAAAAAAAAAATAATATATTTTTTGAGCATCGCTTACTTATTTAGACTAAATCAGAACTAAACTGTCACAGGTGTTACTCTCATGTCGATTAGCTGACACACTAACAAATGTATTTCCAGGATGACAAGACTGAACTTTCCTGTAACGTGGTGATGTTTAGATCCTTGACAGTATCTGGCACAGTGTAGGCTTATCCAGCTACTCAGAGCCTTGATTTGTAGCATAAATACCACACAGTGTTCATGCAGCACTTATTTTGTATAATTCGATAGCCTGTTCATTATAAGTAAACGGTTTTGCCTGTTGAAGTAATCAATGAAAGAGTTATAGGCACATGAGAATTCATTCTGTTCTTTGAAAACTAATTTCTGAATGAGAACGTTAATATGAAAAGCGGATGATGCCATAGTTGTGTCTGGCACCACTAAGTGACGGTGTCACTAGTCGCAGGTTGATGCTGATTGACTCTCAGCTGAATAGTTGCCCAAGCCATGGGTAGCTTCAGACAATAGTTTTCTTGATAGCTGTTTTGTATGACAAATGCACTTGTCTTTCTAAATGCCAGATCCTCCTTTCAGCGTTGTATAATGATTTGTCTCCCAGACTGTTGGGAAGAATGAAATAGTTCTGACTGTGTGGACTTTCATTCTCTTCCTATAGAGCAGCTGTGTTTTCTATATTGTCTCGTGAGTACATGCTAGACCCTTTGTAAGAAATAGTTGTATCTATACTTCTACTACTGTGCTGTAATTGTGACTTAGTAATTAGATAACTGATAACTAGAAACTTTTGAACTATATCACTGTTAACATCAGGTTGTATGCACAGAATTGTCATTCAGTCAATATGTACATACATGCGTATTCCCCCCCCAAAAAAAAAATTGCTAAATTTTGTTCTTATACTCTTCTCTCCAAAAGCATAGTTTAACTTTTATCATGTCATGACAGCAAAGACAAAAATATGTATTTTTTCTTTTCTGTAATGAAAAGATGTTTTCTTTCTTAAAAAACAAGCTTTATTTTTCAGACTATTTTTGTTACTGGTTGGTCATCATAGCTGACATGGACATCTGCCCATAACTCCGAGTTGAACATGTTGAGTGTCAATAAGAAAGAACACCTTCTGGCTTGTTTTTGGAGAGAGTGTTTGCTGTTTCTTGTAACATCAAAGTAATGCTCTGATTGACATAATTACAAAAGTTTAGTAATTGTCTGGGAAATAATTCTCCATTAACTATAGTTAGTCATAACCAATGGTACTGGTGAGATTTTTTCATAACATGGTCATTCATTGATGCTATCTCTCTAGAATGTCATGCCTTTTACCTTAATGAAAGGAGGGGGTGAGAGGCTCTTTAAAACTCATTGTAGCATTTGTGGAACTATTAATAAAACACTTTCTGTTTTAATACGTCAGTTTTGTAAATGAGCTATTCCCTGGAAGTATTATACATAAAGCAAAACAAGTAGCTATCCTAAAAAGCTAACAATCTGAGGACATGAGAAACAAAAGGGGAAGAGTGGCAGGTCATCTCCACATCTCAGAGAACTCAGACATGTGGAGGTGGTGAGTAGTATGTACTAGCTGTATTGACCACATGTGCTAAAAACATGAGGACAGGAAAATTTAGGATTTGGAATATGACTTAAGTCTAAAATGATTTTATTCTAGCAAAAATCACAACGTATGAGGAGAAAACCCTTGGTTTATCCTCCTATTGCCTATGTATTTAGATTCAAACAAATTAGTTCAGGGAAGTATTACTAATTCTTCTTGCTTTTGAAGGTAAGACTCATAGATAGTTTGGGGAGCTTTCAATGACATACCTGTGCAGTTGTCCGTACGTAGTGTTTTGTAAACCATAATTAAGATGCAAGCTAGAGCACATGCTGCCCCAGATTCACAGAAGCGAACCTTACTCACTGCTTTGACACAGAGCAGATGGCTTGTTATAATGTAGTTGTTGATGCGCTAAGAACTGAGCACCCTGACTGGCGTTGCTTATAATCGCTACCAATTAAAAGCCTGTAATGCCTTCAAGAAGGCATCACTATGCTTCACGCCCGCTAAGAGTTTAGCGAGATCTTAGACCAAGGTGATATTTATGCTTAGAAGATGCCTGAATATCAATTGGATCTTAAATTGGTGCTTTTTATGCGTATTTGTATGTAGATAGATTTTTCTGGAGGACCGGAACGAAGCATTTTTATGTTATTTGGTGCTTTTTGTGTAGGCTCTGGGCAGACAAGACAAATGAAGAAAGGAAAAAGATATTACAAGTGTGCTGTCTAAAAAGCCTTTGTATTAATTTTTTTTTTTCTCCTCGCTAAAATCTGATTTTCTTTGAGGAAAACTCTTTTCGTAGATGAAAAAGGTTAAGGTACTTTGCCAAGCAGATGCAGTCCCTTTTGGAAGCTTCACAAAACCATGTGGTAGACATTCAGGGATGCTGCCTCAGGAACTAGATCATCCACGGAAGTTGATCAGTAAGCTAACAGCTGGTAAATTGTATGTTTCTTGACTCTGTAGAAGGCTTAACAATACCAGAGGAGGAGGAGACCAAAATGAAAGGGCAGCTTTAACTGCTTTGGTCATTAGTAAACAGCCTGGACGTGTTAGTGCTCTTCATGATGGGAACAGGCTAAGAATTACTATTAGACTGCCAGCTGGTTGGGAGACCACAAGCACTTAACTAATATGTAGTAGCAGAAAGGTGGATAAGCTGTGCCATTCAGTATTCAACAGCGAATGCGGAGCACAATAAATAAGTCCATCAGACCTTGTTTGCAATATCACTCCATTAACTTCAGTCAGTTGGCTTCAGCAGGCTTAGCTTGGGGATGAATTAGTGCCATAACGTTTAAATAGAACAAAACCACATGAGCTTTATACAAACATGTCTTATATTTTTGTCGAACATTAAGCATATCTCATTGAGGAAGGAAAACATGGAAGTTAAAGTTGTGTTCATTATTCTGTTCTGAGAGGTACAGGCATAGGTCAAGGTCAAACTGTTTGTTCTTGAAGAGCTGTATTCTGGGTTTTGTACTGCCAGCATCACAATCCTTGATCTCTTATCACGTAATTCAGTGTTTTCTCTGGGCTATTTTAGGAGGAAAACATTAGAAAAGGTTCTGTTCTCATTCATATCCAAGTTGTTTCCTTTTGCTAGAGCAAACGAGATCTACGGTCATCGAAACCTCAATTTTGATTCAATTTAAACTATCTTTTGCATCAGAGACAAAAATATATAATGTCCTGTCTCTTGCCTTTAATTATCACAGCTCAGTGATTTACATAGTGCTGTGGAATGACAACTTTGGTTGACTGCCATGATACGCAGTAATCCCAGAGAAGCTAGGAATCAGTAGCTAACAATAAAAATTTAATTTTATGGTGTTTCCCCCCAAGTGAACTGAAATACCTCTCTAGGTCAAGGTGCAACTCTTTGCCTCTTTTATATCTTAAAAGATATTTAAGGCTTTCTGGTTTGTTTTCCCCACATTCTCTCAAGGCTTGAAAAATGTTATACTTTAGTGGTGACCAAGATACAGAATCATATGTGGTGAAGGATCTGTCTGCAGAGTCCCAAAATTACTCTGGAGTGAGAAGCTGCAAATTTACCTCCTATTGCTGGCATTTCCATTGGGGTGTAGGTTCTGAAAGACCTTAGGGAAGTTTTTTTTATTTATTCACACAATGTTCTTATTAATAGCTTAGAGCTGATTGATAAGAGAGGATTTTCAGGGGACCATGTCACTCTTTATTTGTCTTTAGGGAATGACTTTCTTTTTTTCCTAGGATTTTTCAAGCTGTGTCTAGTTTAAATGGCGAATAGTATTTATGTTAGCTGTAATCCTCTACTTAATCGCAGTGTGGGTTTTGTACTGCCCAGTAAACTGTTTTAAACCAATATAATACAACAGTTACTGCAAGAGAAAATAAAATAGGAGACAAAATTGGATTCAGAAGGTTGTTTCCTTGCTCTTCCATTATTTCTCTTCTGCTGCAAATCAGGCTATTTTTGTATTTGGTCGTCACTGTCCCTTTTGTGGGGCCTGAGGAGTAATACATTTTAAAAATAGGCTTTGCATTGGAAGCTAGTTTGTTTCTGAGGAAAAAGTATCTCATGAATCTCTATGCTCTCGTAAAGAACTAAAAGGTGGACCTTTCATTTCCAAGAAAATGAGGTGGGTTTTTTGGTTGATTGGTTTTTTGTTGTTGTTGGGTTTTTTTAAATAAATGCATCTTTTTCTTTATTTAGAGATCTCCTAAGGGCTTTTTTAAGTTGGCTAGTTACTCATGTCTTTTGGGTGAGAATTGAAAAATAAATATATACACTAATTTAAGTGATCCTTAATTGCTGTTCCTGTCTGGCACAGTAGAAAGTGGGAGCAGGGGAAGAACAATTGGACTTCTGCAATAAATACTAACTCAGGAATGCAGAGCACCCAATATGTTGTTATTATGCTTAAATAACTTAAAATAAGAAAACACTTTTTAGAACTCTATCTCAAAAAAAAAAAAAAGATAAACAAAACAACCCCAAACCAAAACCTCCCAATTGTGTCTCCTGAAAATTAGCATGTGGAACTAGATGATATCCATGACCATGTGCTACTTGCAATTATCATTGTTTTGATTGCCTCCAGTTAATAGGAATTCTTTTGAAATGTCCGTTTTCCCCATATTTTTAATGCTTTGTGCTGAACCTCATTTGTGGTCAAATTTCAGTTGATGTTTGTTTTCATCCAGGCTATAACTGAAAGACGATTTTCAGCTTTGTCTGTGGTGTCACTAATGTATTCTGGTGATACAATTGTAATACTTCCAAGTCTAGATACGTTGTACCTAGTTTTTGAGATTTCCGTTATGCAGCAGAAAACTCAGTTTTCTGCCTCTGTTTGCTCATAGTGTACAAAGAGAGCATTCAGTATACTATTCCTTTCCTATCCTTAGTTTTTCTTTGTAATCTTGGAACAGGTGCATCTGAAACTTATGAGAATGTGGGTTAAATCAAATTGAGCCTCAGAAAATTGGTTAAAAATAGGAAAAAAAATTAATCAATTGCAGATTAAAAAGGGGTGGAGTATATCTGTCCGCCCCTTGGATGTATGGAACTGGTTCCTTGGAATTGTATTTTCTCCTTTGTTAGCAGCAGTAGTATTCACTTTCAAATCCGAGATCATAGAATCATAGAATCAGAGATGTTAGGCATTTCGCAAAATAAGCATTCACAAACTTTTTAAAGACGACAGTGAACTGTCCTAAATAATATTTTAAAATATTATGTAAATACTGTCTCCATAGAATACATTAGATCAAATGTTGCATTATATCAGAATTAAATCCAAATTTAAGTAGGTGCCTGGCATTATCATTATTCACGGTTGTGTAGTGAACTTCTAAGCTTTAAATACCAGTTGATATGAGAGGTTGAAAACAAGGTGATGGGCTTAACCAGGGGCAGCTCTTGAGAAGAGATGGCAGGACAGTAACACAGATGATACGCGCTGATTTCAGTTTTAGATTCTGGAGCCTGATGTTGGGATGCGTGTCACTAGAAGATATTTTTAGGGAGATAGAGATTGAAAAAATAGAAACAGACACTTTCTGTCTCCTACTCACATTCTTTCCCACTTCAGAAAGAAAACCTGGAATGCTCTTTTCTGCTGTTCCTGTATGTATGTTCTGAAGATTTCACTGGGAGTCGTTCCTGAGAGCAGAAGCTCTAAAACATTGGAGTTACCAAACCAGCTCGTTGTGGCTGTGCTCACCAGAGCTAACCAGTTTGGTCTGCAAACACAAGCTTCTCAGGCGTGCATTGTCATTTGATGTAGTTGTATTATTATTTCCACTCTTGTGTTTTGAAATGACTGACTCAGCATGGTTTACTGATTGCCAAAATGAGCTCTACCAAAATTTCATGTTAATCTGAGTATATTAGTTTCTCTGTTTCTTGTTTTAGTCACTTTATTTCCAAGTGAAAATACAATTACTCTAACGCTGGGTTGAAAGGATGAACTTTGAAAATAGCAAACGTGAATGCCATGGGGCTAACTCGTTCTGCCATTTTTACTACCTATTTATATTTAAGTTCAGTTCAAAAACATGGTCTTCTGTATGTTGTCGTTTACGCATTACAGTTGTGATGGGTGTAGACAATTCTATCATAATGTAAGAGATTTATTTTGCATGTGCTGTGTGAAACTGCCCTGTCTCTGGCTAATGAGCAATCAGAGTAGGTCTTTCACTGACTCCTTCCTATTGGATTGAATTCGACTTGGGGCCAGTAGGAGGCATGTTAATTCTGTACCCAACAATTAAAGCGTGCACCTGGGATACAGAAGACAAAATGCCATTTGATCTGAGAAGACCAGATAATTTTGAATACTTGCATTATTTCAGGTAATGGACTGCCTCTGTTATCTTGTACTGCTGGGGGAGAAGTTATTCCTGGGTGGTCATTTGTGGCTCTCATTTCATCAGATTAGTGAGAAGTCTTTTACTGATATAATCAGTACGTTTCAAGAAAAGGTTATTGTTCTGTTTTTACTTTCTTATTTCAGTGAAAATTTTTAACTGGCTCCAGCTGACACTTTGCTGTGTTGTGTTCACCCCCCTCCAAAAAAAGAAAGGCAAAACCAGCCTTGGCCTAGGAATGCTAATAGTCAGGACAGTAAAGGAAACAGTATGTAAATGCCACTGGAATCCATTGTATTCCTCTGGATATTTATTATAATGTCTGGATTAATTTAATTTGAAGAGCAATGTTTCATTGACATTTATCCTTAAAAGATAACCCTGGAACTCAGTTGAATATTGAAGAATATATTGCCATTGTTCCTGTGTTATTTGAACTGAAGTGAGGGAGTGGATGAAGTGTGACCAAGCACTATGATTTTAAGTTCAAGAATGTCCTGGTTTCCATAGAAACAGCTAGCTCTATCGTAGCTACTGAGTTAAATGCTTATGGGATTTTGCTTTTTCCTCCTCTAATAAAATTTGATAATGCTTCATTTTGGTTTTCTCTTTTCCTTCGCTTTAAACTTCTCTGAAATTCGGTAGCTTAGTTTTTATCAGTGCCAAGTTGTCTTAGCCCTTCCTTGTTTGAAGAAAGCAATTGCGCATAAAAATGTATTTATTTCTGTTTGTAGTATCTAAAGATGAGTATGTCATTGTAACTTAACTAAGCAACTAAGTTAATCTTAATCTTGAATAGGGTGATGTGGGGTGCTGTCACGCTTTCATGGCGTCATGTTGGGATCGCCCTAATTCCACAAGTGGTGTAGCTTTGAATGAGTGACGCAGGTCTGTCAGCCAGCTGGCACTCTGGAAATCTTCAGAGGACTGCTTGGGAAAATAACATTGGATCCAATGATCATGAGCTGACACATTTAAAATCAAATGGAAGAATAAACAAAGCAGGAATGTACATAAAGGTTTTTGGATTTCAAGGGGGCAGATACTGATAAGAGGCAGTGTTCTAGGTTACTTTAAAGAGCGTATCTGAAGAATTTGTATGCTTGGTGTTTCTTCAGGTCAAAGACATTAAAGGTATAAAATACCTGCATGCTAGATGATTGTAAGGATGTAGAGAGAGACTTTGAATTTGACAGATGAATGACCACCTTGAGAAGGATATTGAGAAGAAATAATGGATTAAAAATCACAATATATATTTACCCAAGTTAGATTATGACGGATTCATCGGCCAATTTTCTTTGGAAGGGGAGTGTTTTGCAGAAGAGGTGTAACCTGTCTGGACTTCAGTGGGTAGTCGATGTTGTATGGGAAAGGATTTGCTTGGGGAGGCAGGGTTTGATAGTGTGACTTGGGTGGAGAAGATAAGAGGCAGTGTTCCACGTGGAAGTGTCAGGCTGGCAGTTATGCTTAGTGGAATTCTTTGGAGATTGACTTTGGTAACGGCTGTCATTCTGATGCTTTCATTTATTCCACTGACACAAGGAAAATCAGTATGCTGATGAAATTTGTTGGTGATGAAGATTTGGAGATGCCAACAGTACAGAAGATGATCATGATGTTGTATGGAAAAGATTGGATTATCTCAAGGACTGAATTAATAGGAACAAGATGAATTGCATTAATATAAAAATATTTTGTATATTGTAGGTGGTTAAAAGCAATATTTTGTAATGCAAAGTTGAAGGCTTAGGTCATGGAAGTGACTGGACTGAAGAAAAGCATTGCAAGATTGCTGCATTGCAAATGTGAGACGGTTGTGATGTTCACTTGCAGTTGATTTAAGGAAGTTCTAGTATCATTTTGTAATTCCTGAAATATTATGTATAATTCTAATCATGCATACTTAAGCAGAAACGAATCGAAACTAAAGTAGATGCAGATTAAAGTGAATTGTAGAATTGTTCACTTTGGAAAAGACCTTGAGAAATTTTCTAGCCCAACCTCCTCCTGGAAGCACGGTTGCCACTGAACTCAGACCAGGTTGCTTGGGGCTTGTCAGTTGGATCTTGAAAATCCCCAAGGACAGGGCTTCCAAAGCATCTCTGGGTGACCTCTTCCACTGCTTTGATGTCCTCAAGGCAAAAACTTTTTCCCTTATCACAGTTCAAAGCCTCTTGTTTCCATTTATGACTGTTGTCTGTTGTTCTTCTGTCTTGGACCTCAATACAGAGGTTGTTGTCTTGGTAATTTAGGCATAGGAAGCCTCTGATAGGTGCCCTCCGGGCTAACCAAGCGCAGTTTCCTTAACCTCTGTTGTTGTGCTTCAGAACTTTGAAGACAGTAATCACACCAAGGGCAAGCCTATTAATGAGGAAAACCTTTGCTTGTTTATTTTAGCAAAGTGTATCCTTATCTGCAGATATAGAAGAAAGCCAGAAGAAAGATGTAGAAAACCCTAAGGGGGAAAAAAAGTCTATTTTAACTAAAGCACAAAGTTGATCTGGCATCATTGGATGTAACCTGTCCAAGAATAAACTTATGCTGGGAATTAGAAGAGAGCTCCACTTAATGGGACAGTCAGGTTCCGGAGCAGCCCTCCAGGGAGTAAAAACCTGAAGTTCTTCATTACATTCAGGTGGATACATTTCCAGAAGGGATTATGTGAGATGATATATCTACCTTAGGACTGAACTGGTGTCTAGAACCTGCAGGTCTCTACTGACTTGGCCTGGGTAATGCTGCTGTTTCACTTGGACTGTGATTGAGGCTCGGTTCAACCCCTTACGTGAATCCGGTGGAATTCAGTCAGTGAAGCATACTGTGTGGTGCTGTGAGCTTTCTCGTTGGCCTGGAGTCAGTAGGAAACTTTGATGTGTCTTTTGGGGAACAAACTTATTTCTTACAATTATGACCTTGAACTAGGAAGTAAATGTATTGGGTTTTGAGAAGTGAAACACCTGTCTGTATTTCTGACTGCCCTTATCTCATTGCTTTCCCTTCCGGTCCATTTTTAGTTTTTAACTCAATTTCACATCTATTAAGAAAAGGGGAAGAAAATAGTCTTGTGTATGTGTTTTAATCTGCTGAAGAAAAGCAGTTAGTTTAAACTTGGGGTTGTGTAGCATGTGGTGATGTAAAGCTTTTCCTCCTCTGCATTTTAATTGTAAGATGGGAGTAATCTTAAACTGCTAGTGGAGCATAAAATCGGTAACAAAATAATTTGTTTAACTCAATTGATGGGAAATCACTTAAACATCAAGCAACATCATGTGGGTTGTAAATCTCTCATTTCTTAATGTTTAAGTGACGTCACATTTATTTAACTTTAGCTGCGAAATCAGAAGCACTGTGCACAAGACTTTTTGTCATTAATGCCTTAAAGAATGAACAGCAAACTCTGTTGCAGATGCCTGTAACAAACAAAACACAACCTAAGCTACATCTGCATATATGTGACCCAAATTTCTGTTCCGAAGGTTGTGGTCACAGTTGTGACTACAGTCTTTACAGACCTATATATTTTTTATTATTATTATTTTTATTTACAGTATAAAATCTACACTGAAAGTCTTTATTGTGTATGTGATGGGACTGCTTGGGTAGCTCCTGGAGCTGTGCTGATGAAGCTGGTGTTGGCTGTGGTGGCAGGAGGGACGGCGGAGGGGTTTGCACACTTGAGGTCACAAACAGAATGGGCTGTTACATAAAAAGGCAGAAGGGATGTCCTCCACAAATTGTATTTAATCCAACTTCCGATACTGTGGCTCTTCTTAACTGCTTTCGGCATAGCCTTGCAGTTGGTGCTATAATGCAGAAGTGTGAGGATACAAGTCTGCTCAGAGAGTATCAGTTTGCTGTAGCAAAAGGGTGGAATTCCCTTTGGTAGCCTAAAAAAACCCAAAACATATAAAAAAAAATCAGTACGGTCGTTGTTATCTTGCCTGTGGAAAGGCAAACTTGTCAGGGATGCAAGAATTGTGAAAGTGTCTGGGGACCAAGACTCTCTTCACAAGAGTAGGTGGAGGGGCTTTAAAGAATACGAGGGATAGAGATACAACTTCCTTGGAAACTTTTAATATAGGATATAGGGTAGGTAAGAGCACTAAGAATCCTTTCATAATTTGAAAAATTAAAATTTGCTGCTTTTGTGTCAAAACTTCTCTACCTAACCAAGATTTTTTTTTTCTGTGCATTCCGTTGAATAAATGTGCATACACATAGGGACTTTGTTCTTTCAGATATGAACTTTAATTAGTGGCATTTTGCCAGAAGGTTCGTTTAAGATCCCCTACAGTTTGTTAGCCGTGGGGTTCTCAGGCCTGCAGAGTAAGTAGTACAGCAGTTGCAAGCCATTAAATTTCTCAATGTTCTTGAAGGGAATGAGATTAAGACTCTAAATTTAAAGGCAGGTTTGGGGATTCTTTGCTTCAAAGCCTTTGAGCTAGTGTGATGTGCAACTCAAGACTAAGATTCCTTCAAGCCAAAATTAAGAAATATAAATATAAAGATATATATACACATATGCTCATATATATATAGATAAACATGCAAACTAAATGTGTCAGTGGCATGCTGTACTATAAATAAGAAAATACTTTAACCTTTCATTAGAGCAGCTGTTTCCTTCCATTTGATGCAACATCTGCTTGACTGATTTAGGGATTTATTTTGGGCTTCTGCTGATATTTGGTGATATATTTTTTTTTTAAATGAAAATAGTCTTTCTGCATTTAACATGTACTTTGTAGTATATCCTGTAAAATTATTAGTTTATTTTGATGTGTCTTCTATATTTCGTAGTAAGACTATAAGAAATGCTCTTCAGTAACAAAAAAAATTCAGCACTATTAAGTTATTTGTCTTGGGGAGGTGGGGGGAAGGAAGGAACTAATGTTCTTTCACTACACGCAGACACACCCCAACCCCCTGTTGCTTATATTGATTTTACATTATATATAAACAGCAGAAGTATGACTTAGCAAATTTTCCAGGAAGCCAAGTTAGTTTTGGTTATTTCTCTGTGACGCTCTTCTCCTTTGTGTATTCACTTTACTGTGCCTGGCAATCTCAAAACTCTGTAGGGAGAACAAAAGAAATGTCTCCTGAATGTTATGCAAGCTGAAGAATAACTTTAGTTCTACATTAATGCTGTGCCCCTAATCACATTTTCAGTGCTGAGCCCCACTAATCTTCTGGTGTTTTTTTAATCTGCTCCTTGTGGGATCCAAATCAGACAGCTCTAGGGAGCTGATGGTTTGGTGTTATGTCTCCTGCCTAGGAAAGTGTTAGGACCTTCAAAACAGGTAATCTTCACCACAACTAAACTACACGCTGATAGAGAAAAAAGAAATCCTTAGGTTTTAGATTTGATGGGGCTTTGAGCAGCCTGGTCTAGTGGGAGGTGTCCCTGCCCATGGCAGGGGGGTTGGAACTAGGTGATCTTTAAGGACCCTTCCAATCTAAACCATCCTGTGATTCTATGATTTAGATAACCTACATAAAATCTGAGTTGAGGGACTGCTTGGCCAGAGGGAGCAAGGAAAGGGGGAGATCTCAGGAACCAGTTAAAGTAGGGGAAATGGACGTGGGGGGATTCAAGAGGGAGGCAGGGGGGCTGCTGTTGAAGCAGCTCCTCACCGCTGGTGCCTACAGCAGGGACTGCTGCTGCCCAGTGCTTGGGGTTGGTTGGTTTGTTTGTTTTTTAAACAGGCAGCCAGCCCATTCCCAAGTACAATAACAGTCTGTGACGCAGTCTAAACCTCCGAAATTTTTGGCAGTATGTTGGTGTTGTAATGAGATGCATTAACGCTTAAAGGATAATTAAAGATAATGAGGTATAGAGAAAGTGGATTGGAGCACGGCTCACTATGCCTCTGAAAGCTGGAGCGTGGCAAGCTGACTTTTGATGAAAAGAACGGATTTTCTACATAGACATTTTTATAGCTTCGTCTGAATGTGTACACAGTAACTGATGTAGTGCCGTATTGCAAACTGTTAGTTAAATAGGAAAGATTAGGATTTAATAGAGAAATTGTGAGTGTGTGCAAGGGCCTAACAGAAAGGAGGTAGCAGAGAGGAGGGAGAAACCAGCTCAGAGAGCTCGTTATTGGCCTCATTATGGATCAGTTGTCAGATCAGTCTTACTTTTCCTGATTCCTTTAATGACAGAGGTACATGTAAAGGGATCTTGCTGCTAGAATTTGTTCATGATATGAAGTTTAAAAAACGCTTTTGATGTAGAGAGAAAGAAGTGTTACACAGAAATTTGGGGGGGATTTCGTAGGCCATGGGCCCAGACATGGGGGAGGCCCGAAACATCTCTGTGGTGCAGAATACTTCTTTCCACCCAGCCTCCTTTCCCTGGGAGGAATGGAGTAATAGGAGTAGGGTGAAGTCTGGAGCCTTGTACTTTAAATCGCCACAGCCAAAACGTCAGTTATAAGCTTGGAGGCTGAAGAACTGAAAGGATCAAAGTAGAGAAGGGTACAAAGTAACTGAGCAAATGACATGGTGCAGTTAGGAAGAAAGTATCTGTGCTCTTGGGACATAGCCACAGATGTTTCCAGTAGACAGTGGAAATTACTGGTGGTGTTATACAAGCATTTGGTGAGACATCGTTTAGTGTGCTTCAGAAATAGTCACTTGTTTTGAGGAGAAAAAAAATTAAAATGTGCAGAGGCAGGCTCCTAGGATGAATGGGAAAATGGATATCTCACGAGAGAAAGCTTGTCTTGGGTAGTCCAACAGAAGAAACTGTATATGTAAGTGTTGTCTAATCATACACAGGTGGAGACAGTGGGGAAAAGTATCTAAACTGAAAGACAGTATAAGCAAAACAACAAGTGGACATAGTCTGACCATTGCTAAATTTAGGCATAACATTTTGAAGCTGTAATTCATTGGAGCAGTCAGGTTTTTGGAGTAAAAAGGAATAGTGGAACTTGGTTTGCTTTTTCTGCTAAATCTTGGTGAGATTTGAAAATAATTCCTTAATCATTCTGGAAATATCACAGAAAAAGGCACTTGAATGTTTATAGCCAGATGTGTTCTGAATGTTACGAATAATTGCCTTTGAGTAAGCACCATTCCTGCAGGTTTTTCTCCTTTAAGTTTTCTTTTTTTTCGCGATTTCCTGGTATGCAGCGATACTCTTAAGGTGGCTGTGGTGCTTTCTCAGAGACAGCTACCACTTGGCTTCTTTCCTGGGCTAATAGCAGAACTCATATTTTCTGTAGGGTGTTAGCAGGGGGACAGGGAGGGGAACCTAGCTCTTTTATGCTAACTGTTTTTATCCTTGCTACGCTTTGAAATAGAGACTAAATTGCTTTTTTGGAGGGGTCATTTTCTTCATTGACCTTGAAGTGTGCAGGATGATAGACATTGTAATTTGGATACCTCCATTAGGTGCTTAAAGATAGGTGGGATGAATCGAAGCCAATCTGTGTGGAAAGCTTCTGAAATAAGTGGGGGGTAAGTAACTGAGGCAGGGCTGTCATGTTCAGTGGATATGAAGTGCTGAGATTTTTGACCCTGTAGAAGTCTTGAAAACTTGGGCATCGCTGTAAATTTTTCCTTTTGTATTTGATTTAGAAAACTCTTACCGAATTCCAACAAGGAAAGCTTTGTTGCAGCTCAACTTAAAATAAGAGCCACAGTTTTAGAGTGAGATTTGGAAAAAAGTATCTAAGCAGTTGATATGCTGAAGTCTTGCTAGAAGTTGATGCAATTTAGGTTTGTAGGCCAAAATACAAAAGCTACGAGACTCCTACTTGCCGTGGGTGTTGGTAAGTGCTAGCTATCCAAACGCATTTTGTGACCTTGCTAGGAGTTGCTTGAGGAGCCAAAATTTAATCTCTTTTGCATTGTAAGTAATGTCATAGTGAGCTCTTCATACAGGTTATTTTAATGCTATATGGAAAAGGAATTATATTCAGTAACTTGCAATAGAAGAGAGGAAAATTATAGCTGAAGATGTTGATGGTTAGATAAAGGAAACCGATGACAGAAAAACTATGACGTCATGTTATTACTCTGTTGCATGCGGATCTCGGCCCCTTTGCTTGTAGTGAAAGACAGTGGTTGAACAAAGTTTTGGGTTCAAAAGACTGTCAGAGGGATTCCAGTTTTGCGGTAGCTGGGACTGAGAGAGGATGCTGTCTGAATCCCTAATCTTTGTAGGAGATGCAGTGAGTGAGATAAGGGATGATATATATCATACTGGCAGGAGTGTGCTAGGGATTTTACTGATGCTCACGGGCCATTCAGGTGCAGATTTTCATATTTTTAGTGCTCTCTGTTCAGGTTAATTTTTCAAGTTTATATTGTTCCTCTTCATTCAATGTTGCCAGGGTATCTTGGCTGGAATTTTTTTATACTCTGCTGAAAGCTTTTTTTAATGGCACAGTTGATCCAATCACTAACTGTCAGAAACTTCTGGTGTTTATCATCAAAAATACTATCTGTTAGACTTTAATCTTCCTAGATTATGTGTAAGCAAACAAAGTTCTATTGACTTCTTTGGCCCTATTTTTGACACCGTCTTAAACTGGTTTTTTTCAAATCACTTTGGATCAATCTTCTTCTAAAACCAGTGGCAACTTTTCATAACTTAAAAAAAAGGTAATAATTAAAGTCCTCTCTGGATAGTTTCCTAATACTGCATTTTTTTTAACAGATAAATTTGCGCCTCATCTTGGTAAGCGGGAAAACGAAAGAGTTCCTATTTTCCCCGAATGACTCTGCTGCAGACATCGCAAAACATGTGTATGACAACTGGCCGATGGGTGAGTAGCTGTGTGGCTTTGGCTTTCTAACTGGCAAGCTAGAAGCTTCCCTGTATTATCAGACTAAAGTGTCAATAAACCAATCTCTGTTCTCAATGTTCAGTTTAAGTATGTTTATTATATATGTGGGCATAGATTTATATAGAAATACAATTGCCTTCTTTTTCCCTGTTTCTTTGGTTGGGCAGTTTTTAGGTGTCCGGACTGTTTCCCACTTTATTTCTAAAATTTGCATCCCCAAATGGAAGTACTTCTTTCTCCTTATCGTTAAACTCTTTTCTTGATCAATCTTGCTTGAGGATCTAGTAAACGTGAGGAAGTGTTGGAGATACCAAATGTCTTATGTGAGAACAGCTAATGTAAAACATGGCATGTCACAGGAGCACGTTAGTGAAATTAGTCTAAGTCCTTCTTCCTTACTGCCTTATCTTGGAAAGGATCTGTAATAATTTCCAGGAGAAAATAAAACACAAAAGAACATTTTAAGAGCCATTAAAAGACCAAGGGAAACTTAGATTGTTTGTATGAATGTATTTAGTCTTCTCCAGGAAAGCTAACTTCAGAAAATGGAATTGAAAACTTAAGATGTGTATTCACATATGTGAATAGTTCCAGAAAAACAAAGTGCTTCTGTTCTCCCCGACTATGATTTCATGGGAAAATAGCCAAAACACAGACATAGTATTACATACCATGAAAGAAAATGCTTCTTTTTGTACAGGACTTCATTTGGGATACTGTTTTGATGTTAAAAAAAAAGACTACTGTTTACACAAACCAAAACATTGCAGTATCTGTTTCTGTGGTGCTTTTGTCAAAGGTACGGTGGATGATAATTCATGCCAAAAAGTTGGTGGTGATAATTCACATTGTAGGCCTTAAACTGGTCTTTGAGGTCAGGAAGAACTGAATTTCAGAGGACTTGTTTGCTGATTATTTTGCTAGGATGCAGCGTTATGTATTTAATAAAATATGTAATAAAGAAGGAGGTTTTTAGTCCTCTGAAGCATTAGATACAGATGTAAAACACCTTTACAATAAGAAATTTGATTGCTGTAGCACCTGTTTACCTACTATACGTATTTTAATGTGTGCCTACAACACAGTTGTCTTGAACAAATGTTCTTTGGGTACTTCTATCTGAATTAGTAAAGGCAGAACTGTTTTGGGTTTTTTTGTTACTCAAGTTTATTCCTGAACATGTGGTCTCATGTTCCCAGTCTTGTGAAGAGCTTGAAGGTTGCAGATTTTGAGTTCAGAGTTGGGAAGCAACCCAGACTGTAAAGTCTCTTTTTAAAGAAAAAGAAAAGTAGAACCTGATTGGGAAGCCTCAGTTCAAATACCTGCTATCCTGAGGGAGTGCTCCAAATCTTGATGAATATTTAATTGCCTGTGCAAAGAAGAGTAGTGTCAGTTTAAAAGACTGAGGAAAAATCTACTTCAGAGTAGCATATAGGTTTTCACAAACATTAGCCCACTAGCTGTTTTCAGACTGAGAGTGCTCTTTGTCACAGGACTGAGAAATCTTGATGAGGACTAAGGTTTCCTTGAAATAGAGATGATATGAAATGATTTATTATTTTTTTTACCAGCATTTTGACTTGTCATGATCTTGTGGGGGAAAAAAGTCATGAAAAATCCTCAGTCACGTGCTAACAGGATGAAGGCAAACCTCTCCTCCCCTCTTTTGGCAATACAGTTGTTAATTAAGGGTCTCTTGACTTGTAGTGGAAAATACCAAATTTATATTGATTTATATCATCTAGGTAGGTTACCTGTTCTTTTCCCCCTCCACCTCTCCATTTTCTTCTAAATAATATTTTCTTCTTGTACAGCAATTATCTGCTGATACTAAAAAAAAAAAAAGGGGGCTGTAGGTAAATATTTTTTCTTTGGCTCATTTAGTCATCAGTGGAAATTCAAATTTGAAATCATGTCAGAAAGAAATGTTTCAGACTGCCTGCCAAGAAGCAAAAATTAAAAGGATAGGTAAATTGGCAGCTTAACAATCAGCATGTGCCATAATATAGTCTGTCGTCTTTTGATTGCTGTTTTACGCCATTATGGCGCTGTAAACTGGCTGAACTTCTCTTTACAGCCATAGTATAGTGGAGTCCAGGCTGTGTGAAGTAAAAAATAAAAAATTTGGTATCTTCCAAAAAAATCGTTTACCCTAGCAATGTGAAAATCCAGATTCTTTATGTAGCCTACTTCAGGCACAGCAAAATGGGCCTGTGCTTGAATTGTAAGACAATTGAATCAGACGCTGAGTGGAAATACTTGAAATTCAAATAGCTTTGGTTGCCTGATTTGATCTAATCTTATAAACTAGGCACATGGCAGCGCCCGGGGATATTGCAGCTTCTGCTGTTGGTGCCAGCCCTGCCTCCACCGTGTTCTGGGGCTGTGGTGGCTCCTGCTGCCCGTGTCCCTGCCTGCGTGCTTTTTCACACCAGATGCCTCTCCGTACACTCTCCGCAGCCGTGGCTTTTGTTTTAAATGCTTTCCCCTTCTCCCCTTTTCAGTTCTTCTCCTTTTGTGGTGCCACTTGCTACTTGGCTGTATGTTAATTGTATGTTCCCAGCGAACAGGTTGGTTTCTGTTGCTTGTCATGATCCCTTGCTGAATATTCATTTTGGTATATAAACGCTACAAAAGCAGAAAGAGAGAACATTTGTGAACAGCTGTTGCCAGATATCTGGTCAGCTAAGAAACAGAAGACATTTTATTCCCAGTGAGTCCATTTAAATTCAACATTTTAAGGTTTTATGATATTTGTTCTGGAAGCAAAGTGCAGATTTGTTTGTTCACATTGTGACAGGGAACAGTAAAAGAGTAGGAAAAGATCATTTAAGCTTATAAATGATTTATGACGTCTTAATGCATCTCCGACAATGCTTATAGCAAAACGCATGCTAGCTTTTCCTGAATCACTGTTTGCCACATAAAACCGTCCACAGATTGTTCTTTGGGAAGTTCCTTAAAACGTGTCCATCCGTGTTGGCTCTGTGAGAGCCCTCTGTTCAGGCTCTCCCCAGGCACCGTTCAGGGCTGCTCAGGTCACTGGCCCCTCTGGACATTTAGCTGGTCGGATCTGGCCATAATCGAACACCGCTGAGCAGCCTGCGGAGCCTTTTCAGGGCTCTCTTCTGAGAATCCTATTTCAAATGACCCATCACGTGCGCTTTCGCTATGTCTGTGTCTGCTTCCCATTGCTGGAGAGCGGCTCCAGTTAGACAACTAGCTGGTAAGGAGGAGTACAGCTTGACAATCTTCTGAATGGGAAGAAATTAAGGCGATTTTAGCCAAGTGGATATTAAGCCTCAGGAAGCAACTTGCATTTCTGAAATATTTTGTATAGGACTTGGGTATGTGCTAAGTATCTCATACAATCTGTGAAGTAAGTTAGTAATATTTACACTGGCAGGCATGAAATTATGTGTTTCAATGCCCAATGTCAAGTAATAAATTTAAGAATAGATTTCAGGAGTGCTAGCCTTGAATTATCTTTCTGTCTCTTCAGCCTCTGCTCTCTTCAGTGTTTCATGCAGAAGAGTCCTGCTCTTAGTTTTCTTCCTGGGTAAAGGTGAGAGATACAACAAAAGATGTGTTTGTTACAGTGCAACTGTGAAAATTCTCTTGTTTCTTTTCAGATTGGGAAGAAGAACAAGTCAGCAGTCCAAATATCTTGCGGCTTATTTATCAAGGGAGGTTTCTTCATGGCAATGTGACATTAGGAGGTATGAAAATAATTTTTATTATGCGTGTTACAGCCAGGCAAAGGGGATATTTATTTACAGTGCAGTAAATACTACTTTACTATTCAAGATAACAGTATGTCTTGCTACATACTATTTTTCCTCTGCATAGAGTGATATTGTATCTCACTGTATATTTTTGCATCTCCTTACCACTAGTTGTTAAACTTTGGGAGGTACCACCTGCTAAGTCAACTCTTCTCTTGCATAAAGAAACAGTAATGCTCCTTTTCTTTGTTGTCTTTCTAAATGGAGTATTTTGTTCCACCTCTCTTGTACTGCTCTTGCAGGGTAAACTGCTTCACAAGTGTCTGAAGTATTTTAAAATGTTTGATGAACTTTATAATAATTGGTTAAAAAATACTTTAAATCTTAGTGCAATGAAGGAAGACAGCCTATGAATGAGAATGAGGGGAAGCGTTCTTGCTGTCCAGGGCTCACTCAGGGATACAATTGCATAGTTATCCGAAAACAAAAGTAAATGGCTTCACTTCATATGCTAAGGAAATGCTATTCAACCGTGCCCCCTTGTGGCAAGTTTTTTTCCACAATTACATCTTTTGATGGGTATCTTAGAGATATGACACGACTTTGTAACAGTTATCTTTCCTTTTGTAGATAAAAGTTGCCACTGTGAATATCAACTCGTATCAATGACCAAGGAAACTGAGACTCTGTTCTCTGTGCCAGTTTAAAAATAAATTAATAATTCTGCATTCTCTGTATGTCCAGGTTGTTGACGCATTTGGTACTTGCGTGCATTACAGAGAGAGGAATATAATACAAAATAACCAATGAAATGTTCTTGAAGTTAAGATGAACCTGAAAAGAATATTTCTGGACTGCTTATATAGATCTTTCCATGAAGCAGTGACTGGGATGATATAGCCATTGATTCGCTTTGTACCATTACTGATGTTGGCGAGTGATGTACTTTTAGAATAGATTTACTCTCCATATAAATCAATTTTTAGTGCTGCTATATATACAAACAAGATCGTTGTCAATTCAGCTGGGAGAACTCTGAAATTTTTATTCACTCTTTAATTTGTTGTGTTTACCAGGTGCCAACGAGTGCAGATAGTAGCAGTTGGAGTAGGATTGAAAGGCAAATGTGCAGTCTTGGATCATCTCTGCAATTAGAGATGCTAGTCTTACCCTACATTTTCCAGGCAAGGACAGCTAAATGGGATTTTCTTTGCCATTCATCTCTAGGTGTTTCTCTTGGCCACCAGTGCTTGTTCCCTTTAGTAACATCTGTCTAAATCTGAAACAACTTTGAATATTTATTTAATATATTGTTTAATGAGTTAAGCTGAAAAATAACAGCTTTGTGCAGTTGACTCTCGCATTAACTGGGGTCTATGGATTTTGGATTTTGATCTATGGAACACTTGGATTCATTTTAATTTGTTCTTAAGCATTCACGCGTTGCAATTTAATCGTCATCATTTCACCCTAAGGATCTTACATGTATATTAGCATTTTTCAGAGATCTTTTTGTTGCTGTGTTGTTTTAAGAAGAAAAGTAATCCCTAAAACATTGGCTTACTTCAGTACTAATGAAGTTACCTGGAGTAAGATTATACAGCTGAAAGGGGAACACCAATTCATGAAGCAGACTGAAAAGGTGGCTACTTCAGTTTGGGGTGTTCATTAGATGTAACCCCAAGTGAACTAGTTATCTTTAAAGGGGGGAGGGGGTGGAGGGGAGGAGGAAGGAAATCTCTTGCTATATATAATATTTAGTTTCTCATGCTATTATAACACCATTCTATTAAGCTTTTCTGTCTGCAGCTTGCTATAACTGAGTTACAGCACTTAGCGTTTTATTTGCTTTAGGTGATTAGGAAATATTGACTGGAATTTGGACCTACTGTGTACTGAAAGTCACTCTATCAACTGGTGAAACAAAAGTTTCCAAGGAGACAGTTTAGTGTTTTCTTTTTGAACAGGAGTCCATTTTTGTTCACATTTAAAAATGGCA
Source organism: Rhinoptilus africanus (assembly GCA_013400135.1). Classification (NCBI taxonomy): domain Eukaryota; kingdom Metazoa; phylum Chordata; class Aves; order Charadriiformes; family Glareolidae; genus Rhinoptilus; species Rhinoptilus africanus. The sequence goes on from VXBO01014157.1 coordinate 454,513, forward strand.
TGTAGCGTTGTAGTTGTAACCTCACATGTCTACGTAGCATCCTATGAATTTGTGACTCCTTTAAACTAAGAAGCATCAAAAAATGACAAACTCATAAGGAAAAACTGGCTTTTGAGTAGAAAAGTTGATTTTACAGAAACTGTTTGTGTTGCCAGCTTGTCTGAATGGACTGGCACTACAAGAACAGTAGAACTAATGGCACTGGAAGTGGTAAATAAAAGAAAAAATAATAATAGACCCCTCTGTAAAGCTGGCTGTGCCACTCTGGCCTGCGGTGCTTGAGCCACACTGTTCTGTCGTGTCCTGCCAGTGAGAAGGGCTGGGGAGTTGGCCAGCAAGGCAGAGCGTGTTGTTCAGCTTCCAACAGGAAATTTCATCCTTTAGCTAAATATTTGGCCTGCAGTTTGCATTTGAAATAATATTAATTAGGGAGGTAATACATAATTGACAGTTCTCGGTTTCTTCTTAGATAATGGTAATCAGCAGCGTTTTACTTCCTTATTTACTGGGGAGAGGGGAAGGGAAGCCAACCTACCCTGTGCCATACATACACCAGAAGAGATGGTGAAAAGTAAATTCTGACAACGGAAAATCTGGAATAAAAGTGGAATTCAACAGATGGAAAAGGAATTAAATAAAAGCTTAGTTGAAGTGAGAGAATGGGGTGGAAGAACGAAGAGAAGAGCAAGAAAGGATTACTGAGTATAGGTTAGGGTGCTCAGATTCTGTCATGGTTCTCCAAGCAAGAAGCTGGAAATTGCTAATAAGTTGTGTGAACTATGCAAACTACTAGCTGAAATTAGTTAATTGAAATATTAGCATACTTTTACTTGATTACTGTAAATAATTAATCTCCACAGCTCACTAATCAAGTCTCTTCAAGTGTCCTGATATTACGAAAGGTGTCCCTAATGTGATTAGTTTGTGATGCTTTTCTCTTTCTGTAATGGCTTCTTGAGAGTTTATGTCATGAAGACAATCCTTTTCCATTGAGCTTCACAGGCTGTTAATACGCTCTTTGCAGAGTTTTCAGTTGTGTTACAGAATCAAGTACCCAAAATACTTCATCCTTGTCAGACTCCAAGCTATCAATAGCTTCTGGTTGCGGGCGCAGGCAGTGCTTCAAGTCAGCTAAGCAACTTTCCGATCTGACTTTCTATAGAGATGGTTAATTCCAAAGTGCAAAGAAGCTTGTGGGTCTGTGTATCCCTCTGTATGCTTACACCTGCGTTTTAATCATAATTTGCCTTTTTTTCAAACAAATAGGTAATAAATTTGGTTTTATAGCAACATTGTAACTAGGCTTGTATTGAATACATGTAGTAACTGAATACTAGGTTTATGTATTCCAACCCCCTATGGCAGGGGGCTTGGAGCTAGATGATCTTTAAGGTCCCTTCCAACCTGAAACATTCTATGATTTATTTTTTTATTACTGAATTTTGAATCTATGCTGTAGTGATTATAATAGAGAGGCATTTTTCTCTTCAGTTACCTCCAGGTTTATTGGGCATCCATTATTCATTTATTCACCTGAAAAATGCCTTGGTGCACTGTATGTAAAAATAGAAGATGTGAATTGAATTTGAGAGGACAAATTCTACTCTGGTCAGAATGATTTGTGTATTTAGGGTTAAATTCTTGTTACATTTATGACTAACTTTTTTTTCCTCTGTAAGGTGGGTGAGAGGACAAAACTTAGAGCATCTTTACTTTACGCTTCTCAGAAAAGTTTTCAAGAAAGTTGCTTAATCTTAAGAGTTGGAGAGAGGAAACAAAACTAAAGTTATGTAAAGAACTTCTAAAAATAACTCCTCCCCCCCTCCCTCAATAATTGCAAGAATTCCAAGTTCAGAATATTGAATCTGGCAATGAGAATCCGCTAAAGATAATGAGCAACAGAGAATCCTTTCATTTCAAGGTGTCTAGAAGTTTTGACAAATATTATGCTACAGTGCTAAAACCATAAATATAGCACTGTATTTATTGTATTTTTATTGTATTTATTAAATCACTATGTGAAAATTATCATTTTAGTTTCGGCAAGAAGCAGAGCGAATTGTGGAAAGCTCCAATTTTGTTGCTTTGTGTTACTAAAGCTCACAAAGGCAGCATTGTGTGAGCTACCTTGTCTGATTGAAAATGTTTTAAATTTGGTATTTTTCACGTGCAGGTGATGTTACAGATAATATTAAAAAGGCAAGAGGCAGGCATCTTGTATTTCGGAAAACCTGTATCGAAGTATGTTATAGGAAAATCTGTTCTGTAGCAGTGGCTCGGTGTTTTGATGTCTCGGGAGTAACAATTTGGTGGCTGAATTCGCCCCTTTTTTGCATCCTTATCAATAAAGAGTGCTTAGGGTCTGAATCTTGGCACAAATGTCTACTCCTTCTTTTACTGAAAAGAGGAAGGCTAAGTTTCCTAACAGGAATGTCATGTTTCTAAGAACACCACGTTTTAAGTGATTGTTAGAGGGTCCCAAGACCCTGATCTACAAAGCTTTAGCCAGCAACGCCTTTAGAGATGGAGTTAGTAAGCAGTTCAAACCCAACAGTATGAACTTTTGAGTGGATGTTAATCCAATTATAGTTTGTTTCAGTTGAGCGTTGTGAAGAGAGTGACTGCTGTAATGTATTTAATAAATCTCCCTTTCTCCTTTTGCAGCGTTAAAACTTCCTTTTGGCAAAACAACAGTGATGCATTTGGTGGCGAGAGAGACATTGCCAGAGCCAAACTCTCAAGGTACGTTGTGTGCTAGAGGTGTTTCTTACCGAAGTACGGGGCAAAGCGGTCAGGTCGCTTACAGGCTTTTTGAGTATTTCATAGTAGAGAAAAGTCAAGTCCTGGTGTTCTTTTGTGAAGCAAGTAGTAGAGTACTTTTGGATGTATTGTTTGTAAAAGAGCTAAGAAATTAACCTGGTTTAGTGTTTTTATGGAACGCGGTTTACTCAAACCTTAAAAGCTGTTGTGTTTATTGTTCAAAACTATTGATTTATTTTTCAATGATGTATGCATGTGTATAATAATAACAAAAAAATATATATTTAACTTAAAATAATAAAAAACCATGCATGTGTTAAGCACACTCACACAGAAAATAACCTAATTGTTTTATAAATGGCATGTAAGCAAAACTTCCTTCTTGCTCCACAGGTCAGAGGAACCGTGAAAAAACTGGAGAAAGCAATTGCTGTGTAATCCTGTAAACCCTGTTAGCTTTACCTGCTAAGTGTGATGTAATATAGTCTTTGTCTTTCATGCTGCTGGAATAGAAGAGGCCCTACCTTGCTTCAGACACCTGTAGGAAGAGCCTGTCTGTAAATCCACAGAACTGAAATA
>VXBO01014157.1:457938-467979 GCA_013400135.1 Rhinoptilus africanus
TTGTTTTTTGTTCTGTTTTGATTTTTTTTTTTAAATTCCTGCTTTTTGTTTGTTGAATAATCTTTAACAGTACATCAGTTCTTGAAAGAATTCAATCTCCGGAAAAGTTAACGTGTTGTTTTCCATAGCAGGAATAATTTTGCTACCACAAAAATTTCCATTAACCAGATCTAACCAGTCAAGCTTTCTAGATGCAATTTGCACTAAATATGGTTGACGGTATATTTCTCATCAACAATCTCTAACAATATTTGAGACACCTAGTAATAACTTACCATGTAGAATGCAACACTGGAAAAGAGTTTATCTGTAATTACTACAAATCTCACTTCTGGCCAAATCAAAGGAAAAACTGTTAAGTCAATTCTACCTAAGTCAACCTTGGTGGCCGAGCTGGCACAGAATACTAACTAAACCAAGTCTAACTATATATATTTTCATTGCAACAAACAAAAAAAACTATGTGCCTGTAATTTAAAAGCACTCTGTAGAGGGCTGATGAAACTGATTTTTTCGTTACTGCGTGCACTCTGATCTCGTCCGTTGGTTGAGTGCTTATTCAGACAGCACAAACAAGCGCAGAGAGTGCATTTCCTAGCCTTAATATGGGAGGGGTAATTTCCTGTAGTTCATAGGCTTTTATTATTGTGCATAATTGTTAGAAAACATCATTTACTAATCAATTTTATGTATTTGAATATTGGCAAATCGGTGTTTTTCAGTCGTTTTCTCATCTGTACCTTAGTGTCCAGTGTCATGCTTACTCATTAGAGACTTCAAAAGAATTCTTAAAGTTTAAAAAGCAAAAAGAAAAACCTCTGCCATAGTACTAGTTTTGTTTCTTTACGTAATCTGCATTTGGTGTTAGTGCTTGCAATTGTATTAAAATCCGAAGCTGATTTTTGAAGGCATACGTAATTAAAAAGGATGCCATTCTTTTGTTTCATATCAATAATTTAAACGTTGATATGCTAAAGAAATTTGCACAGCACTAAAGCATGAGCTAGTTTCATCTAAATCTGTAAAAAATAAAAATAAATAAAAATTTAAAAAAATAGAAAAGATTTTATATTTTTTTCACTGGGGAGGAATTCTTCCTGGGTGAAATTACAAATATGTGTAGAATATATTTAATAAAAATCTTATAAAATACATAACTATAGAAGTTAAATATAGATTGGCGTGTAGTATAATAGAACAATATTCCATATAAATAACTTTAGCCTTTAAAAAAAAAAAAATGAGTCACAGGTTGACATTGTGTTCTGTACTTAAGTGTCCACAACTCTTACAGATGTTCTGTGTAATCGTTTTTTCGAATGATTGGCATCATTCAAATGTAATCAGGTTATTTTATTCATTGTTACTGCTTTGATGAAATGCTTTATATGCAGTAGATTTACAAAAAATATTGTTCATACTGATCAGAATTAAATTTGTATAGAGCAGAGTTTTAAAACAAATTGTAAATAGCACTAAACATTTTCTTTCTGCAACCTGTACTGATAGACTCTTCTGTAAACTAAATAAAAGAATATTGTAGTGCATTTTGGTGGTGTTTGAAAGGTTGTAATTGGGTCTGTAACTACTTTTAATAATACTTCTTAATCTCAAAACTAAGGATGGACTCCATTTTGTTTATTTTTAAAAAGGGGGATTTGGGGGGGCGCAAGCAAAAGGTGCTGAAAACTGCTCAACACCTTGAACACCTCAGTAACGCAGGGTCTCGTGGGAAATGGCTGTGACAGTAATAATTTAAAAAAAAAAAACGAGGCTGAGACGGGGCATGTTTTGTTAGTTAAGTCTTTCAGATGCATTGATTTTGAAAAAAAAGTATGTTTGAAATGTAATCTTGCTTTGAAAAAGTAGCCAGGTACTTCATACGGTATAAATGCATGAAAATCCGGTAGCTTCTAGGCAAAATAATTGGTGAGCTTGAATAGCGAAGTATGCGGAGTTCCCTTTTGTTGAGACGAGTAAGATGCATCTATGTGCGTGTCCGAGCAAATCCTTAAATGCTGCTTGGCATTTAAAGCGTTGAGTTTGCCAAAACAACTCCTGCAGAAAGCGGGTAGAACCGTTGCCTTATTTTTCTTGCAGACTGTCAGAGTTCCGCCTGTGGCGGAGCCGGCGCGAGGCCGGTGGAAAACTGTGGGGGAGAACTGCTAAAAGATTTGTGCTTTTTTCCCTTGGACGCTTTGTGTTGCGGATTGTGTATTTGCCAAAACAAAAGCCGTAGCTCTTGGCCTCCGGATTCCTCAGCCTCGCTGAAGTTCACGCATCTGCTTCCCTTCTACCCGGATTGGAGTCAAGAGGATACCGGCTGCCCATAAAGATTAATGCGAAGTCTTTGCAGGGTCAGGCTGTTGGGCGGCCTGGTGATACGTTGATGGGTTTGACATTTGATTTTCACTGTTAGATAGAAATTATATTTTCCCTATGGATGAGCGAGTAGATGTCATGAAGGAAGGGGAGGAGGGGATGAATTGGAGCCCATTGTATTCTGAAATGCCGTGACGGGAGCGCGTCTCCCGAACCCTTGTGTGTGCTGCCCATCGTGAATTAATATTCACACATGTGAGGAATGGTGTCTGGTAGCGATGAAAGTACTCTGTAACCTCTCTTCTCTTAAACGACAGCAAAAATATGACTGTTGAGACGGTCCTGGGGATTCACTCAGCTGCTGGAGGAGGAAAGTGTGGCTGCTAAATGTTAAAGGCTTCGCTAAGGTGCCGCGTCGGTATTTATCCAGTGGTGATCGCTGCAGTCTCTGAATACCTTTCTTTGCCACGCTGCATTTGCAGCAGAGGAACGGGGATTTCATTTAAAAGAGAAATACATGGTGCTGTGAAAAAAAAGCTCCCTTCCTTTCTTACAGGTAAGAAGGAAAACAGCCGTTTCTGGGCTGGCCAAAAGTCGGGAGTTCCTGCTGCTGCTCTTCGGCCAAGTAAAACTTGTGCGTTTTGTGGTTCTGTGTGTGCTCCTGGTAAGATTCGTTATACAGATCTTACTTCGAGAAGCAAGTAGGAAGATGGATATACTTCTCCATCTAAAACTCTCTAACTTTATGGCAGTTAAAGGGGTAAGCTCAAGCAAAATTTGGGTAAGCCGTCCAGTGGAAACTGGCATTTAGACCATTAATAGCAGCTGCCCCATTGAAACCGGCGGGAATTCTGTGCATAAATCAGAGGAAATGCCAAGATGTGTTAAGTTTTTTAAGAGTTCCTACCCCCTTCACTTCTTCTGGAGTACTTAAGGTCTTCCTGGATACTCTTGCCCATAACTTGTCAGTATCAAGCTTATTTTCAGAGCATATTAAAAGGCCTTCGTTATTTGAGAGGCTGACAGTAATAGGTGGTTCATGATAGTAAGTTTTTTAAAAATACACATAAGGGAGTAACATACTTGTCTTTTTGTGCCACATGTACATACCTGTGAAGAGGTTTACAAGGTAATAGCTCATTTTCTTACCTGTTTATTACTCTAGACTGAAAAACTACAAAAACCTCTTTATGCTCTGGGTTTTTCCAATAGTTATAATTGACTTCTGCTTTTTTTTTTTTTTAAATTGATAAGGGTTTTTTTAATCTGGAAAAGGAATGAGCGGTGAAATAGAAAATGGTGAAGGTTATTAAAGTCAAGCTCACAAAAAAAGAGGGAAATGTAATCAAGCTCACGGAACGGATCACGGTGACAAATGAAGTTCTGCTTTGCATGTGAAGGCCGGCGTAGTTACAGAAAGCAAAATACTTGCGCGGCTCTGAGTTTTAAAATTACCTGGATCAGTCCGGGACTGCGTCTGGGCAAATGCTTTGTATTGCAAGTTCCTTAGGGTTCGGAAAATGACAACAAAAATAATGAGACGGCAGAAATATTACGGAGAGATTGAAGAGAGTGAGAGGTTAAAATAGCTGCAGTTATGACTAACGCAGAGAAAATGGATGGAGAGCTTCTATTTTTGTCTTGTAGCTTTATTGGCCCAGTGTTTACATTTGCCTTTAAAGCAGAGGTGACAAATTCAAATCCATTGGAAGTGTTTTTCATGAAATCAGTGGGACTCAATTTCCACCAGAAGCAAGTCACGGAGAAAAGCTGAGCAAGATTTAAAAAGAAAACGGATCGTTGTATCCATGAAAACTGATAGAATTTCCAGAATTATCATAACTAGTGATGCCAAACTTTTTCTCAACAGGGTAGTAATTTTTTGCCCTTTGGACATTCTGTTAACTTTCAGTGAAGAGCCCAACTCCTGGGGGGAGAAGTACTTCTGGCACGTTACCACCCCCGTTACGTACAAGCAACTGCAGAGCACGAGCCCCAGCCGGCGCAGGACGAGCGTGTCGCGTACCCTGGTAGGAGTTTGTCTGTACAAACCTGCTGCTGCGCCAGAAGAACTTCTGGTCAGAGTTGAGGTGATGTTTGTGCCTTCCCAGAGCAGGCTTGAGGGAAAGCCATNTGCCCATGGCAGGGGGTTGGAACTGGATGATCTTTAAGGTCCCTTCCAACCCAAACCATTCTGTGAATCATTTGCTGTGTTCAACTGGTGGAGAACATGAACTGCAGCAGTTCCTCAGGGAAGTTAATGGCTCTTGAGCGGTGCAAAATGAAAGTGCCCTGCGCTTATCAATTCCAAGGACGCTGAATTTAGAGGGAGTAAATGTTTTGACTCTTCTACCAGAAAATACTACTTCCTTTTTTTTTTTTTTTATTTGAGGCAGAATAATGGGATGAAATAGAACAATTTTCTTTTTGTGCTGTCGTTTATCTGTTCTTCGAGCTAAAGATCGGGAAGAAATAATGGGAGAAGTTTTAGATGCCTCCCCTAGGATCAGCCATTAAATGGCTGGTCAAAATTCCCCTACCAGCAGCTATCCATGGCACGAAGAGCGGCTGTGGGAAGAGGTGACACTGCTGCCCAGAGTGTGGCCACCCTAACTGTCCGGGGGGATGTGGCCAAGGTTGTGAAGGAGGGGCAGAAGGGGGTGATACTTGGTGACTTGATGAGGCTTTCAGTTGTTGCCTGGCAGAAAAAGGGGTTGGGAGCTTTTACCAGTCATTGAGGGGGCAGAATAACAGCATGGAACTACCTGTAAAGGTTAAATTTTTTAAAAATAATAATAATATAAAACCAAATCCGTGGTACTGGAAGTCAGCTGTGCTGGATGGTTGATTCTGCACTTCCAGACCAAGGCAGGGAAATACGTATTGGTGTCTCTGTTAGCAGTGCTGGCTGAATTAAAGAAAGATTGAGTTTCAGTTCATTAATTTCTGCGACTTACACGTGTCCCCGGACAAGGATGGTTAATCCCGCGGTACAGCCAGGCAGGGAAGCTGGCAGGGAGCTGGCACCCCGCAGCCTTGCCAAGGGAAACCCCAGCACCGCCACCGCGCGACCCGGGGTGAGACGAAAAGCTCGTGGGGCTTAAGGGGGATGAAATGTCAGCCTGGCGAGTCAGGATGTGAACCCCACCAAATCCACGCGACTCTGCCAGCAGCTGAGTTCTCTGTCTTTCAGCGCAGTAAATTCAGCGGGTGTTCTACTGGGAAGCAAATATGCACGAGTCTTCTCTTGCACTTCTGTGTTAATTGTTATCAGCCTAATTTTTTTAGTCCTTTATTTATCACCCTGATTGCCAGCATGGCAGGGAGAGGTCTTCTCTCAGCAAACAGATGAGAATGCTGACTCAGGGTCTATTTTCCTTGTCCTCTGAGAAATGACCATCTCTGGCCTCATCACCAAAGTCTTCATGGGTCTCATCGTTCTCATTTTTCTCCCAGCCTGGTATTTCTGGATGCAGATGGCAGTGGTCACCACCGGACATCTGCTCTACTGAGCTGGGTCCATGGCAAAGAGTGGAAAAAGACGTCACCAATGTGGATGCGGTGTGTCTGCAGCAGCCTCTGCTGAGCCGCGGACGGCTCTGGTCACTGATGGGTAGTCTGAGCTGCCCAGAGGAGAGGAGCACGCTTTGAGCCTCCATGCCCAAGGCAGACCCACCATTCGTGGCACTGGCAAGCCCCAGTTCCAGCTTCCTCTGCTGCTTTCAAGTTGGGCAAGACTGAGTGTTGCGGCACAGAACCTCGCTGGTGGTCAAACTGGTAAGAGCTGTGGCTGTTCCTGCGGCAGGGAGGCCAGAACCCCTGGGGGGCTTTTCCAGGTCTAATCCTGTCAGGGTTTGAGTGACACGGGACTTATTTCTCTTCTAATGCTTGGGAAAACTGCACTTCTAGAATACTCTAGTGTCTGAATTTGTGAAAATACTTACTTCATAGGCAGCTCTGGTGTGCGGGTTTCGAGGTCTCAGTGTTTTCGAGCTCTCCAGGTGCAGGGACGAGGAGGAGCAAGACCCGGGCACTTGACCCAGCCTGGGCAACAGGGTTATTTCATACCGTGAACATCACATTCGATATAAATTAGAAAGTGTGCTGAGGAGTTCTCTCTCTCTCTTTATGTCTGCGATCTTGAGAATTTCTTGTCCCGGTGCCAGACCCCCGAGCCCTTCCCTTCCTCCCGAAGCCGCAGTGCCCACAGTGTCCCACATTTGCTGTCCCCTGCCGGGAGTGCACAGCTCCCTGCTGAGAGAATGGGCTGAGAATAATCCTTGTATATTCTATATTGGTATCGGGATCAATATTGGTTCTTTAGTATTATTAATGTTAATTATCTAGTCTTACTCTATTAAACTTGTTTATATTTCAACCGTCAGGTTTCTTTATTTTTTCACAATTCCCTTTCCTGAGTGGGGAGGGTTCATCGGGTGCTAGAATAATTGTCTAAATGACAATAAATTGTTGTGGTTTCCTCAAACCATAACAAATCAAAAGAGGAGATGTGGGTCAGGAGTACCCTTGGCTCTGCCCCTGCTGCCGACTGAGCACCACGCTGGCATGGGGCTGCCCCTGAGAGCGTGGGGAGATGATCTGGGACCTGGCCATGTTCCTCCTCGGCTGTTGGAGCTCCTTGTCACAGTGGGACAGGGCTGGCACTGCCAGTACCGGCTCCAGGACCCGGAGCTGCCCTGGGAGGGACTTGCCTGGGGGCTGCTCAGCTGCCAACGCAATTTTACCATCTCCAGGATTGCAATGATGAGAATAATCTTCCGCTGGCTGTTGGGAGGCTGGGATGGAACCGCGGGGCTGGGTCGCCCTGAGCCAGCCCTGTCCTTGGGGAGCCGCTGGGCAAGTGCAGTCAGCGCAGATCACTTCTGCCAGCTTCCTGTGGTGCACAACCGCTCGCCTTTGCTTCCAGCCCCAGCGTCAGAAGATGACCTTGATGACGGCGGTGCTGCAGGGCTCAGCCTGTCTACCAAGGAGCAGCCACGCCGCCTTCCCCTTGTCCCCACGACCCGCACTCACGCCTGAGCCGGTAGCTCCTCTGGGGCAAAGTGCCCCTGTGAGCTCCCTGGAGGTGTGCTCCCACCAGTGGCACCTGGGCTTCCAGAAAGTCTTGCCAGGGACCAGAAGATGGTGGCTTTTGTTTGCCTCGTTGGCCCCAGGGCTGCTGCCAGCCAGCAAAGGCATCAGCCTCCCCTCGGGCTTTGTCCATGGGGGGACTGGAGGGGCGGTGGGGGTGACACGGGTTCAGTCTTCAAAGACGTAGTTTCTTCCGCCTGGTGGTTGAAAGCCATGAGGAGGCTTTTGTTCATGTTAAATATCGCGTGCGCGCTTCTCTGCCTGGCCGTTTTAACCAGCTGAAAATTAAGGGTTCAGCCCCAGAGAGTGGGGCCAGGCGCTGAGCTGCCCCTCCTTACTTCTGGGAGTTCAGGCAGCTGGAAGGCGCGGTGACTTGCTGCCCGCGGCCATGCCGTGGGGCGGCTGCGGCTGCGCAAGGCTTCCAGCCCCGCTTCGGGGGCCGCCTGGGGAGACCTCGCCGGAAAGACGCAGGGTCGGCACGGTGGGGTCTGAAGCTGTAACTCCCCTTTGATTCTGCAAAGAACTTCCCTCCCGTTTCCTGGGAAGGGGAATCGGTGTGCAGAAGTGTATCCACTTCCTTTATTTATTTTTTTATTTTTTTCAGGTAACAGTTCTGCTGGAAATAGTTGCCTGGAAGGCAGGCACAGGTATTCTCCTCTGCTCCAAGAGGGATAAGCTAGCCAACAGAAAACCGATGTGGAGCTTCCTCTCGTACTCCTTAGGGTGAAATATAGCTGATGCCAGCGAAAACCTGGTGGGTTTTTCTGATCCCTGCAGGCTAATTACAAAACCTGGAGAGTCACCTCTCCTTTCTCAGGTGGAAAAATGAAAAACGGAGGCAAAAATAACTTCCATGTTAGTGGGTCATGGCAAACAGAAGAGTTTGGGGGTAATGAAGCTTCTGAGAGCACGACGTAATTGGCACCGAATGCAGAGCTCACCTTTTCAGCTGCTGATGGGTATTTAAATGTGAGCGGTTCCGTTCCTGCACCTCTGGGACGAGAGAGGGGGAGGGAGAGAAGATGACCTTCACTGAGGGCCCACAAACCTAGTGGAGTCTTGTAGCTATGAGCGTTCCCCGACTCGCCAGACCTTGCCTTGAGGAAAGCCCGTGGGATTTGCAAAATCAGGGACTGAAGCTGATTTATTATCTGCAGGGTGAGAGGATGATGAGATTTGACAGCCCCTGGCGCCCCCGGCCCCGTGTGGGGCAGCCCCAGCCGCGCTGGCACCGGCGTGGGCAGAAGGGAGAAAGGGGCTGGGTGTCCGCGCAGCGCAGCCGTCTGCGGCCGCCTTAAATTAGAGGTGTATGAACCCCTAATTGCGCGGTTTGACCGAACGTGTCAAAAGGGTTTCTAGCCAAAACTAGAATGAATGGTTTGTGGAACGATGAAAAGATCATCTCTTCAGCCCCCCTGAGGCAGAGTTGGAGTCAGAGATGCCGGTTTTCCAAGGCGAGAGGTGGCACCATGAATGGCGGGGGAGGCAAAAGGGCTGAGGGCGATTCGGCTGGGGAAGAAATTAGGGTACGGCAGCGTCTGGGCATCAGCGTCAGCAACGAAAGGCCAGTTGTAAATAATGCTGCTCCCGGCACTTTGGGATTTTGCAGACTGTCAGATTGTATTGATTCCTGGATACCCGTGCTGAAGTTCGACATCTGATAGCCCTTCACAACTGCAGCTCTTCAGCTTCTTTCTTTATAGGAGCACAATTTCCATATGCGAAAAGAGCTTTGTGTTAAGAAGCGCTCCAAGGCGGGAGAGCTGGTTGTATTGGGAGATGCCAAAGTGGACGCTGTGGGGAGCAGAGGCCGTGGCTCTTCATCTGACGTTCTTGCCAGGTCCTGAGGAGGTGCTCACAGCACCTGCAGATCGGGACTTTCCCTCCTGTGCCTGCTGCCCTTCCTCCATCAGGGTATTTGTGCTTACTGTCCTTTTCTTAAACGTGAAAACAAGGTCTCACCAAATGATAAATACCAAAGCAGACACTTTTAGTCAGCTTTACAGTACTGTAAAAGTAGCTTGGCTTTTTGTCCTAGTTTTGGCATGAAAATGGTATATTTCTCCTGAAAACCAGAAAAAAAGGAGATGCTGTGGATTACACTAAAGATGCAGAAGCACGTAATAGATGCTATTAGTCATTTTCTGACCAAAAATCCAACCACGATGTTTGAACTTGATTCAACAAAAATTTTCTTTTTCCTGTGTGATATCCTTTACACCTCTTTCAAGAACTGACTTCGCTTCATCACCAAGAAAAATCACCTTTCTGTGTAGCACAAACCCTTGGCAATGCGGCGCCATCGATCCTGCCCTGCCTGTAAGAGGAGCCGTATCTCCTCCTCTTTGGCTACTCCATCACTGCTCCCTCCGGAGCTGCTGGACCAAGCATGGAGAGAGGCAGGAGAGGTGACCCCCATCCACTCCTCTGGGACTGCATCAGACCCTGGATGAGGCTGCCAGGTTTTCAGGTGCGATCAGGAAACTGTGAATGAGGAGGTCTCTGAACTTCATTAGGAAGACCCTACAATAACTTCCCCATTTTGGATCTCTGCAAGGATCCTGCACCACTGGTCTGTGGTTTTGAGGGCTTTGACCAGGGCTTTGAGCAGCCTGGTCTAGTGGGAGG
>VXBO01014157.1:468031-517631 GCA_013400135.1 Rhinoptilus africanus
CTATGATTTAGATACTCTTTTTTTTTTTTTTTTTATGTAGGAAATACTGAATTTGGTTAGCCAGGCTGCAGCAGCAGGAATCAATCTTCTCTCCTCGTGTGAGGTAGGCATCTTTTAGGATGCAGTTGTGTGCAGAGTAATAGCTGCCAGCTCTAATGAAGTCATTACTGAGCAATCATAGGAAAGGTTCAGAGAAAATAGCAGAGAACCGCATCCCACAAGTCGCGCAGGGAGGGAGGAAAGGAGCCTGCTGTGCTCCGAGACGGTATCTGAAATGCTTTAGATTACAGATGGGAAGGTGGGCTGATGTGCAGGTACATTGCGTGACGGCCGAGTTTGGGCTGGTGTAAATGAACATCTTGGAGTGCCGGGGACCAAAGCGGAGGGCTGTTGTCTGCTCTCACCAGCTGCCATCACACAGCATCACTCCTAGTTTCTGCTTCCAGCGCAGCTTCTCTTTTGGGCTTTTTGCATTTGTGTTATGCCAAGCTGCAGGACAACATTCGCACGCGATGAGAAGGAGGGAAGAGAGATTGTCCTGCCAGCATGTGGATTAAAGTGTAATATCCCTGTTGGGAAAAGGGCAGATGGGAAAGCAGGTTGCGCTGATTTTGCCCTGCTTAGCTTCACTCCAGCACTCCTGTGTGGGTCCCCTGGTGCTTTATCTGCATCTGCCCTAAAAGTTGAGGACCCACCTTATATAAATCCATGAAGCTCATGGGTTACGTGATGCTGTTGTGCAAGCGGGGCTGTTAAATCTGTGACGGGGCTGCCTTGGTTGGGAGCCACCCGGCAATTGCGTGTTGTCTCTGAGCAGGCACGTGCTCTGCCGGGAACACTGTGGAAATGAGGGAGGCTGATTGTCATTCATGTGAAGGACCACATGTGCCACGAGGGAGGTTTCCGCGTTAGCAGATGTGCAATTTGCATGTGGATGGAGCCTTTCAGTGCTTTTGTGCTGACAGCCATGCAAAGGGCTCCCAGCCCACTGAATCTAGAGGACATTCATGTCATTCAAATCGAAGTGATCCCTGTTGATGGATGGGGGATGGAGTACCCTGATTTAGCACCATACAAGGGTAGCGACTGCAAAAGGGCTGATCAAGGACCCTTTTGGAGCCTCCTCCAGATGAAACTGCATGAAATGGCCTACAGAGTGCTGGAGACCCAGTCTCAACGCAACTGTTTTACAAACTTTAATTAGCTGAAACTTCGTTTTGTCAAGCTATCCTTGTTGCAGGAAATGATAATGCACTAACAGAAGTAGCCAGCGCAAGGGTATTGATTTTTAGGAGGATGCTGATAAATGAGGAGCACAGGAAGCAGACTTGGCTGCTCTCCAAGGATTGCCAATAGATAGGAGTAGCAAAAAGAAAAAGGTAATGAGAAACGTGGCCCCATTTGATTCCCACAGTAGCTCATGGAATGTTTTCTGTTGACTCCAGTCTTTTTTTTTTTTGCACTTGGCTCATACCAAACCTGGTGAGAGCTCTGCCAAAAGACTTTGTCCCTCTTCTGAATTCAGGAGATCTCAGTCCTTTTTGAGACCAGAGTTAAGTCCCTCTGGGATAGGTATCCCTCTGGATGTCTGAGTGAGTCAACAGCCAGGCGGGGTTAGTCTTCCCCTTCCATAGCTTTCCTTTGAGGACCTCCTGCAAGCGGACAGAGAGGGACAGTGGTCTTTCTCTTGGTGGCTTGTTCTTTTATAGAATCACAGAGTCATAGGGTTGGAAGGGACCTCTGGAGATCATCTAGTCCAACCCCCTGCCAGAGCAGGGCCACCTTAGAGCAGGTTGCACAGGAACCCATCCAGGCGGGTTTTGAATGTCTCCAGAGACG
The DNA here is from genome assembly GCA_013400135.1 of Rhinoptilus africanus. Taxonomy (NCBI): domain Eukaryota; kingdom Metazoa; phylum Chordata; class Aves; order Charadriiformes; family Glareolidae; genus Rhinoptilus; species Rhinoptilus africanus. Next base: position 469,871 of record VXBO01014157.1, read on the forward strand.
GAGACTCCACCACCTCCCTGGGCAGCCTGTTCCAGGGCTCTGCCACCCTCAAGGGAAAGAAGTTCCTCCTCATGTTTAGGTGGAACTTCCTATGCTCAAGTTTGTGCCCATTACCCCTTGTCCTATCACTGGGCACCACTGAAAAGAGCCTGGCCCCATCCTCCTGACACCCACCCTTTAAGTATTTATAGGCATTGATAAGGTGCCCCCTCAGTCGTCTTTTTTCCAGACTAAAGAGACCCAATTCCCTCAGCCTTTCTTCATAAGAGAGGTGTTCCAGTCCCCTCATCATCTTGGTAACCCTTTGCTGTACCCTCTCTTTGGCTGTGCCCATGGCATTAATGCAGCCACAGCGGGATCTGTGGACAGGTTTGTCTGTCTAGGTGACTGTGGTACCACTTCACCAGTGGTGCTGTTATGCTTTATTAAAAAAAAACATGCAAAACCAAACCTCCTAAAGCTTTGTCATATCCAATGACTTCAAAAGCAAGCTATTGATCTCAGGAAGACCGTTGTTAGTGCACTTGTAAATAATTACAGAAAACGTTTGTGAAGAAGGAGTCAGTAGTGCCAGCCATTCGAATCTGCACCCTGATTTCCATCACCACATGCAGTCATGCACACGGTCGTCCTTCTTGGAAAGTCCATTGGTATTTACTTCGTAAAATACTCTCTTTAATAGAGGAGAGCTTTGCAAATAAACCATCATCTTCTTACTCTCTGTTGTTAGGAGTGAAGAGCACAAGGTAAGAGGTGTGGAAGAGTTGCCACCATGCTCACCTGAATGCAACACCGTGAGTCTGTAAGTACTGTCTAGAGATGACAACTGTGCCTATCTTTGAAAGGTCACAGAGATTGTGTGAGGTTCTTAATATTGGGAGAAAACTCTTCATGGGAAAAAAAAACCCAAACAAACAGCCAGAAGTAAGATCGATAAACTACAGGCTAGTCACCACTTTTTTAGCCTCTGGGAAAATCATGGAGTGATCTCTCCTACACATTCTTGTATCCAAGTTAGGACATTATGATCTGTATGGGCAGGCAACCGGATGGGTAAAGTATGGTTGGATGATTAGGCTCACAGGGTGGAGGTTAATGGGTTGTGCTCTACCTGGAGCCCAAGAAGTGAAAAGTGGGTTACCACGAGTCTATTGTGAGACCTGTTCTGTTCAACACCTTTATCAAGGACCTGGAGGAGGCAACAGAGTGCATTTGTCAAGTCTTCAGATGACACTGAACTGAGGGGACCCACCAATATGCTGCCGTTCAGAGAGATCTAGGCAGCCTGGAGGAACGGGTCAGCAGGAACCTCACAAAATTCAGGAGGGACAAATGCAAAGCCTGGCCCCTCTGCAATGACACAGACGAGGGGACTAAGACGGCTGGGGGCAGCCAGGGTGAAAATGCCCTTTTACCATGTAACCCAACATCCACCGTGAGGGTGGCCAGGCCTCAAAGTGGGTTGTCGAGGGAGTCTGTCCTGATTCTTTGTCCTCAGAAGTTTTCAGGGCCCATCTGGATCCTAAGTAACCCGGCCAGATCTCACAGCTGGCCTTGCTCTGAGCAGCAGTTGGACTAGAGACCTCCTGAGGTCCTTTCCAGCCTGAAGTATCCTTTGGTCCCAAGGTCCATGAAATGCTGAAACACTGTCCGAGCTACAAACTATAGTTGGTGCGTTACTTGCCCTCTCACGCATGCAGCAGCCCCAGCCTCTCTTGGTACATAGCTGTTTCTGACAGCGGCAAAAAACCCAGAGATAATTCCTTTAAAAACTGTCCCACTGTGGGCAGTGATATCAAATGATGCTGCTGACTGCTAGGTCCAAAGCTATTTATTCCTAATTCTGCCAGAGACCTTCTTGCTTAAAACCAGGTAGAGTATAAAAATTGGATGGCACAGGACTAGGAAAAAGCTATTCCTGCTCTTTGAAGGGGCCCTGGGGAGTGCGGGAGGAGCAGGAATGGCTGCAGCATCCTCTGATGGGGCTCTGCTGGGACAGGAGGAAAACTGACATGCGTGCGCTGGGGAAGAGACAATCCACATTAAGATAAATGTAAGAAAGGCCAGTCTGAAAAGGATAATTCATTTTCTCTGTTGCACTTCACAGTGTCTCCAGTTCGGATGATTCCACCAAAAAACCCCCATGGCTAAGAAGACAAAAGTATGAGGTGGTTTGCTCCCGATCCGAGCCATCTTTTTCCTCTGGCAGATATCTCACAGCTTCAAAAAAAAAAAAAAAAAAGGATTGTACGGCTTCAACTAAACAGCCCTGGCTTTCCTGTGCATCCTCTGCAGGAAAGTGGTCCCTGAGCCCCTAAATCAATATTGTCCTTGCTGTGCCTCCGAGATCGCTCATCTGCAGTTCCTCCTCCGCTCTTCCTGCAGGCTGCTGAGCTCCTGGCTTCGCCTCTTGAGCTGGGCGCTTTGCAAGAAAGCCTCAAATTCACGTGCCCCAGCTCAGTTTGCGGGTCCGAAGGCATTTCCCTCCTCTGCTGCCACAAAGCCCCGTCCTTGGAAGCCGCAACTCATTGTGCCACTCCATCCTCCTGTGAGAAGGTAATTCCTGATGAATAAACAAGACCTTCGCTACAAACCAACCGAAGTGCTGAAAGGCTTCACTACAAGCCCCTGCAGGGGAAATCCAGTGTTTATTTTAGAGGGTTTGGGCAGGGGCAGCACCAGATCCCCCTCCTGCCCTGTGCTCAGGGGTGGGATGCCCCTAGCTCTGCCCCGCCCCCCTCCCCAGTGCTACACCATCCTGCAGCGGGGAGCACAAGTAAGTGAAGGTGGTTTTTGCTCCTTCCAGCAAGTTTTGGCTACCACTTAGCTGTCTTTTTGAGCTGTCAGATGACTTTAGGTTATACCTGGATATAATGTTCCTGGGGAAAACCCTCTGGAGCTCCACGCATTTCCCTGCGGATGCATGCCCCATGCCAGGGGGTGCTGCTGGCCCCCCCTCGGCTCCCTCCCTGCAGCCCCGGCCCCTCGCAGGGCTGCACTGGCTGCGTTGCTGCTCCCGGGGTCTGCAGGCAGAGTGGGGCACGGATGGCTCACGGGCTCATGGCCACGGCTTTCACAGGGTCAAACAGCTCACTCATCGGCTTGTAAGGAGAGGGAGAAAAAGAAACGCATCGCTTTCACAGCAGTTTGTGCAGCAGAGCCACGTGTGATGGCGTGCCATGGATGGAGGCAGCAGCTTCCCACCACCCGCAGCATCGGTGGGTACGGACAGACCCCGAGGCAACCCCAGATGAGGGAGGAGGGGGACGAGGAGGCAATCACACAGCCACAGCTCAGCCCTAGCCCTTCCCCGACCACGGACGACGCGTGCGCAGGTGGGGTTGTCCTGGCACATCTCTCCTTGGGGTGAATTTCATCCTTGACGCAGAAGGTTTCCCCAGCCATAGGCGTTGGCTGTGTGGTGAGAAGCTGGCTCCAGAAGGCCGTGCTGGCACCTACAAGCTTGAAAATTTCCCCTCGCCCTCATAATTGACATAATTACCCAATTACAGGAGTGAGATGTCAACTGAGATTCATGTCAAAAGGGGAGCCAGGAGGATGGCTGCAGCCAGGTGAAATTCTGGCTGGAAAGCAAATTCCCTCGGCCGTGGCTTCTGCTTGAACACCAGGAAATTTCCCCTTGTCCCTGCCATTTCTCTTTTCTGGTGTCCCTGTTTTTCACCAGGAAGCGAGCAGAAGCCACGTGTTATTTTGTGATTTCACAAGCACAGGAAGCCCGCTGGCATGCCCTTGCCTGGCCTCGGGAGCTGGGCACGGCGCTGCCACGGAGAGCATCCCGAACATGGCATGTGGGTGTCAGGGTGCAGCGTTGTGTTTCACCTCCTACAAACTATGAAGAAGAGGGAGAAGATGGGGAGGGAATCCGTCCTGGCGGTGTGTCTTACTCACATGCAACACTTTCTTTTATTGGCTATTTAATGCTGGCAGAGACTGCTCCAAATCAGAGGTTGCCTGGGACAGGCACGGCTGGACGTGGTGACTGCAGGTAGTCGTTCCCTGCTTCTCGGCAAAGTGCTGGTGTCTCCTCAGAACCAGCAAACCGCAATGAGAGACAAAAATGGGCATTTGCAAACGCCGCTGGCAGCGCCGAGAATGTCAGCTGCAGTAAAGCGGAGGAGCTCTGAAGGGTGGCCACTTCCCTGCCCAGGGAGCGGCCCTTGGGTTTCACTCATCTATTTTTAAAGTACATTTTATTGAGACTTCTACGTGTGCGGTGGCGCGGGGCCGCAGCTGTGCTCTGAAGAGAAGAAAGCATTTGGGCTCCTGGACAGGCTTTGCCAAAGCTCAGCTGCCCGAAGTGAGGTTCAGAGGGGCTTCTGGCCCCTTCCCTGGCTGCTGCTGCCGGCACGGCCCCCAGCATCCCCCTGCCCACAGTGGGCTATTGACCCTGTGGCTGGGCACAGGAGATGCTGGTCTCCACTCGTGTCTCTTGGCGGTATTTTTTCATTTGTTTTTTTGATCTTTTACTGCTATAGATCCAAAAGGATCACCTGGGCAAAGCCTCCTGTGCCTTCCTCCACTGTGAGCCGTGAGGGCTGGGTCGGGATGTTCCTGGGGCGGAGGGGATGGTCTCCTCCAGCTGGACCCCACCTTGTGTTGGCTGCACGGCGTTGTATGCACACCGTGGGGGGAGCACCCCCGGGTGTCCCCCTCTGGTGCGGCAAGCCGGGTGGGAAGGGAGCAAGCAGACAGCTACGGCCACAGAGACCTTGTGGGGGATGTGGGCTGGGGACCACCCGCCCGTTGCCAGTGTCGTTCTGCTGCGATGGCGGCCAGGCGGAGCAGAAACGAACACGGCAAGAGAACGATCCCTCTGCTTTTCCCCTGAAGCTGGATGCATCCCACGGATACGCCGTGGGCCAGCACGAGCCTGGCAGGCAGCAGTGCTGTCCCTTTGAATGGGACACGGTTGGGCAGGGGGTGCAAGTCCTGCACCCCAGCCTTACCGCTCCAGGCCCCTTGTGTCCTCCCTTCCCCAGTAAGGTGGATAAAAAGGGCAGAACAGGCTTTCTCCTGGGCTCAAGGAACGCACAGCTTTTCCTGCAAGGGAAGATGAGCTAAATAAGGCTTAACTGGCTGTTTTTTCAAGGAAGCTGAGCACGGGTGGGCAGGAGGTGGGCTGGGACCCAGCGCTGCATGGGTGAAAGTCCTGCTGGCCATGAGGATGTCTTTGGGTGGCTCCCCAAGACACCAACGGCATGAGAGGTGGGGGGACAGGTATCCAGCATCCATCTTCCTCCTCCTCCTCGCCTACCAGCATCAGACAGACAGACACCCCCTCATCCCGGGGCTGGGTGGGGGACGTGGGGCAGGGGGTGCCAGCTGAGGAGCACGAGACTGGAGTGATATTTAAAGGCTTTTCCAGCCTTATTTTCTGTGTCTCTGCTTCTGTGCTTGGGGTGGATTTCTTTGTCAGCCATAGAAATACGAAAGTCTGTGTTACTGGGAGATTTTTATTGCCAGATATATGTATGGTTTGACCTTTTGCTCTCAGTTGTCCAAGACGTGCAGCGAGCCCCACAGCAACCTTTTCACACCATCATAGAAACCAGTGCTGTCATAGCATGGAAACTTAATTTTAGCCTAGATATCTGAGGAAACGAGGTGTGCAAACTCAATCTAGCTGTCTGACCATCTGTCTCACCAGACAGGCAGCCAACTGGGTCTGCCTGCTCTCAACGCCTTCCGATGCTGTTGATCAACTCCACCTCAATCTGGCAGGCAGGCGACGGTCCCGGGGGTGAGCAGCTCTTACAGGTGATGTGAGGAGCGACAGCTGGGGGGTGAGCGGGATGGAGACCCAAAATGGGAAGGCGGGAGTGGGAGCTGGGTTATTTGTTGCTGGTTTGATCCATCGATGGCCAAAACAGGGAGGTAGGGGTCACGGCACCGGCGCGTGGAGACGGCCCATATCCCACCGGAGTTGGGTGCCACCTGGAGACAGAGGTGGGAAATAGGACATGAGTTACGGGGCGATAAGGAGATGAGCAGCTGAGGAGTGAAGATTTTGGACCCAGCTCGGTAGCATATCAGGCTTTGTTCCCTCTGCTATCCCCGGGAAAACCAGCTACTGCCGAGCAGAGCTCAGGCTGGGCAGCCGGGAAAGGCGGAGGCAGGGGAGGAGCTGCGCTGGGCTGGCCCAGAGGGCACCGTTATTTCCCCGTTATTTCCCCGTGGTCAAATCAGGGCAACTCGTTTGCATTTCGTGTGAGGTCCAGGGGACCAGGCGCTTCGGCTCCCTCCCTGCCCGCCCCTGCCTCCGGGATCTGCCAGCCTTGAGGAGTCCACATGCTCGTTAATTTAACTCCAATTGTGCAGGCTACAACCGCAGCTTGGGAAATCCTGATTTATGTTGCCACCGAGTGCCAAGCACGGCAGATAGAGGCCAGGGCACCACTTGGCACAGAACAAGGAAGCAAATGGTCCTTTTTCCCGCTGTGGATGTGCTCTCTGAACTCGGGGCTCCCCAGGGTTTGCAGGCTCCATATGGCAGGAGGAGGGTAGAAGGGCTTCCCCATTTTGAAAATAATATTTTGAATACCTGACAGTAACTCCTCTCTCATTTATCCTCTTTTCTGTCTTTCTGGCCCTTTAAACATGTAGGCTCACTTAAAAATATCTGCGTGGGATTTTACCCCGAAATAATTCCAAATCTCATAAATTCAAACACGCGATGTATTCCATTTTCAAGCACCATAAGCCCCACGGTGAGGCTGCAGGGGGAAGCACATCTAGATGTAACCAGGGTTTGTTTTGCCACATCACTGATTTTATGGGGATAAAACCGTGCTGCAGAATGGTCTCCAAAAGCCCATGGCGTAACAACCCTAACTTTCCCTAAACTGTTATAATAACGTTTTTAACAGATCCCAGGTGAAAAGCAACCTTCCCCGGCTTACAGATGCCATTTTGCTCTATCCAAACATCTTGCCAATATTTAAAGTCTTGTGAACTGTTTTCCTCTGGAGAGAAAACAGCCCCAGGATGGCACTCAGCGCATTTCAAGGGTTTCTTCTGCTGTTTGTGGCTGTTGCCCGTTAGTCTTTTTACCTCTGTTTTTAGAGTCAGGCCTGTTCCCACTTGTAAATAGCCCGGCAAACCTGCTCATATGGTTTGTTCTCTGCCTGGGCCTTGCAAGAGAGGAGCTGCGTAACATCTTCCATTTGTCTGGAGTGGTGACTTTCATGCCGGTTGACACCAATGGGGCCTTCAGGCTCCAATGTGAGGATATAAAGAGAAAGCTTTTCAAGGGCAAAAAGATGACCAGATTGTAGGTTGGTCACCTCCCATGAACCAGATGAGAGTATGATAAAAAATACAAATTTGCAACACTGAAAGACCTTTTGTCTCCAACAGATCAGGCCAGCTCTGCGCTCACCTGGTTGCATGATATGACTGAGTATTGGGGCCCCTCAGAGGAGCAGCCTTCCCTTGCCAGGACTTGCTCTTTCAGGACCCTTTTTCCCTTCCTGAGCCTTTCAGAGTCAGTGAGCTGTGAAGCAGACCCCTGGGGCAAACCCTACCACATCCAGGGGCTTTATGTACCCAGCTGCATCCCAATCCCAGGGCCTGCATGGCCTCTTACACTGCTCTTCATCACTATGACGATTTTTGAAAGTAATTTGGGGCAACTGTACATACCCTTAGTTTCATAGGAAGTAATGTTGCAGTGTGCCAGAGCCAAAGCCTGTTGCACGCGAATAGTGGTGTTTGGGATGGGGACACAGAGGTGGGTTCATAGAATCATAGAATGGTTCGGGTGGAAGGGACCTTAAAGACCATCTAGTTCCAACCCCCTGCCATGGGCAGGGACACCTCCCACTAGACCAGGCTGCTCACAGCCCCATCCAGCCTGGCCTTGAACACTTCCAGGGATCGGGCATCCATAGCTTCTCTGGGCAACCTGTTCCAGTGCCTCACCACCCTCACAGGAGAGATTTTCTTCCTAATATCTAATATAAATCTCCCCTCTTTCCGTTTAAAACTGTTACCCCTCATCTTATCACTCCACCCTCTGATAAAGAGTCCCTCCCCATGTTTCCTGTAGCCTCCTTTAGGTACTGGAAGGCAGCTATAAGGTCTCCCTGGAGCCTTCTCTTCTCCAGGCTGAACAACCCCAGCTCTCTCAGCCTGTTTTCATGAGAGAGGTGCTCCAGCCCTCTGATCATCTTCATTGCCCTCCTCTGGACCCGTTCCAACAGGTCCATGTCCTTCTTATGTTGGGGGCTCCAGATCTGGACGCAGTACTCCAGGTGGGGTCTCACCAGAGCAGAGCAGAGGGGCAGAATCACCTCCCTTGCCCTGCTGGCCACGCTTCTTCTGATGCAGCCCAGGATCCAGTTGGCTTTCTGGGCTGCGAGCGCACATTGCTGGCTTATGTTGAGCTTCTTGTCCACCAGCACCCCCAAGTCCTTCTCCTCAGAGCTGCTCTCAATCCATTCTCTTCCCAGCTTGTATTTGTGCTTGAGATTGCCCCGACCCATGTGCAGGACCTTGGACTTGGCCTGGTTGAACTTCATGAGGTTGGCAGAGGCTCACATCTCAAGCCTGCCCAGGTTCCTCTGGATGGCATCCCTTCCCTCCAGTGCACCACACAGCTGGGTGTCATTGGCAAACTTGTTGAGCGTGCACTCAATCCCACTGTCCATGTCACCAAAAAGGATGTTAAACAGCACTGATCTCAGTACTGACCATCACTGGTCTCTGGGTTCATCTGCCATGGTCTCACAGGAGGGGTCTCCCAGAGACACCCTCCTCTTTGCACCTTCCCACCTTCCCAACCCAAGTAATTTCCAAGCAGCAGCCTTGCTGCAGACCAGCTGTAGGGACATCAGCTCTCACCAGGCTGCGGGAGGAAGGATGCAACGAAATCAATGGGCAGCGTCCATTTACTGTAATGGGCTTTGGTTTGGGTCAATGGGTGTCTTCCTCCTATTAATCATCCTTGCAGTCCACCGAGCAAAGGCGGTGCTGAAAGCTAAAAGGGAAATAATCCTGTCCCTGCAGAGAACAAAGACAACTCATTAGCAATGCACGCGATGCTCTCATGCTTGCATTTGCTCTGTCTGTCTGTCTCTTAATTGCAGCCGGGGTTACAAATGGAGGAAGGGCTGGGCTCAGTTTATATATCCATTTTTCATTAAAACCATTACTTGGAAAGAGGTGCCCTGCGCACAGGTTTCCCTGATTAATCCTTGACATTTCTGAGAGTCAGAGGTCTCCCCATGCTATTCAGCTCCCTGACAACCTTTTCTTCTGGCTTAACTTGTGCTGAAATTAGATTTTAAAATTACCTGGCAAGCCATGGGACTCCTTATGGAGAAGTCGGAAGTTTTCCCAGTGATGGGATCTGGGTGCAGGCTCCCAGCCATATGCCACAAACAGCCCCTCACTCCCCAATCCCCTCAAAATCCCTGCAGGAGCCCGCTGCCATGTGTGCTCACCTAATGCAGCCTCGCTGGTCTTCATGCTCAGTGATGGGGAATGGCTGAGACGCCTCCGCAAGTGTGTGGGAACCAGATTTTCAGCCCCCGAGGGAATCTCTCCCCTTCTTCTTCCAGCGGAAGGTATCAGCAGCAAGACAACCATATGGGGAAAATCACTCATCCACCAGTGCCGGTCCTGGGTGCAAGTCACAGGTGCTGGTGGGGCTAGGGCTTCGTGAGACCCAGGCTGGACATCCACAGGGCTTGGCTCCCCCTGGGCTGATGAGCCTGTAGGTGAATAATGAAACCGTTGGTGATTAATAGACTTTTTAAATGGGGCTAGGACTTGGAGGCAGTCCAGGGAAACACAAGCTGCTCATGGCTATGCCATGACACACAAAGGAGCTACGCTCGTCAGATTAATTATTCATTGCCATTTTCCCAGCTCAGCTCTTTTGTTGACCTGGTAGCACCAATGAAGGAAGATCTGCAGGGAATAACTGACGAGGTGGGACCGAAAGAGCAGAAAGTTTGGAGGGAGGCTTGGCATGCAGGTAAACATCATGCCAAATGGAAAACAACAGGAAGAGGCAAAGATTTAATTGGGAGGTGAAAAATGAGGACAAGCTGCAAAACCTAGTGGAGAACTAATGATAACGATAAGGGCTGTGAAACTGGCACCAGGAGAAGTACAAGGCCAGAAGCTCTGCAAGGACTGAAGTGTGCTCCCAACATTTTGCCAAAGCCAGGAATGAGCACGTCTAAGACGGCTCCGCTGAATGGGTCAGGGTGCTGGAGCATGAGAAACGGCAGTGACCCAGGGATGGGGACCGTGGAAACAAGCTGGCTGGAAAGAAGGTTGCCAGGGCTGGAGCTGCAGAAAATAAAAGATGATGTGATGAGAGAAACAGCTAACATGAGAAACTGCCCTGCTACTGAAGAGTTGAAAAAGACAGCTGTGATGACTTGGATGTGCGTCAGGAATGGCCCCTAAAAAACACCCTACATGGCAACGCACATGGGAGCGTGAGGCACTAGAAATAGAAGAATACTGGGCACTGGGCAGGCAGAGTGAAGAGCAAAGCTGAGCTAAATGGTTTGAGGACAAGGGAAGCTACTCCCAGACCAACAGGGTAGAAAGAAACCTCTTTGCTGAGCTGATGGACTAAGAACGAAAACAAAATAGAAATCCATTGTAATTTTCTTGGTTCAACTAATCCATAGAAGGGTTTAAACCTTGACTTGACACCTCCAAAGAGCACCTTTCACCGTCGGAGCTGCTGGGGGTAGGGCAGTGCCACTGGTAGGGAGCTGGAAGGAGCCTTCCCACCCTGGGGAGGGGGTTAGGATCCAGTGCTCTCCTCTGCTTCTACTCGTGGCCAAGCCACCAGCATGCACTCATGGTCCCTTGTGTGTTTGGGGGACACAATTCATGGACAGGCCTGAATATTTTATTGAAGCCTGTTAAACAACAGTCTTCAGACCACCTAGGCACCTACATCCCATTGTAATCCTTGGAGCAGGTGTTGGTGCTGGAAGAGTACCATCCTTCCTGTGTCTTTTTTCTAGCAGGGAGGAACCACGGGGCATCACGGCTGTCTGCTGGGTGCAGGCAGAGTTCAGGAAGCTTTTCCATGCAGCTCTTTGATGGCTTTCTGAAATTCCTTTTTGCTTTGATTTACATTGAAATTTATGTGCGCCTAGCTCGTGTTTTGGAGCTTTGAAGTGTACTTCAGGTAGCAGCAAAGGGGCGGCGGATATTAAATGAAAAATTAAATGAAGAGAAGCAGTTAGTACAGACACAAACCAGAAAGCTATACAAAGAAATTATCCCATTGCTCCCCTCATAAAGATAAAACATGTTCTGCATGCAGATCAGAATATTTGGCTTTCAGGAATTCAGATGGGATTGACTTAGCTGAAACGACAAAGATGGCCAAGAAAGAAGGCAAGAGCTTTGATTTACGTTGTTGAAGGAGTGCTCTTCCTCCGGCAGGGTGGCTTGCACTGCAGTGGCTCTTGTGCCCGCCAAAACCAGAGGGGGACCGTGCCTCTAGGCACAGCTACCAGGGAAAACCAGGGTGGGAATCAGTGCCTCAAGTGAGAACGTGGTTGCTTAAAGTTCGTTAAATGACAGCAGCGCTTTGCAGGCAGCGGTGTAGGCTGTGAACCTCACGCTACCAAACACCTTCAGGGGACACCGCCAAACTGTGACCCTCCTCCCTTCCTACCTCCTGTGAGGTCAACCCTGCGGCATGAGCACCCGGGTTTGCAGGACCTCCTTGCTGCAGGAGGATCATGCTTTACGTGTAAAACTGAAGACATGGATAAAGCATTTGTATTTTCTTCTTACTGACGAAAACATGTAACCATAAATCCATACGCAGACCTGGCCTGACTGATAGATCCATCAGGGCTTGCTCCTCTCCAGGATTTAGCTGTCAGCCTGTCAAAGGCAGCTGTTCAGAGGCTGAATTTTGTTTCTGTTCCCACAGTCATCAAATTTTCAGTCAATCCCAGCCTGGATGGCTGCTGTAATCCTTCACCATGTCGGCTGTGCCAGCCTCTTTCCCCTTGACGGTGGCCCTGGGATGGAAGGGGAGCTCGGGCAGGCGCCGGTCCCCCTGCCAGGTGCCACCAGGGCACACCTCCATCACCTGAGTGCACAGGTGGCACCCAGTAAAACCTGGGAGAAAGGAAAAAATGTCCTTTTTTTTATTTCCATAGAGCTGTTTTTCAAGCATTCAAGAAGTGCTAGAGGTGAACTTGTGTCTGCAAAAGCAATAAAATTGCTTAGCTGTAGTAATACAAGAGAAAGTATCACTTCATTATTTTTTTTTCCAGGGAAAAGTATCATTTTAAGGGATTTTTTTTAAGGAATAGCTAAAGAAAAAGATTGAATAAAATCCTGTAAGCAAGGAAGGAAGCATTGCATAAAATACTTTGCTTCAAAACTTCCATGGTGAAATGCTTGGCTTACTCTTTTGTGAGGCAACATGTTGTTCTGAAATTCATTTAATGTGGAAAAAAAAAGCCCTGTCAGTTGCTGAAATGACAACAAACGCTTTGACAGGCATCAAAGGATCTGCTCATCTTTCTCAAGTTTAGCTCCATAGGAAATTCCAAAACTCGTTGGTTTCGATCCAGCAGAGAATAAAAGCCCGTTGCAAAACTGGGGAATTCCCCCTCAAAATGGAAATTCCAGCTCCCACACAGCGCTAGTTACTCTCATTAGCTTTAGTTTCTTGCTTGCACGCTCCCTGGTTTCCCTCTGCTTCCCAGGACTCCCTGATGTAAATGCTCGAAGGCGGCAAAGCGCTGCCCTGCTGCGGCCACGGCCACCTGGGAAAAGCACCGGCTCGGAAGAGCGAGGAGGAACTGGGAGCTCGCCCAGCGTGGGAGAAGCTGCCCACATTTCTTTGTGGTTTGCCTGCAAAAGCAGCCCAGGAAGAAAGCACAACGGGGCTGGCAGTTTGGCCATGGACATGAAGGCTGGTAGCGTGGCTCATGCCACCGGGAGGGGACACCTTCCTGAGGAGGGAAAAGTCCTCCTCCAAACTTGCCGGAAAACTGAATGAATGTTTGGGCAAATTGGGCAAAAGGGGAAAATCAAAGCCCTGCTTAAGGTGCAGCATGAACCAACCCTGGTTCCTCCTGGGCTTGTCTCTGGCAGGAGCGTGCCCGTGTGGATCGTCTGCCTAGGCAGGAGTGAATTCTTCTTCTCTACCTGGATGCCTGTATCTACCAGATGAATGGGATTGCTCCTATTGCAGCTTATCTCCACTCTGGAGTTAGGTTATTTGTTGAGGGATGGACAGATGGATGTTGAAGCACTTGTGGGAAAACTGCTTTTCTCCTTCCCCAGCATGACTGTGCCAGCTCATCCCCTTGAAAACTTGGCCAGAAGGGGGTTGAATGTAAAACAATTTAGCACTGGATAAAAAAATTCATGGGAAACTTTTTCCCACCCCTAGTGGTTTTTTCTCTATCTAGTTTCCACACTCCAGCATCACACAGAGAATTGCCTGATATGGAAAAACCACACACACCACCAGGAAAATCAGCTTTCTGCTCTTACAAGCAACAGAGCTGCTTGTCCAGGCCAGGAGGTTGCTGTCCCAGATGCGCATTTGTGTGGGCTCACCCTGGCTGGATGTGGGCATGTGGCCACAGGGAGAAATGTCATTCATGGCTCACAGATCCCCAGCACAAGCAGGTCCTGTGTGCAGCTCAGTGTGCCCACGCATGTGACATTCCTTGGCATGTTTTGGGCCCTTTGCAGCAAAATATTCCAGCGTGAAGCTTCCCTTCAGCATAAGAAAGAGGCTGGACAAGAGCCCCAGCTGGGGCTCTATGTTGCAGTTCCTCAAAACACGCCTGCATCATATTTTTATGCAAAACATGCGTCAAATTTTGCATGTTTTGCATGAAAATCTGCAAAACATTTTGCAAATGACACAGTCCTGGCAAACATTCCTGGTCACTGCTGCAGCATGCATGAGAGCAAAGAGTATGACGACCTTCAGGACCAGCCCCACTGGTCCCACACACGGGTCACACCACTGAGGCTCATCACCCAGTGACGAGGGGGACACACCGGCATGCAGAGCTGGGGCAGGACGTGCCTCCAGTCAGGGACAAATAATCAACTGTTATAAAGAAAAAAAGAAAATAACTGGGAGAGGGAAAGGGAAAAGTAATGAGCTGAGAGAATAATTTCACCCTATACGACAGAAAAATAGCTCTTTATTGTTAAAGAACAGAGCACGGTCTGGTTGGGTTCCTAGTTGTATCGCTTGTGATTCACAGACTGACTCATATCAGAGCGTTGCCACTTATATAAAGGGATATATTCTTAAAAATATGCGGTGGCCTGAAATTTTCATAATGAATAAAATTCAGATTGGGGCCTCTATTGTTACACTGCTGGATCATCCTGGCAGTGACACACTACAGAAAGAAGCAAGAACAGGCTGAAGACACTCAAACCTGTACTTTAAAATTAAGAACTCGTAAAGCTTATCCCAGATACGGGCTCCCGTGCAAGATGCGCTCAAAGTACTCAGTCACCGGCAGCAAGGCAACTAGTCCAGATTCAGATGGGCACAAATAAGACTGAGTTGAATAAGCCCTATTTCTGCTTCCTAATGGAAATTCCCAGGGAGATTGAGGGCTGTAGGACTGATAGGGCTCTTTTGGCTCATTAAATCGAACCTCCTTTTGCCCCCCAGTGCCTCTCACCTCCTAGTGCTGCTTATGAAGCTACTGTGCTTTACACCCAGGTGGATGTGGGGACTCAAACGCCAGGTCAGAGGCTGCTCTGAGCCCACTGGGACCCTTGGTGAAAGCCCAGCTGACGTGCACACATGGCAAGCTGCTATCAGTTTGCTCTCGTGACAGCACTGGCTTGTGGTTCAGAAAGCTCCTTCAGCCTTCCCATGCCTGCCTTTGAGGTATGAAGAGAGTATTCACAGCCCCTCTCTGGGCTTGAAATGCCCACTCCGTCAGTGTCCTCTCCAGACAGGGAAGGGTGGCTCCCCCAGACACTTGGCAGCCACCTCTGCTGACTCCAAACAGTTTTGTTTGCCTTGGGCATCGCTGAGCAGAGCAAGCAAGGGTTCACCAGGGCTTCACATGAGGCTTTCCACCTCCCGTGTCAAATGTGAGGCATGCAGGCCAGCCCCATGCCAGCACCACGGTAGAGACACACGGAGATTTTAGCTCCGCCAGCTTTCCCCCCACAGGTTACTGCAGACATGGCTATCACCCTGCCAGGGCACCCCTTGCACACTGTGCTGTTGCACTGCATTCCCTTTCTTCTGCTGTGGTCCTCAAGCTGAAATGATCAGGGTTTTTGGCAGAAGATAACCATTTGAAAGAGCTACATCACCAAACCTGGCAAGTCGTTAGCGCCTCACCCACAGGAATGGATATTCTCCACTGGATGTGGATAGCCCCTCATGTTCTACCCAGCTCCAGGTGCTATGAAGCTTGGAGGCACATGGACCCTGGAAGTCCTCCTCTTGAGACACGGGCTTTCTCAGGGGAGACCGGGACACAAGTGGGACAAAAAGGCTTGTGGGCTGATGAAGTTTTTAGTGCTAGACAAATACATCTGACTTGCAGTGTCTGATGCTGTTTCTAAGGCCACATTCCTCGTGTGGCTTGGTGTTACTGTTGTATAAAATTGATCTTAACTAGAAAAATGAAATGTAACACGTAACCGAAGCAACCAAGGGAACCTGCCACTGCTGCTAAAAGTCATCTATACAGCCCCAACCATATTTCATTAAGAGACATGATATTAAGAGATATAATAAGAGATATATTTCATTAAGAGATATAATATCTCATTATAGAGAAAGAGTAACTAGACATGATTCATCTAAGATTGAATTAAGCAACTAACTAGTAGACAATGTAGCTTTGTTAATAACCAGGTTATTTCTGTCAAGAGAACGATGAACTGTAGGCCTGGTCAGCAAACCAAGAAAACTACCTGGAACTGCCAAGATTAGAGGAGAAGTAGGTGAAAGGTAATTTCAGTGATTGCGACCACCGACTCGTTGACCACCTACCCAAATGATACCACCTACCTAAAAGAGAACAATGGGTGCAGAAGACAGAATCTATGTACTAATTTACATAGGAAGCGAAGAAACCTTGACCAACAGTCATTAAAGAGAATAAGAATGAATATGGATTAATTGTTAGAATATGTAATAATCAGTGTACAAAAAGGGAAATTTTTGAAACTAAGGTGTGCTCCCTTGGAACGAGCACCCCATTTCTGCGCATTAATGGAATAAACTTGGAAATACCTCTGCTGTGTGTGTTACTGGCTTGCACGCTGGGTAAAGAACACAGATTTGGGACAACACTGTGATGGGGGGTTAATGTTTAGCTTAAGTTTTTCTTTGTAAGAGTAGTTGCTTCATCTATTTGTTCATGTTATGTTTCCATTTATAAGGCACAACTATTGTCAGCACCTGAAATACTTAAAAGCGAGCAATGAGGATAATTATTTTTAAGATAACACCAGAAAGCCCTCAGTGAGGGTGAGGACACTATGATTTCATGTGTTGTCAAAAGATAGGGCAGAGACTATTTCTGCTCTACCTTGTAGTCTGTCTCTTGCTTGTTATTTGTGAAGGTAAACTGCAGTCAACCTCCTAAATTAGCCCAGAACAGAGACTGAGCAGGAGTTGAGGATTTGGCCCACTGATGTTGCTGCACAGTCAGAGCCATGGAGAGCTGGCCCCAAGAATGCATATTCCTTCCAAACGAAGAGCCTGGGGAGAGCCTATGGGCTTTGCAGTGTCCCTCAGAGATTGCCGGGGCACAGGAATCGCTGCTTGCTGGCTGTGGAAATGTTGCGTCCGGCAGCACCGTAGAGGGACGCGCAATTCCTGTGGATTGAGCTGTGCCAGAAGTAGGATGCTGAGGGCTCGCGATCTCCTGCCAATGCAGAGCTGCTTTGTAGGCCAACAGAGTGGGTTTTCCTCCACGGAGAGGATTGTGGCACTGGATTCCTGCTCTACATAGGTAGTAAAAATGAAACAATCTGCAATAAAAACAACCTGGCTTGTTTTTTTATTAAAAAAACTTGCCCCACAAACAGAAGTATCAAGGGCTAAGCCTTAACATAAAGGATGGCTGATTCCTTAAGTGTCCTGCTCAAATGCCTCCTATGGCAGGGATATCCAAGAGAGTGGTTTAGACCTCTGACTTCCCAGTGTTGGCTCTGTACAGCCTGGCTGAGGAGCAGGGCCTATATTCAAACCACAAAATGCAGGTACCTCCTTAGGGTGTTTTGATGGCTTCTCTTTATTGGCCACATAAGCAGGCAGGGTCTGGGAATGCTGTAAAATTGCAGGTTGAATTGCTCACACCTCTCTTGAACACAGACTCCACAGGAGGCACCAGTGCCAGCTGTCAGTGTCACAGCAAATGCCCTGCATATCATCATCTTAATCTCTTTTTGAGACATTTCTCTAACCCAGGACACCACTGATCTGGACAAAGATCTTTTAATAATGATTTTCCCCAAAGAGAACTCCATATAAAACTCCATGATTAAAACCTTAATTATTGCCTAAACAACTTTAGCTTAATTGCCAGTTCCAGCTGAACAGACCCATTGGGACGTTAGGGAATTATAGCTAATGCAAACAGAACTCTGATGTATTTCTTCACAATATTGTGTTAAGTAAAATCCTTGAATTCCACCAGTGTTATTTTAAAGAACTGCATGTGATAAGTCAACTTGGTTATGTGCTCTGTATGAAAAGTTGCCAAATATCCCACAGGGCAAATATGAAAAAGCAGCAGAGAAGACATTCTGAAGAAATGAGACTTTATTGACTTTTTTGTCCCACCTTCAAAGGCCATCAATCAAATATTGTTG
Source organism: Rhinoptilus africanus (assembly GCA_013400135.1). Taxonomy (NCBI): domain Eukaryota; kingdom Metazoa; phylum Chordata; class Aves; order Charadriiformes; family Glareolidae; genus Rhinoptilus; species Rhinoptilus africanus. The sequence goes on from VXBO01014157.1 coordinate 487,724, forward strand.
AAAACTGCGATTTCACAATTTCATTGTGATTCCAGAGGGTGGGTAGTAAAGGGAGTCTCATCGTTGATTGTGTGATTTTTCATTTTCAAAACAAAAAAAAAAACAAACAAAAAAACAACAAAGCAAGAGAGAGAAGTTTGATGGAGAGCAAGGAAACAAGGAGAGTCCTTGATTCAGTCCCTTCTGATATCAATGACAGCTGGTGCTGGTCTATCACAAGGACAGGATTCACACAGAAGAGGAATAAGATGGGAAAGCAAAATTCATCATCAGGGAAACGAATTCTGAGCAGATCAAGAAAATCTGGATCCCATATTCAGGTTGGGTTTGGGTTTTTTTAAGCAGAGAAATAATGAGCAGCGACACAGGTATCTATTTAGTCTGCAGTATATTTTTCTTGATCTTTTCTCCTTTGCAGTTGCCAAATACTGCTGTTCCAGCAGATCAAAACTGAATAAGGGCTTCTACTCTGTGCCATATCATGTTTCTGTTTTGAAAGTGGTATGCCTTGAATAGAAAAAAACCCCAGCATATGATAAACCGCTTAATTCACAGAGGACCACCCACTGTCACAGCTGAAGCTCAGCAGTAAAGCTCCCAGCCAGGACTCAGTGCTCAGGAGCACAGCTGTCCTTCACAGGCCACCACTCACGCACAGTTGCACTGGCTTTCTCCGTCTAGCTCACCACGAAGGTTTCAGGTCTGCTCTACCATCTTGTTTCTACTCTCCTCTCCAAAACTTTTAAAGTCCCAAATCACTCACACCATTACCAGGGGCCACCTTTGAGTATTCTCTTAGCCATATGTCTCATACTTCAAGGGCCAGAAGTTTTCTTTTTCCGAATCATAGGGTTGGAAGGGCCCTCTGGAGATCATCTAGTCCAAGCCCCTGCCAGAGCAGGGCCACCTTAGAGCAGGTTGCACAGGAACNCCATCCGACACTGATAATTTACAGAAGTAAGATTTTTTAAATGCAGTCCCCTAAGTGAGTTTGTGATGTGAGCAACAATGGAAGAGGAGAAACTGGGAAGAGCTGCATGCCGAGGAGGCAACAAGGGACGTCAAGGATGAGCAAAATTGCATGTGAAAGGATAAAACTCAAGAGGGGCCAGGCAATAAAAAATGAGGTAACTTGTGCTAAATTACAGCACCCAGCTGTGGGTGAATTGTTGCCATGAAGTGGTGTCACAGGTGAACCCAAATTGTGCAGGGGCCTTTGGAATTTTTCCTGGGATCCTGTTTCCAGATGTTGCTTCTCAAGGTTCGGGTCCATCTGGAGATGGGACAACGTCAGTTTAAATGCTGCCAGTCACTCATGCTTCTTCCTGGAAGGCTGTGAAGAGATATTTTTCTTAACATTTCAAATGAAACGTCCTTGAAATGTCGGTGTGACAGCACGATGAAAAGGATTTACAGCAGAGCTGCCTGGAATGTGTATGAGGGGACAACGACAAGCCGGGAAAGAAAGCAAGCAGAGCTGTAAATGGGTGAAAATATAGGGTTTATTTATTAACACTGAATTTAACATCCCAGTACCAACCCAGTTGTTCACTGTTACACTAGAATATGTGTTACACATCACTGTCTCCTGCAAGGCTCTTTCTCTTAGCAGTGGGAGCCTTTCCTTCCTCCTAGACTTTGAATCTGATTTCCAGATTATCTTAATTACTTTCCAACTGAGTCAAGATACTGGAATGTTTCTTTTGGAATTGCCCAAAATTAGGGTTTTTTTTCTTTTCTTGGAGATTCACTTCTATTTCTGTACAGAGTTCACGAGGTGCCTAGTCTTAAAATCTTCTGAAGCTGACTAGTTTCAATGGCAGCTTCGCACACAAAAAGCTCCGTCCAAACAGACCCTTGGCGCTGCTGCAGATGAAACGCATGAAATAACCTATGTGAAACTGCCTGATTAGACAAGTATTTTCCAGTAAACTTAAAGGGAGGGGAGTATCCAAGTCCCCTGGACAACTCTGACCAATTTTGCAGCTATTTGTGTGCTGACAGCAGCTGACAAGAAAGGAAGTGAACGACGGGGAGATGCATTGAGCTGCTTATCTCTGTCACGTCTCGATTAATTCAACTGAAAGGCAGAAGCTGTAATTGAACATTGGGTCCCGGGCTGAAGTCACTAACACAGACACATGCTTTGATGGGATGAGAGCAGATAGGCCAAGCTGTATTTGATACGTGAATATTGCTAAGTATTAGGTTTACCTAAGCATTAAGGAGGAAAAAAACCCAAAAACCAGAAAAGAAAAATGGGTTCTTCTCTGGGTTTAAAATATTAAACAGAGGCTAAATGATTGGTTCTGAGCTCTGGAAAGCCTACTTAAATGAATCATTGACAAAGTCAAGATGTGAAGCTTATTTAATGTACCAGTTCCTGGAATGGGACTTTGAGCTTTTTATTGTGGAAAATCGTTCCCTGAAAGTAGCTGCTTTATCAGTGGGATTAGCACCATCCAGAGTTAACTCGCTACTGGGATCGATGGTCCCTCGTGAGGTCGAGGACAGTACTTGGCTCCAGAGAGAGGTAGTCCTTTCTCATGCAGAGGTGCTCAAAACAGGGAGAATGTACCTGGGTGACATAGCTGTATTCATGGGACTGGATTTCTCTGCATGCTGGGGAATGAGCTGATCGCTCTACTTTTGCATGAGGTGATTTATTTTGCGTTCTTGTTATGAATGTGATTCCTTAAGGGGAAAGACTTCCTGACTGCAGTTATATTTGTTCTTATTACAGAGCCATTCCCCATCTCGTTGTGCTTAATTTACTTTCCTAATGTTGTCAAGTTGCTCTCAAAATTAGAATCCAAGTTTGGATATACCAAAAATATCAAGTGGGACTCTCCAAAGTACAAGAAGTCTGAAGCCCGTGTAGAATCACTGCCCTGGAGACTAGTGAATTACCGGAGAGAATTTTTTAGAAAAAGATAATGAATAATAGAGCTATTTTTGGATGTTCTTTTAAAATCAGTGGCTGTCTAAGAACAGTAGCTTCTAGCTCAGGCTTCATTGTAACTGGAAAATAGATCCATCCACGGAGCTCAGCCACACATATATCACGCAGGCTGACAGCTCACATTCTATTACCTTTCCTTAATGCTGCATTTCTAAGTGGTAATTATTTTAATGGGTGATTATTCTAGTTTTGAGCAGTTCAAGGAATATCTGATATGGGTAAGCAGGTGTAACTTTTAAAAACCTTTGCTTCATATAAATTTGCCCTATAATTTATCATATCTCTGTGATACAAACCCTAGAAAATGATCTGAGTAAAACCTATCATTTTATCTCCTTTGAGATACTTAGATCCATTGCACAAGGTTCTCCATTCTCTCTTTAATTATTTGTTCTGGCAATATAACCTTTGGTGGCTGTTTAAGAAATAAACCTGCAGTTCAAAAACTCCCAGAAGGAGTGAATATGTGGTGAATATAATTTCATTCTACATAGCACAGAAAACATATTACTCTCTTTGCTGAACCCTTAGTGGTTTATTGGGAGAGTCCTGAAGCAGAGAGAGGAAAATGCCTCCTTCTAGGGGTTGCAAATTGGATCATAGAATCATAGAGTGGTTTGGGTTGGAAGGGACCTTAAAGATCATCTAGTTCCAAACCAAATTCCATAGGCAGGGACACCTCCCACTAGACCAGGCTGCTCAAAGCCCCATCCAGCCTGGCCTTGAACACTTCCAGGCATGGGGCATCAACAACTTTTCTGGGCAACCTGTTCCAGTGCCTCTCCACCCTCACAGGAAAGAATTTCTTCCTAATATTCTGAACAGTCATGAGGACAGGTGTGCGAGTCTGTGATAAGCAAATTGGGAAAGGGGAGTTGCTGCAAACCACGGTGTTCCCTCCTTATGGTCATGGGGGAGGAGGGCAGATTGGTCAGGGTCTGGTCTTACCCTGTTTCTTACGACCTAGAAAGGGTGGCTGGGAGGAGACAATGCAAAGCAAGGCAAGATGTGGCAAGGAGAGGAGAGGAGGATATGGTTTCCAGGTAGAAAAAAGGACATGTGGGATCTTGACATTTTCTTTGACTTGTCCCAGCACCAAAGACTAAATTGGCTCATTTGGTATTCAGTAGGCCTGCAGTGTCCAAAATACCCACCATATTTCTCCTATTCTGGTTATTTTCTTATTTCTGATGAATATATATATATATAACACAAATTTGTGATAAACTGGGATAAATGTATTGGTAAGAGAGGACAGTCTTCCCTGTCACAGTAGGACATGATAAGTCAATAACGCCTTGTATGTTTTATCAGCTCCCACTAGACAGACCCTCATAGTCTTCATTACTGTCTCAATGTGCTCTGCAAAAAGGGAGGGCTCCAAGCCATGTGGCTAAAGCCACAGCCTTTGTGAAAAGATGGCTCTCCTCTGGCATGCTGTGTCTTGCAGAGATGGACTTTATGTGATTAAAACCAGTATTAGGAAAAAATACCACCAAGTGTGGCTGGCTCAGAACAGTGTGATACCCACCAGACATGAAAAGACATCACTGACTATTCAGGCGAAACAGGTTGGCTCCTGTTTATTGACAGAGACATTTGGAGAGGGCTGATTGCCTGAATGGTTTGGGCTCCTCTGTTGTTCCCAGACACCTGACATGCAAATCCGGATACAGCTCAGAGGAGAGGTCTGGCCCTAACGCAGTGCCTGTTTACAGACCAGGCACTCTGCAGTGCCTCACATCCCCTGTGCAGCCCTGGGATGGTTTCAGCCTGCACGGTTCTTGGATGAGCAAAAAGTACCTCTTTGTCAGCTCTCCAGGAGGACAAGTGATCGTTTGTCTCCATTCCTTGCTGAAACTCATTCAGTATCCTGAAGGTCAGAATTCCTTTGATCATGTTTCATCAGCTTGCTTTGCCAAGCAGGTCTCAGCCGACTTTTGATCTGTGGCTGGTAATACAATCCTAATTAGCCAGCAGCCAATTCTACAGCCGGATGTCGGCCTCTGCCTTCAGGCAATGGGCTTCTTGAGAGGGCACCTGCTGTGGATAGAGTCTTACGCTGGGCTGCCAGGACCACAAGCTACTGCCTCATCATGCACATCTGGATTCACCGCACTCCCAGTGAGAGCAAGGTGGGACATCCCGGCAGGAAGAACTGCTGGTGGCCAACTGCGAGAGCTACACAGAAGCCTGTGGTGAAATCTCAAAAGCAGTTAAAACACCCAGCCAAATGATAGAATTGCTTTTCTTACCCGCAAATCTATTTTCTCTCTATGTGGGATAGCAATCCTTAGGCATATGCCATCAGTCCAGCGTCTCCATATCCTTTTTTCTCAGAAGATATCCTCTTCTATGTCACACAAGGGTGCATTTGTGCTGGAAGAAAACAGGTGAGTTTTAGTAAAGTTAATGGTTGTCTTAAAACTCCTTCTATGCCTGCCCTCACTTCCATTTCTGCACTTCAGTCAAAGCAGAACAATTCAAAGATTGCAAGGTACTAGCCATTTTGGGATACCTTTTTTTTTTTTCAGTAAGTTGGTCACACGCAGATGAGAGTTCAGCTCTGTGGTGCTGTCAGATCCACCCATTCTGCAGGTGGCCTCAGCCTGCTCTTGCCGGGGGAGTACTGGATGTGGAAGTGAGCGCTTTCTCTTGTGAATCCACATCTGTTCGTGTTCAGGTGGGTCCAGCTTCTTGAAACAGTCATGGCATTTTGCTCAGGTGATCACTGAGCATCTAGACAACAAAGCATGGACTAGGATAGGGTGAAGGCCACCCTGGATGAAAATTACATTGGGTAGCTAATTCTCTTTCCAAAGATCTTGGATGCAAAAGAAATTTCAAAGCATAAATATCTGAGTCTGCACGTTTGAATGAATCTAATAAATGTTTAGAGCACAGCTCAGACATAAGAGGGTGATACCTACAAACTGACATTGACTTTAGAATCCTGTTCGCACCGCAGCTTACCAGGCCAAGCGCATGCCTGGCTGCTAGCTGTGCTGAACGTTGTATTCCAGCTTTCCCTGATCTCTAACTTGTCAGACGCACCCACAGGGCTCTGTCACCACGACAAGAGCACCCACCAGCCGGGAGGCAAACAACCAACTCACCAGCTGGGATCATGCCACAGACCCGTCTCCTTTTCTGAGCTTTATCATGCAGGGTTCATTTTGAAGAATATCAGATAGACTACAGTAGTAAACAAAGAAAGAGGATAATTTTCCTCATTGTTACCAAATCTCCTGGGTGGCAAGCGGCGGGGTGGAGCAGAGAGGAGAATCTTGGTATCACTGAGCCTGCCAGGCATGGCTGTTTGTGTGGATATCACTGTTTTAAGTCTTGTGACAACAAAACACATCACATTACAGCTCCGAATAGCGCTGTGTGCCATCAGGCAGCTCTTCTGCCGGAACTGAAGCTGTGCGGGGTCCATTGGCGAGCCATGGCTTGCCTTTAGCTTCTTGGCTTGAGATGGGATTCTCATTAAGCCTCTGTCATAGGCCTAGTTCTTAATTTAAATTACAGCTCAGTAGCGGTATTTTAAAAGTTTTAACTCAACAGATGTCTTCCCGCACAGACACCATCTCAAACCATGCCGGTGCCCTGAGTACTGACCCTGGCTGTACGCTGCGGGGGTCTCTTTGGTACATATAATTTTCTGACAACAGGCCAGGACTTGAACTGAGACAGAAGATATTTGCACATCTTCTCAGGAGTGTCTGTCCCTATCACAGTCTTGGAACAGACTGTCCAGCCTCAGTATGAAATCTCTCTGTTCCAGTGACTTATCCTCTCTTCTCCCAAGGGGCAGATGTGTGTCTAATGGCCCTTGTGTCCTCTGTCACCTGAACCACTGGAACAAGGCAGCTGCCGCTGAACCAGATGCATACAAAGGTTGTTTGGTTTTGCCTTACTGTCAGTGAGGTTGCTCTTAGCTTGTTTGCAAAAGCTGCCGCAGATGCAGGTAAATGCTGACATTTCTTTAACTGTTGGCGTCAAGTAATAACATGGTTGATATTGCCTAGGGGATTAGCTGGACCCTGCAATGTCTCCTGCTGCTTCTTGGTGCTCTTGGCTTGTGTACTTGCTGTAATTGCCTTCCCTGGCATCAAATCAGCGTCAGGCTACAGCCTCTCCAACACCCAGCAATGTCTCTCACAGCAAAAAATAAAAATCATTCCTGTAACATTTAATCATGAAACCTGCTGGTGAATTCTCCACACTGTGCTGGGGCGCACAGGGCTGTGAAAGCTTCTTCAATAGAATCAACCTTGCGCCGAGAAAAAAAAAAAAAAAATCCTCTCTCATGAAATATTAATTCAAGCTGCCAGCATCAGCATTCTAGGATTTTGCTTTTTCAAAGTCATCAGCTTGAAGGAATACACATTTTTAGCCCTTGGCTCACCAAGTACAGAACTGAGTTGTTCTGAGAGTTGTTTGTCAGCCTGATCCTTGCCTAAACTGCTTGAATTCTGTTTTCCACTTGGCCTAATCATCCCCAGCCTTGAAACGAATTGTTCTGGAGCCAGTATCTGGCAGTGGGAGCACTCGGACCTCGCAGGCATTGTTAGAGCTGGGTTCCTGCGGAGACTGTTCAGAGAACTCTCTCATTCTCCTCCCAAGTTTGTTTCCCCACTGTCACCATATAGCATTTTCTCGTTTGAGTAAAAGCTGCCCATCTGGTCCGGCCTCTGCAGTGTGCTTCTAGACAGCTTGTAGCAAACCAGCCTGAGGAAGTGCAGCACTTTCTGGGAAAAATCCCAGCAACTCCCCCTCTCCACTAGCCAATAAATCAAAGCTCACACTCCAGCACCCTCTGGCAGGAGGGTGCAAAAATGGTTCTACTGCAAAGGGGGAAGGAATCCCAGGGACACACAGGGAATAATAATAAGAGGAGACTTGTGATTAGGCATTCCTCAGCAATAACAGTGTTTTAGAGGCTCTTGCCAGAGCTACTCAGGGCACGCTGCAGTGCTGCACAGAGGCTCCTGCTACACAGTGCTAAAAAACTAATGATCAGCTAACGCTGAAAGGAGCAGCCTCTGTCAGCTGTCTTAGCTCTGCGTGGTTACTGAACACCACGTGGCACCACATGTGAAATAAAATGGAAAATAGCCCTAGTAAAAGAGGGAAGCCATTCAAGGAAAAGACACAGCACAAGGAGCTTCGGGCTCTGTGGCAGACACCGCAGACAGAGACGATGCTTGTCATTTGGAAGGAGATGCAAAACCTGCATCCGCTCCATCACGTAACAACATTGACAGAGGTTGCCAACAGCTCCAGAGCACAAATGAGTGATCAGCCCCAAACCAAACTGCGTATTTGTTCATTTTAAATTGGATACAGATGCCTGAATCAGCATGATGGCAGAAACAGTTCTATTAACGCTGGAAGAGACAGCATAGATAACACAAGACATGCAGTAAACCCTAGAGACTTAATGAACTAATCTTTACCAAGGAAGGGTGCAAGCTCAGGTAAGTACCAAAGTTAATGTAAATTTGTTACATTCAGGAATGTGTATGTGCAGGAAATTGAATCTCTTCACCATTTGGGATATCTTACATGCTGGATTTCAACAGAAAGGATGGTCACCGAAGAGAGAGGAGACTGAAAGAAATGAGAGATCAGAACCGGGGAACATACAAAAACCTCTGCTGATGGAGAGATTTCAAAGGATTCCTGTAAACGTGTTGGAAGGGAGGCCTTTCACTGCATGCAAAGGGAATGTTTTTTTAAGGGTATGCTTGATGCCAGGTATTTTTTTACACTTGACGCTCCAGCATCAGCAGGTCTCTGGCAAGGCCATAAAAAACCAGCACATGTCTGCTCACATTCAACACTCTGTTTGGGAAGTATTGTTTTCTCCAGCTACCACTGAATTTGCATTCAGCAGTCCAGATGTTTCATCAGGCAAACGAACCACCTTTTGCTCCTCTCACTGCAGGGCAGGATGGAGACTGCCCTCACAGGTCTTTCTATAAAAGAGCACATCAAGCAAACAGCTGTCAGATGTAACACTGCTAAAGCTGATGCTGCATTTGGGCTAAAAACTTAGAATCATAGAACGGGTAGAGTTGTAAGGGACCTTAAAGATCATCTAGTTCCAATCCCCCAAAGTGACACAAGCCCCTTTCTTTCTGTATTTTTTCCTATACTAAGACCTGGGAAAACACAGTGGAAGAGACCATGCCAACACACTGAGCTGCTCTGACGCCAGCTGGGGCACTTAGGCTAAAGCAAAGTGGTGGTAATGGAAGACAGCTGCAATATGCTTGTCCTACCGGACAGAAAGATTTACAGAAAAACCTGTGCCACGTCTTTGACAAGCAACACCTGGAAGCTGCCCAATGCAGAGACTGAAAAAATGGGATGTAAATCTTATTTGGGTGGAGAAACCAAATAAATAATTTCAAGTCCCGCTTGGGACTTGTAAGGTCAACAGCAGGTTGGCTGAGGTCACTGTGGGCAGAGCCAGGGGGATAGGTTTGTCCAGGGTGCAGATATCTCAGCACCACAAGTGCCAACGCATACACCTCAGAAACGAACAGGACATTTTAAATGAGTGAGGTTGTTTATTTATGCTAGAAGCTACGCGTTGTGATCGTCTTGATTGTTATGTGCTATTACATCTGGCTTGGGGGAAAAAAAGGAGGAGTGGGGGGAGCTGCCTCTTTAAGGGAGCCTGGTGAGAGGCAGGCAAAAAGAGCTGGGCTTGCAGAGATGTGTCACGCAGCCCCGAGCGGCTGGACGTCAGGAGCGTGTCCCCAGCAGTGTCCTTTGCTAGGACTGATTGCAGACCGTACTTAGCTTTCTACCATTTAAATGTACAAATGACTGCTCTGTGACTCAATTAACAGCTCCAGTGCTCCTGGCCAGGCTCTCTCCCTTGAAGGGCAAAAGGCAGCTCTCTGTGACTATTAATGCTCCTATCATGCTGCAGAATCGTTCTGATCTTCATGATGTGGCACTCCAGACCCAGAGCTGGTGCTGACCTCCCAGCTGGCTCTCCTGGACCTGCCTACCCACTGCACTCCCTCTGCCAGGGCAGCACGTCACACATCCCCTTCCTCAGGAACGGACAAAGGGCCAAACTTTCCTCTTTGTTTTGGAGGAAAATTGCTACCGTTTCTGATAAAACCAAACTTACTAGGAATCAATTAACCATCTCTGAGAAAAGGGTGTCCCAGGGGACAACCGTCTTCCTCTCCAGGCAGTGGGACCCACTCTTGACTTCTACGAGCTATTCTCTGCCACCCTACCGACTGACCGCGGGGAAGGATCGGAGCCTGGTGCTCCTCCTGTCCCTGGAATCCATGGCCACCAACGCGAACTCTCTGAGCTCTGTCATGAGCTCCTGCAGCCCCAGGACACCCACAATCACTGTGCCATTGGGCGGGAATTAGGTGGCTCCACGGTGACTGACAGTCAGAGGGCCAGCGCTGGCTGAGGGCCAGTAATGGTCTTGTCAGGCTCTGGGAACCCTGCTTGAGTTCAAAGCCATGGGGTAGGTGGTGGGTTCCCCCAAGCACGGGTGTTTCCACTGATGGAGACTATGTTTTCATATAACACTTCTTTGGCTTCCAAAGACAGGGAGAACCAGGCTTGTTTGGGGTGAAAACATTGCATAAGGTGATTAGGTATTTTCTGACTGAATTTAACTTTGCCAGAACACGAGAAAGGAAACATAATGGGGGAAGTTAGAGACCATGAAGACCAAACTACTACATTTCAGAAACAGTGAGGATCCAAGAGAATAGGGCAAAGATCAGAGCAGCCTCTGCTGTCAGTAAGACAAATGTTGTTTATTGAGAGACTGGAGTCTCAATATAATATCATTGTGCTCATAATATTGTGCTCTGCAGAAAAGTATTAAACAGTACCAATGGGAGGGGAAGGCTGGGGGATTTCTAGATGGCACCACAACTAGGGTGGAACACAGAAACTCCTCTGAAAAAAAAATAAACAACAGCAAACCGCCATGACGTCTCAGGGGACTGCATCCAAGATCTGTGCATTAAAATAAAGCCATATTACAAACCTAGAAGCGGGAAGCAAATGACTAAGAACGTGCAAAGTCTCCTAACGCTGCAGAGGAGTGGGTCACATTAGGAAAGCATCACCATGTGCACATAATTCCATGATGCATTTTCATTGTCATCCCCAAGTTTCCTGCAAGGGTAGCACTTGAAACTGCTTAAAAACTTGTTAAAATGTTGATTTCCTGGTTGGAGGTAACCGTCGCAGAGCAGGAGAGGGAGACAGAGGAGAGGGGATGGGGGAAACCCATGAGCAAGCAGAAGGCACAGATTTGGCAGGAAGGGCAGTGAGCAGAGGTACTGGAAACATGTTCCTGTCTGGGAAAGATGTCCTTGTCTGCTTCTCACTGCTTCGGTACGGCACAGCTTGAGGGAAGGAGGGAATAGAAGAAAGGAATCTCAAAGATGCTAGCTTGTGAGAAACTGGTTTCGGGCAACAGCTGATCTAGGCCAGTTCATCCCGCACCAGATGGGCTGTGAGACTCTAAAGCAGAGGAGAAGACATAGTCCTGAACCGTCTCATCATGGCAGGGTTATTCAATACAGAAGAAGAAAGATTAGGTTTGAAAGGATGGAAAAGGCTAAACAAGCCACCTGAAGGAGAGGATCTGCTCTGAAGCTTTTGAGCTTATCTTCAAAGACTCTAGAAGGAACAGGTGGAGGGTCCTTGCAGGCCCAGAGGGCACCCCTACTCACTGCTGGTGCCTGTACCCAGGAAAATGTGGGACCTTTTGTGACAACACAAGGTCAGCAACAAGCAGCAAAGAAAGATCCTCCAGCCTTTTGACCCCTGGAAGAGGTGTGGACAGTAAACCAAAACTGAGGGACTTGCAGCATCCAGCCTATGGAGTAGCAGCAGAAATAGGGAGGCATGTAGAGTGTCTGGGAGCACAGACCACTGCAGACGCTGAGGAGGAAGGAGTAGTGATGCTCCTTCAGTGATGGGGACTGGAATGATATGTACAAGGTGGCTTTTCCCAGATACAGGCTAAGATGACCAGGAAGACTGGGAAGGTCTAGGCTGCTCAAGGTTGTGAGCTGGTAACTCCAGCTGACATGTTTTTGACCAAGAACAGAACGTGCCTTGTTCAAGGCATGGCAGATCTGTAGACACAGGGAAAGGTACTGGCCACATAAGGCTCTTTGAGGGAGGGATTTTAATTATGGGAATGCCTTGCTGTGCCAAAGGGGATGCCAGAAAGAAGGATGAAGCAAGGAAGATTTGAGATCCCAGGGAGAAGGTTTGCTGGAGGTGTCAAAGGAGATAATCTGACACCTCTTAGGGTAGGGGAAGTGGTGTAAGTCTTTTGTGGGAGCTAGGCTGACTGTGGACCTGGAAGGATCTACTTTTCCAGAAAACTGAAACAGTTTGCTGAAGGACAGCAGAGTTTAGGTAGGGGAATGCAGGCAAAGAGCCATTAGCTCAGAGGAACAAAAATCTCAGAAGAAGAACAGACTGTGAATTTGTAAGTCCAAGTAAGAAATGGCTTCCATGTGTAAGGTCCAGCTGCAAGGGCCAAGAACCTGAGCTCCAGAGGGCACTGATCCCACACCTCATGGACCAGTGGGAAGAGCAAAAGGATACTTCTGGATGGTGTAGGGGAGAGGACTGACATATGTCAAATTTAAAGTTCATGTGTCCTCTGGTGTAATTAAACAGGTTCAAGTAAAAGCTGCAGTAGTGGCCTCTTTTGCAGGCAGCATGCCATCTTTGGGAACCTTCAAATATGGAGGAAGATGCTCTTCACTCGGAAGCATTCCTCAAGGCCACCCCCAGGGAGGCTGCGCTCATGACACCAAGAGCCAGCCTTGGGACAGTTTGATTTCGGCAGGCGCCCCGCCGCGTTGTCCACGCTTGGAGGTGTTAGGAGGACTCGGCAGTCTCCCTCCTTGGCATCTGACCCAGCCAAGACTCGGCAAACTGCGTTAGCCCCACCAGCACCCTTCAAACCGTTCTGCATCTTGTTTAAGCCAGCCAAAACACCTAGCCTCTCCAGAGTACAGGCTCTGGGTGGGAATGGTTTTCCCCTTACATGTTTACTGCATTGTGTCATGGGCGTAACATAATTTCTGGTTGAGAAATGCAACCGCCACCTCTAAAGAATGCGAGCGCTCAACAGTTACTGGGGTAACTGCTGGGGGCTTTCACTCTGCTTTATTTTCATGTCAATAAAGGGGAGTTTGTAGGGGTTTTGCTGGGGAGTTTCTCCATCAGCCCAAGGGGAAATTCCACCTCGGCTGGAGAATGTGGAAAGAGATTAAGACCCACAGAGATATTTCGATACTGACATCCCACTGAAATCATGGGGTTTAGGTACCCGAATGCCGTTGTGGGTTGGTTCCTCCTCGGGGAGCAGAAGATTTGGGAGCAGAAGGCCAGGCCGCGGAACCACGGGGGTGTCCTCCTTCAAGGCAGCAGACTCCTGTCGCAGGAGCCCTCCACAACCCCTGGGGATCTCAGGAGAGGGGACAGCCAGGGGGTTGTCTGAGGAGAAGGTGAAGCCCCAGCCACCCCCACTGCTCTCCAAGGCCTGAGCCCCCCGGGGCTCAGCGTGGGGGCTGGAGGCGCCTCCCCGGACCCNCGTGGTCAGTCGGGACACGGTTCCTGGGGTTTAAGTAATTTGCATCGTGCTTAGGCACAGCGAGGGTGGTCACAGGCACAATCTCCTGACTTGGGCTGTGGCTTTCCCGGCTTTTTCTGACAGACCTCGGTCACATACCCAGAAACCACCGTATCGCAGAGTGACAGCAAGAATTTGACTTATCCTGGGTAATGGGGAGAGATGAGGAAATCAAGCAAGGCCACTTGGGCCTCCCTCACAGAGGATGCCTGTGGAGCCCTACCATCAAGAAAGGACTGTATCTAATTTGGGTAGGAAGGCAGAAATAAAAAAGCCTGTGTGTTACTGCAAGGACTGAGATGGAAAAAAAAAAAAAAAAAGACAAGCAGTAGAAGAGGGTGCAGGGACGTATGTGAGCAAGATGACGGAACCACAGAAACAAGATTTGAGTATGGAAGAATATGTCACGTAAAAACATCAATGCTGGCTCAGACCGAGGATTTGTCTTCCAAAGTACCCTGCTTCCAGCAGCAGCTATGAGGAGATGCATAGTGAAAAGTAAGAGCAGTGCAAGTATATATTGAGAAGCTCAACATGATCCGGCAGTGTCCGCTCACAGCCCAGAAAGCCAACCGCATCCTGGGCTCCATCAAAAGCAGCGTGGCCAGCAGGGCGAGGGAGGTGATTCTGCCCCTCTGCTCTGCTCTGGTGAGACCCCACCTGGAGTACTGTGTCCAGCTCTGGAGTCCTCAGCATAAGAGGGACATGGACATGTTGGAGCGGGTCCAGAGGAGGGTCACAAAAATGATCTGAGGGCTGGAGCACCTCTTCTATGAAGGCAGGCTGAGAGAGTTGGGGTTGTTCAGCCTGGAGAAGAGAAGGCTCCAGGGAGACCTTATAGCGTCTTCCAGTATCTGAAGGGGGCCTACAAGAAAGCTGGAGAAGGACTTTTACCAGGGCATTTAGTGATAGGACAAGGAGTTTCAGACTAGATGAAGGCAGATTTAGATTAGATATCAGGAAGATCGTGAGTGGGGTGAGGCACTGGAACAGGTTGCCCAGAGAAGCTGTGGATGCCCCATCCCTGGAAGTGTTCAAGGCCAGGCTGGATGTGGCTTTGAGCAGCCTGGTCTAGTGGGAGGTGTCCCTGCCCACGGCAGGGGCATTGGAACGAGATGATCTTTAAGGTCCCTTCCAACCCAAACCATTCTATGATTATATTCATATAAATAAATAAATAAATAAATATGCATTCACTGTACTCCCCTGGGAGTACTCTCCCAATCTCCATCACTTTTCAGGCAGGGGATTTCCTGAGCCCAACATAGTTTATCTGTAGCTCTGATGGATCCCTCTGCCAAGCACTTGTCCCAGTGCCCTGCACATGTTTTGCATCTGAAGCACTGTTTGCTGAAGGGCTCCACAAACCCACCAGGCACCATGAGAAGGGCTGCTGCTTCTTAATTTTGAAACTCTTACCTGTCATTTAATGGCTCCTCCTTCTTGTTCTGGAGGAGAAGTGAACACCCTCTCTATTGACTCATGGGTTCCACCTTTCCCACTAATCGTTTTACAGCTCTGGTAGCATAACTTCTGAAGTAAGAAATCTCTTTCTGAAGCTGAACAATTCAAGCCTACTCAGCCACTCCTTAAATTTAAATCATTCTATATCTTTAATATTCATCCTGCTTTTCTCTGTACCTTTCAGGTTCTGGTATCTGCTTTTGGAGATGTGGGCACAGTCTCAAAATGTGAGCAAACCAGAGCCATAGCAATTCTTTCTGTACTGTTCTCTCTTCCTTTCCTAATGATGCCCTTTGATGGATTTGTCTTCTTGATAGTTACTGAATGATGATACAGTGACAGATAATAAAACTGAGACAAAGCAGTAAGAAAACAGAAGAGTTGAGTCAAAATCCTCTGGGAAAGGATGGTGAAGGGAGAAAATGAGATGGTGTTAGAGGCCTCTTTTATAAAATCCTAGACCTTTAATGTCTCTTTAATATAAAGAATAAACATTACTGTGAGTTGTTAGTATGCAGGAGTTTAATGTTTCATCTACAAACTCACAAATAAAGGGATGTGATTGCTTGCTTATACCCACAAGCAAAAGGGAATGTATTTTGGATGCAGTTTTAGTAGTGAACATATTATAGAAGAACTAGTTCCAGTAAATAATTCTGGATCAGAATGCTGATAGCATTAAAATGGAATGGGAATAAGGATAAAAAATACCCTTCTGGGTTGTTGGGTGGGTTGTGTTTTTTTCGCAGGGAAAATTTCAAGAAATTTAAGAAAAGCAGTGAATGGAGTTAACTGGTTTGACAGCTCAGGGGTTGCATGTGAAAGAGTGTAAGAGTTTACATCAGAGGTAGAAAATCTTTCTGGAATTTGCATGCTAAACAAGGGAAAAATGAATGAGGAAGTTCTCCAGAGTTACCTGGATGAATGACTGTTCAAGGAAGGATGCTAGGAGTAAACAGTCTATGGGAACGGATAAAAGAGGTCAGTCGGTCCAGGCAGCTCTGTTTTGAAGGTCAGAAAAAGTAGGAATTCAGCACCAAGTGCCAAAAGTCATGCTGGGTTAGACCTTGTAAAGATCTGTGAAGATAAGTGCTGAAAGGTTTGGTGATTGTATAAATAGAAACAAAATTAAAAAAGGAGGAAGTAAGGCTGCTGTGTACAGAGTAGGAGGCTGAGATCAAACACAGTATTTGGATCACACTTAGATCAAGGGCCAGACCCAAGAGGGTACACAGGGCTGTAATGCCAGGAAATTAATTTGGCTCTGAGAACAAAATTCACAATGCTGAGGATGATTCCTTTGTGTAGTAAATGAGAGAAAGTTACATTCCCAGGACTAAAATCTACCACAACCAGTGTGGTGTCTGAGCTGCTCATGAGGAAATGCTGAAGACACCTGTCCAAAACTGCAATGAGCAGGAACATATTTAACTAAATCAGGTTGCTCAGAGCCCCGTCCAACCTGACCTTTAATGTTTCCAGGGATGGGGCATCTACCACCTCTCTGGGCAACCTGTGACAGTGTTTCATCACCGTCATGGTAAAAAACCTCTTCCTTATGTCTAGTGAGAATCTACGCTCTTTTAGTTTAAGACCATTACCCCTTGTCCTATCACTACAGATCTTATTAAAAATAGCCAGGATATCTTGGATGACCTCAGTCATGTACTGTCAGGAGCCATTAATGACTGGATAACTATTTTTTTTCTTAAATTGGTAGTAATCCCTGCATAGTATATCCAAGGTTTCTTGTATATAACCTAATCTTAGACTCTTCTCAACCTAATGTGCTCGTCTGACTTGCTGGTAGAGCTCTCTAGACAGCAGGATGCACGGCACTTCATATCCACCCATTTAAGCAGAGCCCTTGGGTTCAGAGGAACGCAAGATTCCTGTGTGGAAAAGGACAGAGAGAGAGAGGCAACACGGCACTTTCCCTGTGACAAGGGCAGTCAGATTGACAGAGGAATTCTTGGAATTCAGTTGCTGATTTAGAAAGCCCTGCCAGCACCATCTGAACTCAGCGCTCACACTTTGTGTTAGTTCTCCAAGTGCTCCTGGTGTAACTGGGTCTTCAGTACTAGCGGGAAGGTGGGGGTAATTTGATCAGATGGCATCTGAATTAATCAGCCTCCATAAGTTTGGAAGAGGATTAGGACCGCGGCTCTGAATGAAGGAGCCTTTACTCAACATGTTAAGATGCCAAGTCCTAGCATGCATGTTAGGATGCCAAGTCTTTCTTTAGATTTTGTCCTAACCGGATAGCAGTTCCAGCAATGATACTGAGAAGGGCAAATCAGCGTTGCTGTTGGGAGCAGGGATGTGCACAATGGATGATGAAACTCTTAGAAGAGAACCTACAGATTTTAATATACGCTAGCAGATCACCTCCATCCCAGAGCTGTTAAAAGATTGAAAATCTGGAAGTAAAGATTTTTCTTACCATTTTTTCTTAATTTAGGGGTGGTACCACACAACCAGATGAGTAGCAGTCATGGGACTCTGATTTTAGTAGTATACAAGGTCTTAATACACCTTTTGAAGTAAAACTATACAAAGCTACATACTTACATGAATAATGGAACACAAAGGCAAGTGAGTTCGCAAAAGGAGATCATTTGGTCTATTTGATCAAAGCAAGTAACTTTCTAGACAAGAGAAATGCAGCATATCTAATCTACTTAAAGCTGCAGTAAAGTAAATGATACAGTGCTATCTTGCAAACTAGCTGAACTGAAGAAAAGGTTCCTGTACTCCCCCGTACAGGAACAAGGAAGGTGAGAGGCAGTAAGGAAATACTGAGAAGGGAGATGACGTTGACTGTACTGAAGGAGGACTGCTGACCTGGAGGAAAGTTACTAATGGAGTTCCTTCAGAATCCATCCTGGTATCAGTTTTATTTTGGTATTTCTTTTAATGGATTTAGTACCAAGAAATAGATTGAGTTGATAAAACTTGCTTAGGTCAAAGTTGGGAGATACCACAACGTGAAGAGCTTGGACTTCCTGATGACAGGTCTGTTGACTTGACTGGGATTCTTCAGTTCCATTGATTTGACTTCATCCTATGAAGAAAGGGACTTACTAGCTGGGAACGGTGCTTCCTATTTTTATTGCTATAGCACCAAAAGACTTAGCCACAGTTGTGTGGCATCGTTGTGGATCGGAGGTGGAAATCAATCTGTAAATACTAAAGGGGATATGAGGACCTGCAAAGCCTTGTGCAGTACAGACCAGCAGATGCTGTTTGGTACAAGTTACAAAGACCGTGAAGGGCTGCAAAAGAGAATCATGAGGTCAACACACCAGGCTAGGAAGGGGGATATTTCTGCAGAGTTTTGGTTGGGTATGAGCAAGACATGCCAGAGTTTGTCAAGGAACAAGAAAAAGGTGTTACAACAATGAAGGAATGAGACGGGAAACTAAAACATGTATCACCGGCTTCAATCCATCCCAGCCACAAGAAAAAAAATCTCAGTCACCAGAGTCATTTGATCCAGGAATGCAAAGAACACACAGTCAACATCTTCCACCTTCACACACACACACTGTAAACACTGGTGCATACTGTAAACCACAAAGCACTCTTTTCCCCTCCTGCTAGTTTCCCAGATGAGAATTTGTCAGGGTATGACTGTAGATGAGGAGGCAAACTGTAACAGGAAGGGCTTTCTGTTGTTTAAATAATTAGTTCATCCTAAACCAGAGTTTTGGCAAACTTAAAATTCTTCCTATGCATAATTCTGGGAAGAAAGTGATTTGGCTCTTGAGACACTCAACATGACCTGGCAATGTGTGCTCGCAGACCAGAAAGCCAGCAAGATCCTGGGCTGCATCACAAGAAGCATGGCCAGCAGGGCGAGGGAGGTGATTCTGCCCCTCTAACTCTGCTCTGGTGAGACCCCACCTGGAGTACTGTGTCCAGCTCTGGAGTCCCCAACATAAGAAGGACATGGACCTGTTGGAACGGGTCCAGAGGAGGGCCATGAAGACGATCAGGAGCATGGAGCACCTCTTCTATGAAGACAGGCTGAGAGAGCTGGAGATGTTCAGCCTGGAGAAGGCTCTGGGGAGACCTTATAGCAGCCTTCCAGTACCTGAAGAGGGCCTACAGGAAGGATAGGGGGGATTCTTTATCAAGAAAGGTAGTGACATGATGAGGGGTAACAGTTTTAAACTGAAAGAGGGTAGATTTATATTAGAAAGAAAATCAGTAAAGAAATTCTTTCCTGTGAGAGTCGTGAGGCACAGGAACAGATTGCCCAGAGAAGCTGTGGATGCCCCATCCCTGGAAGTGTTCAAGGCCAGGCTGGATGGGGCTTTGAGCAGCCTGGTCTAGTGGGAGGTGTCCCTGCCCATGGCAGGGGGGTGGAATGAGATGATCTTTAAGGTCCCTTCCAACTCAAATCATTCTATGATTCTGTGATATACAGAAACAAAAAATATCTAGAATCTCCCTTCCGCATGTAATTCATTTAAAATACTGAAGACCCATAGATCTACCTGAGGGTGACTTGAACCAATATTTCAAATCTTAGGGCTGACCCTCACTGGGAAAATGCTTTATCTCTGAGGCTGAACTTCGTGATGCTTCTTGCCTGGCCCTACTATTCTTTACAAGGAAAAAAACCCAAACAAAGAGACAGCTTTTGGCTTCCCTTGCTACTTAACATTAAATAAATCATAGGAATTATATTTGCACTTGTTTGTTTAAGAAAAGATATTATAGGATTTCATTCTTCCCCAACCCTGGGGAAGAGGTTTTCCACTAACTAGGAGAAGGAGAAAGGCCCAGCCAAGTAGAGTGGACAAATCCCAGCATATAATTTGAGGTGGAAATTTAGACTGAAACCCATTCAATGGCTCTTCAGGTGGTAAAATGAATGTTTTATCCATCTATTCATAAATCAAAACTCTGACATCCCCAGGAGAGGTTACATGACCCTTCTCAGGTGTCTTTGTCTCCAGCACACAGAAGAGTGTGACAAGGCAAGTCCTGCAGTAGACAGTGATGAGGGTCCTTCTCCTATGGGGCATGGCTTGTCAGGAACCAGCTGTACTTGGTGCAGGGGGAAAATGTCTGGTGCTGTCCTGCCAAGGAGTGAGCGACGTACAGGCTCAGCTACAGAAGAATTGGGTCCAGGAGGTGATCAGCTGGAGTTTCTTGCTGTGCATATGACATGTGATGAATCTGCAAAGCATAACGTGATTTATAGGATGTCAACAGTAAGACTGTGGTCAACTAAGAATCATAGGGTTGGAAGGGACCTCTGGAGATCATCTAGTCCAACCCCAAGAAGTAAGGTAAGACTATACAGCTGTATGGTTTGTAGGTCTTCAATACTTTATTTCTGATGATTTATTTTTTACTGGTTTTAAATATGCAATTCAAATTTCTCTAAAAAAAACAAATCAAAATTCCCTGAAAATGAAAACTTAACCACCTGTTCCGCAACACATGGAAGATCCATTTGAATCCAGCCTGTTCCTCAACTTTTTAATAAATTTACAAAGCCAAAAGAACAACAGATGTCACAGACAGTGTGGTTTTCCCTGGAAAATTGTCTTAGCATTTCTCAGTATCCTCTGGCATGCCTGGATGTAGCCTTTTCCGTGCTTCGCCTGTGAGTGATACCATTTCACAGCTTGGGAAATGCTAAATGACTCTGCCAGAAACAATGATCTTTCAAGAGCAAAAAGTACAAAAGTCTTTTTCATCTCTGGTGCTTTCAGAGAGTACAAACCACATGAATTATACTAATAATTTCCAATAAAATCATGGCCTGCTTCCCCCCAAATAAACACAATATTCTGAAGGAAGTCCGCTACACCCATTAAATCCTAATGGGAAAAAGAAAAAAAAAAGAGACAGAAGATGAATGAGAAAACTAGCCTAAGCATGTTAGCAGGTGAAAGAACAACTTTGTTAAGAATGGGACTAACCCAAAGCAGCAACAGGATGTCAGCTCTGGTTATTTTAAGAAAGGGTGGGACTGAGGGTGGTAGCTTCAGATAAAAATCATCTATAAAGGAGTACAAAAAGCTTTATGTTACACCACCACCTCCCACAGCTTTGGCCAAGTGCATTCCAAGGCATCTCTTTAGATTTATGCTAAAATGATGAAAACGCACAGAGCACGCTTTTTGCCATTTCACTGTTGTAAGTCTGGAGCGACTCCATTCTTGGCAGTCACACCTCTCCTTGTTTTCAGCATTGCAGGAATAAAATTTGGCCGACAGGACTTTAAAATCCACCGTCTGATTCAAAGGTGACCTCTTGGCCCAGCCCTTGTTGCATCAGCTTTGTTTGATGCACTTCCTTTGATTCCTGGGTCCCTGAACTATTGATGAATTCATCAATGCACAAGCAGAGAAAAAAGAAATGGGATAAATCAGGAAGGATGAAACATGAGAGCAACGCTGTGGCCAAATCGGGAAAGACCTTCCCACTGAAACACGCATTTGCAATTATCCTCAATAATTTTATTTGCCAGAGGTTGTTATTGTAAGATTGAATAACTTGGGACGGAGCAAGTCACTCTCACCACCAAGCAAGAGGAGGAAAAAGGACAGATAAACAGATCATGGGGGTTCATTTGATTTATTCTGTACATTGCAATAAGGTGCATTTTAAAACAGCTTTAGAGACTTGCCTTACCTATCACTAGGATACATCAGTGAACATGCTGTTAATTACAAATGTAAAGGTGATTAAAACATCTAGGTTGAGCATCACTTTTCTCAAACACAACATACGTCCCTAGATGGGACTGGGAGGTCCAAGGGTGGAATTCCACCCTCCAGCCCATGGACTCTTATGGTGGGCTGTAATGCAGCTTCTCTGCAACCAACATCAGGGAGTCCTCAGGCCAGAGACGTCTGCCACAGGTGGCAAATACTTACCTTATGCCCACTGAGGGTCACCCAGCAGGACTGCTGCCAGAGCGTATCATGAAAGGCATTTCTGAGAGCATCTGCCAGCTCCCAGTAAGATTCAAATGCTGTGGGAACTGGAAGGGACCACCTCACCCAGAGTAAAGATACCACCAGCATCTTGGCTCTTCGAAAGGCAGTGTCTCTTTGGTCCAGTGCTTTCTTCTGACATACTGAGCTCCAATTTGGAAGAAGTAAAATTCAACCTGGCACACTAATCTTACACACAACCAGGAGCGCTCTGTTTCAGCCCCTGAACATGGGAAATGGGTGCAGCTTCCAGACCCTCCCCTCTTGCTCCGATGTTTTACCTCCAGGAAACACTTTGCACTCAGCTTTGGAGGTTGCGGTGCCTTCTACTGGAAAGCAGGACCTAGCTTCGTGCTGTGACACCATACAGTTGGCTGGTTTGTGCATGCCCATGGAAGGGAAAGTATTCAGCCATTGCTGTAGCCATGAGGGTTTCCCAACCACGTGATGCTGAGAGAGCCCAGGCTGTGGTGATGCCTGGCCTTTACAAAGCCAAAGCTTTTGAAAAGCCCATCCACCTTTGCATTCTTTTTGTTTTCCCTTGTACACATTCTCTTACATCTTCACATTTGGCTAGATAAATTCTGCAGGGAACGTCCAACTGCTTAGTCACGGTAGGTCTGCCGACCCCGATGCCTTTCCTGTCATGCTGTTGTGGTAGACAAGACAGGATTCATCTTACACAGAGTTTCACACATCTAAGCCACATCTGTGCTCTTTAGTTAAAGATGATTAGGGACGTATTGACTGCTTTTATATTAGACTACTAAGCTTCCCCAAGACAGACGATGCTTATGGAACAGAACGGTTAATGCCCACAGTATTAAATCCTCTTATCCTCCAAACCAGGGTGGTTGTATGTAAACAGGGAATAGCCACAGGTTTATGCTAACAGCTCTTGTATCTAAGGATTATTTGGGATACTGTTAGTTGATATGGATGAAAAGTGTGCTGTAGGTCTTTAAAAATAATTATCCAAAGGGTGATTAAGTTCCATGAATATTCCTTAGCTTTGTTTAACTTACATGTATAGACAGAGTCAATGTCACACTCTTTGTGTGGTCTCTGGCACAGTTTTGGCACTGTCTTGAGCAATGCATAGGCATGCTTTGGAGGACGGTATGGGCCATGGACTGTTCTCAGTAGGTGGCTGGCATGCGGCAAGGCCTTTCTAGATTATGATTCATCTAGTGCACTTTAGGCATCTTCCTCAGAATGAGACAAGAAAAGGTTCAGGGAGGGCACTGAGGATGATCAAAAGCATTAAATGGTTTCCATGGTAAGGATGACTAAGTTGGCTGGGACTGGGACTTCCCAGGCTAGAAAGGAAGATCTGCTAGAATATATATTTGATAAACACATACAAGAGCCTGCAAAACACAGAGATGGAAGTAGGGATCAAATGTTTGCTGTCTTCTCCGGTACAAGAAAAAGAAAGTGAGTTAAGTAGCACGTTCTAAAGAAACAAAATGGTGTAGTATTTGAAGCTACATGTAGTAAAGCAGTGGAATTTCAAGTCATGGGATGCTAGAAATGCTAACATTTTGCATGAGATCTGGGGAATCTGAAGAACTTAATGGAAAATTAAGGGCATCAATGGCTACTACATAGAAGGATACCATGTCTGTCTCAGTTGCAAATTGCTGGAGATCAAGAGTGTTCTAAGGAAGTGCCTGCATATGTTTGCGTTATCATGGTTTCTCCACAGATCTGCTTGGACTGTTCTCAGAACAGCACATTGGTCTAGATGGACTATTGGTGTCATCCAGGCAGCCGTTCTTAAGATTTGAGTTGTGCTCCACAAATGCTTGCTTTTGTGCATTGATTATCAGAGAAGCTATTATGATGTGCTCATGTGGAAGTATCTGTACCATGGATGCCTAAGATTAGGGGAGATGGATCTCTTATAGCTATGACTGCCAGCATATCCAGATATCCCTCAGAGTTTTTAATCTGCATACAGGCTACATACAGTCTGACCATGAGACATGACTAGTCCGTGCCATGTCTGCAGCCTGTCCTTTGGCTGGAACATTTACTCACCTGGATGATCACAGCAACAAGGTCCAGGATAGCAGAGAACACAGGGAATAATGACATTCCTGGGTTCTACAGATTAAAAGGGATATTAGGATAGGCTGACCAGCTGTGTAATAAAAAAATCAATAGGTGATTAAGGTGCAGCAAATGACTTTTAAATACAGAATTTCTTAATTCTATCAAAAAGAAGAAAAATCCCAGAACAATTGTTTGGTTGTTTTTTCGCCTGTTAATTTGTACCTGGTGTTCTTGGTTACCTCAGCTTGGCATAAAAGAGGTTTTCTTTTTCCTGAGCAATTTTAGGAGCCATAATATCAGACTGCCACTACCCTTATGTATGCAACCACAGCTATTAATAAGCTCAGGAGATGAACCAGGGCTCTAGAGCAGTGACAGGCAGAAGCAGACTGCAATGTGACAGATACAGCTGTTGAAGAAACACGTCAGCAAAACATTGTTCAAAGGCTTTCTGTGAATGCTTACCCCAAAATGTCCTCCAGCCTTCCCCAGCCTTTCCAGTAGGTAATCATTAATGAGCGCGGTTTGGTCATAACTGACATTAAACAACTTCTTTATTGTTTATGCCCTTGCCTGCTTATTCACAGAAGGACTGCTCTACTCTTCTGCCTTTGCTCTGGAAAAGAAAACCAATTCCTTCAGCTTTTCATTAATGCATGTGCTTCTTATCAGCCTTTTTTTTCAATATTCCCGCAATTAGGTGTATTTCTTTATAGTTTAATGTCAAAATAAGCACAGTACTGCAGCTGAGGTTTCAGCACTATTGATTACAGCTTCATAATTACTTTCTACATCCTACATATGTTTCCATTAAGATGCTCTACAAGAAAGATACAGTTATTTGGGGGTTTGGGTGGGTTTGGTTTTTTTTCATTAGTACCATTAGTAGCATGCAGTAGCCTCACACAACTTTTGGGATCCACTGTAATCTCCATATATTTTTCTGATTGGCTGCTCAGCCAGCTGTTCCTCATGCTTATTTGGTTTTCTTTCCTAAACTATCACTCTCCTTCTTTCTAGGATTCCATTTTATTTTGGGCAGTTTCTTCGAGATCCATGTTCATATGCTATCCCATCCTGCAGCACACTTGTAACTTTTCCCATAGTGGTCTCACCATAGACCTTATGAATGGTAACAGAAATGGGGTTTAAACAAGTCCTGCACAGACCCCATCCTCTTCCCCTTCCAATATCCACAGCTCTTGGCCGTTTGCCCCCATTTTGGGGACGGCTGTGGGAATTTCATCCACAGCTGGGGGCATGGTGCTTCACGGGAGGCAATGTCAAAAGCCTAATCCAAGTCCAGCAGTGCCCACCTTTACCTACTGCATAGAATCACAGAACGGTTTGGGTTGGAAGGGACCTTAAAGTTCATCTAGTTCCAACCCCCTGCCCTGGGCAGGGACATCTCCCACTAGACCAGGCTGCTCAAAGCCCCATCCAGCCTGGCCTTAAACACTTCCAGGGATGGGGCATCCACAGCTTCTCTGGGCAACCTGTTCCAGTGTCTCACCACCCTCACAGGAAAGAGTTTCTTCCTAATTTCCAATGTAAATCCCCTCTCTTCCAGTTGAAAAACGCTACCCCTTGTCCTGTCATTACACTCCCTGATAAAGAGTCCCTCCCCATCTCGCCTGTAGCCCCCTTTAGGTGCTGGAAGGCTGCTGTAAGGTCTCCCTGGAGCCTTCTCTTCTCCAGGCTGAACAACCCCAGCTCCCTCAGACGCTCCTCATGAGACTTGTTCTCCAGACCCCTCACCAGCTTCGTTGCCCTTCTCTGGACCCGCTCCACCACCTCAATGTCTTTTTTTGTGGTGAGGGGCCCAAAACTGGACACAGCACTGGAGGTGGGGCCTCACCAGTGCCGAGTTCAGGGGGACGGTCGCTTCCCTAGCCCCACTCACCACACTGTTCCCGGTACAGGCCGGGATGCTGCTGGCCGCCTCGGCCATCCCCGCGGCTCTCCAGTGATGCGCTTTCCCCTGGGGGCTGCCGGCCACCCCCGGGCCCGGCCTCTCCGCGCCGCCCCCGGCCGTGCCCCCGGCCCAGCCCGGCCACCGGAAGGGCATCGCCCGCCGCCCGCCTCCCCATTCATGGCGGGGCGGAGGCGGGGCCCGGCGGGCCGCGCCGGANCGCGCTGGCGGGGCCGTTTCCAGCCCCTTTGCTGAAGGAGGGATCCCCCAAAACGCCGGGGCCGCCCGGCGGGAAGGGCCTTGGCTGGGTGCGGGGATGGGGCCTGCCGTCATCGGCGGCCGCAGGCTGTGTCCCTGAGCCAGCCGAGGTGGGCATCGCCACCGCCTCCCGCGCTTTCCCGCTCCCAGAGCAAGCGACAAGCCATGGCAGAGGTGGGAAACTCACCCAAGCGCCTCCCTGTTCCCCGGTTAACCCGTTTCCTTGCTTATTTTTGCTTGGCGACACGAGCAGCGCCGCGGAGAGCATGCTTTGCCGGGAGGTGAAGGCCCAGGTGTCAAGGAGAAACCGTGGGCCGCTTCCCTGGCGGTCTTTCCCCGTCGAGATAATTCCCAAGCGCCTGCCCTGCTGTCCTCGGCTTTCTCCTTCAAACTGCAGAGGAGGCTGAGAATTTACCGAAAATGGCAGGTATTGCTCGTAGCGCCCACGTCAGCCCCGTAGCCCGCCGGTTGCAGCTGTTCCTGAACCTGTTCCACGGACGGGGGACTTGTTTCCATGTTTGTCAGCATTTTGCAGGCAGCTGGCCTGACTAACGGATGGATTTCTTCTTTTTTTGCATATGTATGTGTGAATGTTTGTGGCTGATAGGGCTGGGGAGGGGGGAGACCCTAGGAAACCCTAAGATGGATTTTATGAAGTGGGACAGAAAGATTGGCACTAGGTACAGAAATGCTCTTTAGTTGTGCTGTCAGCTGCTAGAAGCTGTAGTTTTGGAGCAGGGTGTTGTCGTTGCAGGTGCTGTACGGGACAAAAAGGCAGTTGCAGCTCTAAAGGGTTCATGGGCTGCGGGTCAGGGCAGAAGAGCCGAGGTGGTCGCGGTGCTGCAGCTTCATGAGTTAACTTTCTCTTAGCTGAGTGGTTTTGCCACCTGCCTGTGGCACATGTGGTCATTTACAACTGTTAACTTCGGGCTTGAGCAGCAACCTTGTGGTGATGTCCAACATCAGGTGAAAAAGTGGACACCCAGCCTCCCTCTGCCCACTGCTGTGGGCTCCTCTAAGCCATGGGGGCAAGTGGGGAAGACGTGGGCACACGTGTAGGTGTCGCGTGGGACCCTCTGCTGCGGGACAGCTCTGCCTCTTGAAGCTCTTGGCTCAGTGATGCGTGTCTGTCTGCTCTCTCTCTGAGAGGTAAATACAATGAATGCTTGGAGAGAACAGGCAGCAGCTTGTATTTCTGGTCAGGTGCTCTGTGGACTTCTGTTGGCTTCAGCAGTCAACTGAAATGTCTTTTAGACAGGATTTCCATATAATGGAAAAGAGCAGGGACTGTGTAATTGCACTGGCCGCGTAATTGCCAGCTCTGGCACAAAGAAGGAGCAAGCTCATTGGTTGCCACAGCTCTTGAAAGTTACTTTGCTTTCAGGTGTTTTCAATATTTTGCATTTGAGCATCCTGAAGGGGCACCTTAACTGTGCTCCACCGCATGCATGCTTTGGGTAGTCAAACTGGCTTTGAAATAAACCCACTTCCTGTGCAGGACGACTGCTGGGTGTTTAGTCCCCCCTTTATGCCGTTTTCCTGGGATATGTAGAGTTTTGAGCCTTGCTGCTTGTAGGCTTGAGCTTATCAGTGAGGAGACGTGTTCAGAAGGCACTCCTTGTTTTGGGTGGGCTGTAACGGAAACCTGAGGGCAGCTAGGCTTCTAATTCAGGCAGTTCAGTTGTGAGTGTGGGTGAGACGTGTGATCGCACGTATGCGATACACTCTTTGCTCCGCGTGGAAAGAGAAGATTTGCTCTACAGAAGGAATTAGCTTGTACGAGAGAGAGAACCTGAAATTCTTTCTCTAATCTAACCAGCTGTCAGAGTAACCAGCTCTCAGCTGCATTTTTGTTGATGTCTTTGAAATTCCCTTTTTTTTTTTTTTTTTTTTTCCACTTGTGCAGCATACTGCCAGATCTGCCAGGTTTCAGGTAAGGTTCATCCCTGTATGGTGTTGTGCCTGAGCTCTGTGTCTCTGCTTTAGATGGTGTGACATATGAGCGAGGGCTGATGTGTGCCAATCCAGCTGGCGTTGAGCGCAGCTGGTGGGCTGGTTTGTGCAAGAGGGAGGGCAAAAAGGTGTGGTGGCCATTGCTTAGTGTCAGATGGGAAAGAAGACAGGGAGAACTATGGTTTGGGAGAAGGAGGGCAGGGATCTTGTTGCAATTACTGCCTCTACTACCTTTTGTTCACTCTTGGTCTATCAGGTTCCTCCACGTTGACTTACCATGACAGGTTAATGAGGCTTCAGTGGCCTTTCAGAAATGTCACTTCCAGTTGTATCCTAGCTTTCAGAGTGTAGAAAATAATACGGTGCTTTTAATTCTCTTCTCTTGGCCTGTATCAACAATGCCAGAAGTTCAACCCCAAGCAGTGTGTGACAGGAGGAAGAGAGGGTGATTTACTTTGGCAGCAGATGTGGCCGGTAGATGCTGGCTTCATCCTTGTGAGTTTTATTTACTGAGGCACAGTGGTGCCAAAGGGCAGATGGAGTTGTGGCAGAGCCCCTTTGCTGCTCCTGAAGGATGAGCTAAGAAGTCCTGTTCGCTTAACCAAGTATTTGGAGAAACTAGTGGCATCGACCAGCAGAACTGTGAGTCTGGGTGGTATGGAGAAGTAGTTCAGCAGTTCTGGGCAGAGTTGGTTGGGGTCAGCTCCAGTCAATACTGTCTCAGAGTTAGTAACCCAGGGTGGATCTTCCCTGCTATCTACGTGTTTGGCAGTATCCTAGGGTTTTTTCCGTTACCTGCTATGTTCTCATCCTTCATTATTCTAGGGCCAAAATCCTTGCAAATCTGTCATGTGCTGAATGGTGCTGAAGGTGGCATTCATCTGGCCAAATGTAGTCATCTACACCCAAGGTAGTCAGCCCTGGCTCCCGTTACGGTCAGCAAGGGAGAGGGTGGACGTTCCTGGGGTGTGATTCATCTCAGCCCAGTAAGCTGAAGCAGATGAGTTGTGACCTGAAAGCTGCTTTCCACTGACTATAAAAGGAGGCATTGGGAGATTAGCTTGGATGTGAAAGTCTGCACTGTAAATGTCTAAGTGTTTATCTCAATGAACTTGTGAGATTCTTGGATTCCTCGGTGACTTTGGGAAGAGTTGTGGCTGTTTGCACTATGGGTGGGTTTGTTCTGATATTTGAGCACACCCTCCTTAGTGCAGTTGTTGCAATGTCACCAGCTACTTAAAACTACTGGGGGAAAAAAAAGAAAGAAAAAGGCATATCTGAATCTGTTGATCAAGCAAAACCTGGGGGCCTACACCTGCCTATGACAGGACCACCAGTTACAGCATTCTTGACAGCTGCCTGTGGTTTGTGGGCAGTTTGGGTGTGTCAGGGATCAGGAGCTGGGGCTCCCACCTTCCCACTGTGTTTTGTAGAGACTTTGGGACCCCACTCACCCCGGCAGCACTGGCCAGAGCTGCCTTCCTTCCCTCGGTGGTGGGTCGGCAGCTGGTGCCCTTGCCAGGGTCACTGACTCTGCTGGAGACCACCAAGGTGGTGGGTCGTAAATTCTGTGGATGGTGTTTGGTACAGAAATGCCTTATTTCAGAGTTTCCAAAAAAAAATACTGTGAGATTTTTGGTTCCAGATACCTTTTTTTTTTTTGAGTTTCTGTT
>VXBO01014157.1:533424-555124 GCA_013400135.1 Rhinoptilus africanus
TGGATGGATTTCATCTGGTCCCATGGACTTATGCACCTTCAGGTTCCTCAGATGGTCTCAAACCTGACCTTCTCCTACAGTGGGCAGTTCTTCATTCTCATAGACCCTGCCTTTGCGCTGTGCAACTTGGGTGATGTGGTTGCAGCCCTTGCCAGTGAAGACCGAGGCAAAAAAAGTCATTCAGCACCTCAGCTTTCTCCATATCCTGGGTGACCAAATCTCCTGTTTCCTTCCTGAGAGGGCCCACATCTTCCCTAGTCTTGCCTCTACCTCTGACATAGAAGTTTTTATTATCCTTGATGCCCCTAGCCAGATTAATTCTATCTGGGCTTTAGCTTGCCTAATGGGGTTCGTGGTCACTTGGTCAGTTTCTCTGTATTCCACCCAGTCAACCTGTTCTTGCTTCCACCCTCTGTAGGCCTCCTTTTTGATTTTGAGCTTGCCCAGGAGCTCTTTGTTAATCCATGCAGGCCTCCTGGCATTTTTGCCTGACTACTTCTTTGTTGGGATGCACTGCCTCTGAGCTTGGAGGAGGTGATCCTTGAATGCTAACCAGCTTTCTTGGGGCCCTCTTACCTCCAGTACTTTTTCCCATGTTACCCTCCCACGCAAGTCCCTCAAGATGTCAAAGTCTGCTCCCTTAAAATCCAGGGTAGTGAGCTTGCTGTGTGCTCTCCTCGCTGCCTGAAGGATCTTGAATTCCACCATTTCGTGATCACTGCAGCCCAGGCCACCCTTGAGCTTGACACTCGGCACCAGCCCCTCCTTGTTGGTAAGGACAAGATCCAGCATAGTTCCTCTCCTCGTTTGTTGTGGTTTGCTTTTTGCTGTTAACCAGATGCAAGATTGATTATTTTCTTATGGAGTTGTTTTGAAGAATGTCCCTTTTTAAAAAGTTTTTAATGGGGAAGGAAATCTATCAACCTGACATAATAGGTATGTTAACCATTAGATAAGAGGAGGAAGAATATTTATTTTATTTGAAAGTACAACACAGTCAAGGCATAAGAATTTGGACAGGGAACAAAAGTAACAAACATAAAACGCACTGTAAATAAAAGACAAGGACCAGTAGCAGTGGGGGGAATTCAGCCCCTATTGAAGTTGGTGGGAGCTTTGCCATTGACTTCAGTGGGACAGGATTTCACCCGAGGATGTGGCCCCATCCCGGGGTCCGCCCTGCTAGGTTATCTAGGTGCGTCATTGCTTCCCGCTGCTCTCAAAGCCCTCGGCTCCTCCCGAAACATGAAGGTGTCCAGAGCCTTGGGGTGAAGCCATTTCCTACGCAAGGTCTGAGCGGCTGGGGCTTGCAGCTTGGTGTTTCTCATCAGAGAAACCAGAGCTAAAGCAGGGGTGAGAGCTAGGTGCAGAACAAAGCTAATCTATGTTAATTCCGATCAAGTTTCCTCAACTTGAAGGTGGATATGTACCATCTGGTAACATTTCTGGAATAATTTATATTGTTTTATGCGATTAGGACTGCATTATGCCACAGGAGTACTGACTGTACATTCAAAAAAAGGCTCATCATTTCAAGTATGGTTAGTGGGAGTGAGAGGAACCAGCCCAGAACACATTTCCTCACTTCAAAGGCAAGAACGGCTGTTTCACAAAGCGAGATCACAGTCAGATCCAACTTCTAAGGAGGGAAGAATGATAACCTCCGCCAAAATTACCCTTTGATACAATTGCGAAGATAACAAATGATATCAGAGGCAAGGTTTTGGGCAGAGGTGTAATGGCCCCTGTACTGCATCCTGCTAAACCTAAAGATTTTCCTCCTGAAAAAAATCCCACTTGTCTTTATTGAAGGTCTCTTGGCCAAGCTACAGTAAATATAATTGAAAGTGAAAGGTCGATTTGGTACCTGCTGTTTCGAAAGCATCAAAAACATGTAAGAGATGCTTCGGATATTGGTCGGTTGTCTGTGAGATGAAGGGCAGTGCTGTGAGCGAGGGATGCAGAACACAGCTGCGGCGCAGGTACCGTGCCCTGCACCCAGCCCCCCATCTGTTATCTGCAGGGTGTAGGATGTATTTTATTCATGAGAGAGACAGACTTTCTGATGAATTTGGGACAGGACAAAGTTGGTATCTTGATCCGGAGATCAGCCAGAAGAGCACTGTCTGCTGGCATTAAGCCAGTTGGAGGATGCTTGCCTTAATTTCTAGGTTTGTCATAATTAAATAGCCCTTCTTCTAAACAAATTATCCACAGAAAGCAGTTCTGCTTTAGTCTTGATAGCTATAGTACAGATGTGAATGCCTGTAGGTATGCCTGAGGGAGCTTCAACCTGAAATTGCTTTGAAATACGTTTATTGTGGGATACTCTCAAGTTTATATATAAGCTTGAAATAATTCATTAGATTTATTGTTTTTTTAATGAGTATGTCTTATGTTCCCCCACCACACAGAAACCTTGCCCGGCTGGTACGCTCATCCTCTGTCCCTGCAGCGAGGGGCTGTTTCTCTCCTGGCGATGTTGCCCCTCCCCAGCTGCGTTCTAGCCCAAGAAGTGATTTCTCATGGCGTGTGTGACAAGGGAGGGCATCAGGTACCAGATCTGCCTTCATTTTTGGTGCAGAGACGAAGCTCATGTTGGTTTGGGAACACTGAGTCATGTTCATTTTGCAAGAAACCAGGTTAATTAAATGGCTAGGTAGGAAACAAAAGGTCTACCATTACTGTTAGGCAGTATGTTTTTGAAGCAGAGGCCTTGAGCCAAATCCTGGAAGAAATTTGGCATCCTTGGGTTGTCAGTGGTGGTGGAAGGAGGAGGAAGAGCAGTTCTTACCTGTGGGGAACCTTGGTCCACGTACACCTGGAGGCATTTCTTAAACAAAGGTAATTATAAGGCTGCACAGCCTGACCTCTGCCTCTTGCTTTTGTCCACCACAGAGCACGTCCTCCTTGGAGCTTTGTGCGTTGTATGGGGACATACTTACACACTGCAAATAAGCGTATCCTTAGTGACACCTAGCTCTTAGGCTTAGCCCCGTTCCTGTCGTGTGGGCATTGTAGAAACCCACCTGTTGATGAGCGACTACACATCACAAACCTTTACCTTCTGCACATTACATGATGCAACACTGCAAGATGCTCTCCTCTCTCACCTTGATTTTCTGGGCAAGAAACATTGAGCACCTTGTAGCCTGAAACCCCGTGTGCTCAGCAAGGCTGATGTCAACCTGGAGGTGCAAACCTTGAGGAACACAAAACAATGTGTAAGTCACTGGGATTTGGGGATGCCTGGACCTGTGGCCTCACACAGTGTGAAATGTCTCAGTAAGATCTCCTGCAAGTTTCTCCAATGTTTCCCTATGGTTGGTCCTGCTGAGCCTCAGGGGTCCATTGAGGCCTGCACAGGGGCTCTGTGCATAGGGCAGGAGAGCCCTGCCCAGCTGCACTGCGTCTCTGTGGACCTCCCTGGCTCATCACTCAGCTTCTCGATGAGCTGGGCCATCTTTCCACCTCCTTTTCACTTTCTGTCTTTATTAATAGCCTCAGCTGGGAGGCTCCCATATTCTTCTGTGTTGTGTCTAACTCCTCTGTTCAGGCCATTGAATGTCTAAACCTTGCCATAAATATTGACTTAGCAAGAAGTAGACTGTTTTTCACTAGTCCTTTGGCATTTCTTGATGTTTCTGTGCCTCAGAATAAACCCATGTTTGTCCTGAAATTCAGAGTTTGTTTCTGAGTCAAACTGGTCTTGACTTTCAGACTAGCTTTGGAAAATAAATCCATTAACACATCTCCTGTGGGTATCTTGCTCATAGTTGGCTGTGGTTTATGGCATGGCTTTCTTTGCTTTGTTTTGGAGGGCTTTTCTTTGCATCTTCTTTAGCATTTTATTTTCTTGGTGCAGAGCACTGAGATACCCCCCATATCCTGGATCTCCAGGCTGAGTGTCAACCAGCAGCACCACCACCGCTGGGCAGGGTGGATGAGTTAGCCCCATCGCTGTGGTCTTCGTAGGATCTCTGCATCACTCTGGTGGGAGTTAAGCAAAGCCTAGGACTTGTGTTCTCCTAGAAAGCAAAAAAATTCATAGGGGACGCTCCAGTGCAGCACTCTTGTCATCTTACCCCAGTTCAAAGTTCAGTACTGCCCTGTACCTGCTTTTGGGGAGGTGGGGAGGTGTCCCCCTGAAAGCAATCCTGGCTGATGCGGATTTGAGTTAGGTTCAAGTGGGAAGGAGACTGCAGGAGCAAATTGACAAATGAAGACACTTAAGTTAACAGGTTTGTCTTCCTTCTGAAGGGAGAAAATAGTTTTCCCTCTCTGTGTGTGTTGGGAATTCCCATGGTTCACCAAATGAGAGTTTTGTAAGATTGGCCGGAGGCCTGCCTTTTTCCGTTAGTCTGAAGCTGTGTCTCTTGGGACCTTGTTTGGGAGCTGTTGGTGGATGAGACAATTCCTGACACAGTGGGACTTGTAAATCCAAATCCTCAACCTTGTTCCTGTGGCTGTAATTACTTTCTCATAGTAGGGGGGTTAGCGTAAGGCCAAGAGGAGGGGATTTAAGCCAGGGCTTATGACCAGTGTCTTGGAAAAGCAAAGAGGATTTTTGATTTTGTAGTTGATGCTGTGGTGACAAAATTGAAGCTTTGGATTTAAAGCTGACTCAGTTAATTAAGTTTCTTAGCGTGTATTTTCCCACCTTTTATGCTGAGTTTTAGCCACAGCTGATGAAGTACCAATCTCACTCGGCTATACTGTAAATTGCATTTAGTAATATTTTTGCCTCCACAATATTCTCGGCATGCTGTTGATGCTGGCATGCAATATATGCTGCTGTTCCATTTTTGGTGTACAAGGTGCTCACTATTCATTGGGAAGTTAGTGCCTCAGTCCAGCATTGCATCTAAATAAAACAACCTTTCTCTTTTTCTATAATTAATGAAGAAACACTTTAAAACCCTGCTGCTGAAGCTGGGATTAATGGTACAGTGTGGGTATTAGACTGGGACTTCTTGAAGCTACAGGATGCAGTCTTAGATGGGAAGATGATGGTCATCCTTTGTAGGCTGTGTCCACATAAACAAGTAACAGCCTGTAGATTTGCAGAGAAAAGCAGTTGCTGCTGAGAATCTGATGTCTGCATGACATCTTGCAGGGGAGGTTATCCTGGAGTGTCCTGGCTGTTCTTGTGGGCTGAGCACCCATCAGGTGTTGGGGTGCGTTACGTACGGCCCTTCCATCCTCAGGTTTAGGTTCACCCTGGTGGGATCGGATTTGTGCACTCCACAAGTGCTCTGCAGCATGAACCAAAACGTGGTAAATGGGATGTTCACTTTTAAAGTACTCTCGTGCTCGGAAAGGAAAGGCCAATGGGCATTAAACAGTTGAATGCAGGTCTTGCAGTGGTGATTTTGGTGCCTGGAGCCAAATCTGTGTGTAAAACCATGGTAGGTTGTTGTCAGTGCCAGCTCTGTTACTCAGACTTGGGTTGCCTGTGGTCTTTGGTTGGAGTGTAGCTTTGTAGGGATGATTAAGGCTTCTTGGTGCTTGTCACAAGTGTTGAACTTCCTCCACTGGAGGTCCATTCAAGGTGAAGAACATGCCTTGCTACAGTTCCCCCAGCACTGCTTTATTTTAGTATGTGTTTTTTCTGTGTATATAAATTAGGAGTAATCCAGCAGGTCCTGTGGTAACATCCTAGCTGTGGATAGCATCATAGTATCCAGATGCCAGATTCTGAATGAGGATGATGATGCTGGGATGAAGGTGGGATTGCAGAGTGTGGGCTGAGGAAAATGGCTACAGCGAGTGGGAGCAACACCCAGAAGAGGAGGAGGGTCAGGGATGGGTAATCAGAAAGAACTGAAACCTCTGTCAAAATAGGAGGTGGTGCCCATTGACTGGGGAAGAGCTAAGAGATATGTGAGTTTGCCTATGAGAGACTGGCAGATTCACCTGACAGTTTCATGTGATATGAGGCACAAGGAGCGTGGACAACTATCAGGTTTTTTAACTTTTAAAGGGAAGGATGATGGTTCTTTTTCATCTTGACTGGAGTAAAGTTTTTGATGGGGTGCCACATGAGAAGTTATTTAAGAAGATGAGGACGAATAGGAAAGTGTCATGGTACCGAAGGGACTGGTGAGAAGTCAGGGACTGGGAGAGGAAAACAGACACCTGTAGAGAAGATACCTGCTGGAGTTCTTAGTGATTGCTCTTGGGATGCTCTTGTTGCCTCTTCTGATGGTTCCTCTTGGTGCAACAAGTGAGGGGTGCTAATGGGATATACTGCTGCTCAGAGCGTGGTTCGGAGCAGAACAGTTGCAGGCAGCACAAGGGATTGCCCGTGTCTTTTGAGGCTTTGGGTCTTTGCAAAATGGAGGCTGAGAAATTGAGACTGATCTCTAAAGGTACACCGGGGTAACCACCCAAGCAGCTATTCTTGGCACAAAAGCATGCGAGTAAACACTGCCTACTAAAGCATTTTGCCTGGAGTGTAGAGAGTGTTGGTGGAGCTTTCCAACAGCGGAGATAAGGCACCTAGAAATTTTTAAGAGAAGGCCTGATGTTACACCATGGTTGCCTGTGACTACTGGGGCTAGACTTCGCAGAGTAAAAAGCAAGAAATTCCTTCTAGTGCTGTGCTCGTGGATTGAGGTGATGCTTGCTAGCTGCTCTCTCAAGGCAAGGACAATTTTGAAGCAGCATACTTTTGTGTTTCTCGGAAACACTAAGACAAAACTTCCATACCTGGGATGTATCCAAGGACATAAATCTCGAAGGGACACTCCCTAACGGCACTGGTTCCACAGATGTCTCTGGGGAGCTGAGACCACTGCTGGCCATGCTGGTTTGACCAATCGTAGCTTTTAATGAGCGCTGTTCCTGTCTGTGTTCGGTGGATGCTGATGGAGGCGGTCAAATTTGTAGGCTTGATGAGTTGCATAGCAAAATCTTCCCATGGTGTAGCACTGCAAGATACTTTTCTCTCATGGGAAGAGAAACTCCAGAAGGATTTACTAAGGGATCCCTCCACAAAGAGGAGTTTGCTTTACCCTGCATCTCAGAGTCCCAAGCAGGGGAGCTGCACCTGAGCTGCTCACACGCTGAAGCCACTGCACGCCGCTGTTTGACCGTGCCAGCAGGTCCATACACAGGAATAGTGCAGTTGCTGAAATGGGACCACAGCTGGAAACCCTGCCCCACGGTTTCATTAAACACCCGGGTCCTGCAGTGCATCTGACCGGGATGGGACGGGGACCTTCAGGAAGCCCCACTGTGTTCTCAGTTCAGCCATTGCAAATGTGAAATAGCTTGAACCTTTGCATCAGTGTAACCAAGTTAAATAAAACTTGATCCTATGTGTCCTTTTTCTTAAATTATATGTGGTTTAGCCTGCACAGTTGTAGGCACCAGCAGCCTGTGGCTGGAGCTTAGAGAGGGGAAAAGTCCCAATGGGTCTGTTTGACTGCAAATGGTGTCGCTGACTGCGGCACGTGGCCGTGTAGGGCTCTAGGGAGAGTAGCACGTGTACTGCCTTATTCTGGGATGTAATGCTCACTTCATACTTCACCTCAAGACTAAATATATAGTCTTATATAAAATAAGACTATATTTAAAAATATATATATAAGTACATCTCTCTATATATATCTGTCTTTTTTTTTTTTTTTTTTTTTTTTTAATTCCCAGCCCAGGAAAACCACTCTGAAATCTGAAAGACAGGCTTTGCGTTTTTGACTTGACCGCTTGGAGCTGGGGTCGAGTGCTGCGTCTCTCCCGGGATCACATCAGCTTTGCAGCATGACTGGGAGTGGGAAGCAGAAAATGCTTTTGTCTATTTTAATTGCCTGTGCTAAGCCTAGGTAAAATGCTAAAAGAGACATTTTGCTGTGAAAAAGGTGCAAAGTGGAAAGATAATATGTAACTGAGCCGTAGCAGTGTACCTGTGCACTGATGCTGTTTCGAGGGGTATCCTGGTCCGGTAATAATGTCAGCATCTTTCTTGCAGGCACAAAGATGGAGTGTCAGAAAATTATCAATTTTGGAAACCAGCTACTTCGTCGGAAAAATGTGGACTGCACTCGAGATGAGAGTCGGCTCTCGCGATGCCTCAACACATTTGACTTAGTGGCTCTGGGTGTGGGCAGCACTTTGGGTGCGGGTGTCTATGTACTGGCTGGAGCCGTGGCACGCGAAAACGCAGGACCTGCCATCGTTATCTCCTTCTTGATTGCCGCCTTGGCTTCAGTGCTGGCCGGACTTTGCTATGGAGAATTCGGTGCTCGAGTTCCTAAGACGGGATCAGCTTATCTCTACAGCTACGTGACCGTGGGCGAGCTGTGGGCCTTCATCACAGGGTGGAATTTAATCCTCTCCTATGTTATCGGTAAGTATGGTGGGTGTACTGTGAGAGCCTTGCTTTAGTCCAAGACGGCAGCTTAGTTTGCGAGATCTGCCTTGTTTGCACACCTACGTTGCTGTTACAAAATAGATGCTATACTCTTGCCCTCGCTGAGGATTTCAGGACTCGTTCGCGGGGTGTGTTACTGGTGGCTCCTGCCGGTCGGTGAGGTGAGTGGTGTCCTACGGGTTGAGGATTTGTCCTGAAGCTGCATTATTGCTGCTGCAGCTTCCTCTGAATCTCCACATCATCCCTTTGGCATCCCCTGTCTGCTGCGCACTTGCCAGGGAGCAAAACCCTGTCCCCTCTGCCGAGAAAGAAGCTGCTGAGAGAAGGATGCTTTTACACAGCATCATCTGTACTCTCAGTTGATCGAGGATTAATTTCTGGTCCCTTTGAGACCTGTTTAAAGTATCTGGAGATCAGAGTTGTGTCTTGTGAATGGCTGCAGGATTAAGTTTAGGGTGATCTGCAGGTTCACAGTCTCTGAAGCGTCCTAAACCAAATCCCTGATAAGCCCTTGACTCCCACTAGGAAAAGTTTTGGATTAAGCTTAGAGCGTGCAGCGTAGAACTCAGCTGATACATTAAAACTAAGCCACACTTCGCTAATTAAGAATTCATGTCTTTTGAAGCACATTATGCGCACGCTGCTTGTCACCATGCCTGTAATTAAGGCTGCAACCACCTTGCCAGTTGAGAGTGAAGACTTACTAGTTAAAATGAAAATCAGTGTTCTACTAAATTATTAAAGGGAGTTTTTTTAAAAAAAATGTGTTTTATGGGATGTGTAAGCATTACCTTGGAGATTAGTTCCCATGGTGCTGGGGAGGGTAAGATCATATCAAGAACGGTACAGTGACGCAGCAGCTGCTTGTCTGAGATCGTGCTGGCTCTGCTCTGTGTGCTACCTGAAACCTTTTCTTCCTCCTTCTTTTATTGTTTTTTTTTTTAATAAGAAATGAGAGGATGAAAAGCCAGGGTCAATTAAACTCATCTCCTTAGGAAATCTGAGTCCTGCAGTTCTTTTATGAATCAGGTATCACAAGGAGGGGATAAAAATAGTTTGTAAAAAAAGTAAGCATATAATTTCCTCCAGACTTCGAAAATGGACTCTGCTTAGGCAACATGTAGAAAATTGGAACAGGCTTCTTGGTGATTTATCTTCTGTTCCAGAAAGACAATGATAAATTGTCTCCTCTGTGCTCCTCATCTAGTTAGTTATGTGGCCCTTCCCACCATGATACTGGAGCACCAAAATGACTGATGTCGCCGTGGATGCTGTTGCAAAACCTGGTTCTGCAAATGCATGATGAAAAGATTTACAAACTGAACATTACACTGCCAGGATTGGGGGTGAGGCTGGTATTTCTGAGATTTTTTTTTTTTTTTTGTCCTCTCATAATGGCTGTTGAACCAGTGCCTCAGTTTTTATTTCAGAGTTGGCTGCTTGGTGTATTATCACAAGGCAGAAAACTCAGTAAAAAATAAGTAGCTATTATCCATGAATGTGTTCAAACACAACTTTGTTGCTTTTAATTCAGGCCTGCGACAAAAATGCATATTTGCAACTGGCTTCCTCGTAATTTGGAAGGAAGGGTGGCTAAGCAGGAAAAACAACTGGGGGAGGATATGAGTTATAGCAGGTCTCTTTTCTTTATCTTACCCAGCCTTTCTCCCCACGCTAATTGCCTCTCTTGTGAGCAAGGACAACTCCCAGCAGCTTCGAGGGTGTGGAGTAGAGAGATATGTTGGCAGGCATACGCTGCAGTTCAGAGCTGGGGGTTGAGAGGGACAAAACGCCAATTTTTTTCTCAGTCATGCTGCAGAAAATGCCATGCAGTGCCACCGAAACCAGGCAGGAAGCTTGCATCTGTAAGGGGCTCAGCCAAGTTGGTGTTTTCACGCTGAGGTTCTCAGACATCTGTTCAGAAAGGTCTTGGGGGGGTGCAAAAAGAAATCCTGGTGTCCCAGGATGGGTGGCCAATAGCTTGTAGTTAATTGAAGTGATTTGGCTTGGGGGAAGACTGGTATGGGGTCTTGGAGGTGGGTGAGTAGCAAAAATGGGCGTGCAACCAGTTAGTCATGGTCTAGACAGAAGGAAGATGGTGTCCAGGACCAGGATCTGGTGTGAACCTTCTTCTGGGATGATGTGGGTTTGAGGCAAACCTTGCCAGACTGTGGGAAGCATTTCAGAAACTGGAAGCTGATGGGAGCTGGTAATACGATGAGTAACAGCATCCCTGGAGAGTAGCTGCTGCGGGGGGTTTTCAGGGGCAGGCGGTGACCTCTGAAGCCTGTGCCTGTTCCTACAGTGGGCCCTGCACCTGAGCTCAGTGGCAATCCTGGGAGCCATGTGCTGTGGGCAGGAGCCAGCTCCATCTGGCAAGCTGATTCTGACACAGAACTGGTAAATCCTCCTGGATACAAGCCGAATGCCTTTGCGCCATGCCCTCTAGCAACAGTAAGATATTATCCAGGTGTCTGCGATGCTGGAAGAATGTCAGATTCCCCCTTCTCCCCCAAGGCTGTTGGTTACAGAGAGTTTGGGATAAGCTGCTGATAGTTACATGGAACTGACATCCAAGCAAGTGGCATCTAATATAACAAATGCAGGAGCTGGTTGTTCCTGTCCTAGAACATGGAATATTAGAGCCAGGACAGAAAAAAAAAAAAAAGAAAAAAAAAAAGCACTAAAGAAATAGTCTTTTCCCTCAAATCGTGCCAGAGTTAAGCTGAAAAACTGCAATGTGGTATACAATAACTTTTGGAGATCTTCAAGATTAAATTGATGGCACCAATGTCCCACCTCTTTAAAAGCATTCATACTGTGCGCTTTGCTGTCTCAATCTCAGAAGTGTCCAAACAGGTCTGTTCCGAGCTTATTTTCATACTGTTGGTAAGCTGGATTGGGGCGGTGAGTGTTCCCAGCTTCGCTGCGGGTGCTGGCACCGCTGCTGCAGCGGGTTTAGCTGCGGGGGACGTTGTTTGACACGGCTGCAGGTGCCAGTGCTGGGACCTGAACGCCCGCCTGCTGGTGAGTGTGTCAGGACAAACTGTTCTGGGGAGAAGGGGGCCCTGATGGCGTCCTCTGAGGAACTGCTCTGCAAACCGAAACCAAAGCAACCTCTTTTTTTAACCAGGTAATTATGTACTGCAGTAATTATGTCATGCAATTAGGTGCTGTTATATATAGTGTACTATATAAGATGTTGGTAGTATAACGATAGACGCTTTAATGCAGGAGAGGGAAAAGTTGGCTATTACCCAAACCTACTTATTTTACACAATTCTATCACTGTTTGGTGGTAGGTCTTCATTCTTACTATTTCAGTTCTCTGAAATGACTCTTCTGGCCCAGACAGTGTCTCGGACTTCCTGCTACTGAG
Source organism: Rhinoptilus africanus (assembly GCA_013400135.1). NCBI lineage: Eukaryota > Metazoa > Chordata > Aves > Charadriiformes > Glareolidae > Rhinoptilus > Rhinoptilus africanus. The sequence goes on from VXBO01014157.1 coordinate 545,178, forward strand.
ACCCTAGGTTCAATTCTCACCTGTCAAACCATTTGTGGCTTGGTGCTCTCGGGAACCACAGCAAACAACAGTCACGGAGAGGAAAGTCGAAGCACTTGCTGACTACAGTAGGCTGACATATGCTCAGATAACCTGCAAACTACACCTGAGTCTCTATCCCGCCAGGATCCTCTAGCACTGGAGGTCACAGCAGACCTCTGTGTTGCTGGAGTGCAGAGCTTACAGAGCTGGGCGAGTGTTGTGGTCCAGGCTCTGGTGCTCCAGCATCATGCTGCCAGAGGCTGGCTGGCTTCTGTAAGGTCTCCCTCTGCCTGGACTGCAGTCACCCAGCCAGGGCTGGCAGGGACTTCTGTTGGCATCAGATGAGACTCAGACCTCTCTAGTAGAAGAAATTACCAGGCTTGGGGAAAGTTCAGGCTGCTGAGGGCATGAGGAAAAAACCGTTCTAGGCTGTATCTTAAGGCAAAGTCTAGATCTGTTAAGAAGCAAAACTACTATAGGGTTTTTTGTATCTTCTCAGCTGAGCAGGAGTCTGAGACCCATCACCAGCATGTGTTACCACCAAAGCAGATGCCAGGCATGAATACAGGCCGTGGGCTGGATCTGCAGAGGAAGGGCTGCTCCTGGCACCTGGGAAGTGCATGCAAGGTTGCTTTGAGGCACTCCATGGCCAAAAGCCATGCAAGATGCCCCTTTTCGGAATGTATGCCAGCCATGAAGGGTGATCTGCGTCCTTTTCTGTCCTCTGGCAGGAACCTCGAGTGTGGCCAGAGCCTGGAGCGCAACATTTGATGAAATCATAGGCCAGCACATTGAAGAATTTTGTAAAAAATACATGACGATGGATGCTCCCGGAGTGCTAGCAAAATACCCAGACATCTTCGCTGTGGTGATAATCATCATCCTAACAGGTAAAACCTCAGAGGGGTTTGTGAGTCTTGGACCTCCTTTTTCTGTAACTTCATTGTTTGCTTTTCGAATAGGCACGAAGTCCTGATTTACTTTGGACAACATATGAAAGACTCTTTCTTTGCTACAAGTGTTGGATTGACCTATATAGCTGCTGTGGAGTTAGTACAGGGCATAGCCTGGCTACAGGGCTTTTAATTAGAGCGGAACATTCTCGATATTTTTTGAGCCACTTTTAAAACCTTCAATCAAATTTTATAAAAGGAAGAAAAGAAAAGATGACTTGTTATCCTCAGTCAGGTATGGAAGCATAATCCTTCCCTCCACAAATCCTATTACATAAGAATTTAATTCTATTGCTTTATCACCCTTATTCCGTCTTTGATAACCTGCCAGGTTTTGGTGCTTTGAGGCAGGAAAGTGAGAGAAAAGATACGACACTCAGTAACAACCTCATGTACTACTGTTTGTTTTTTTAAAAAAATATATATGGGCTTCGGTTTGCAGCAGTGAATGCTCCTGAGAAATAAATGTGTGATAAGCAGTCAGGTCCTCTTTTTTTTCTGAAAATGTGCCAAGGCTTTGATCAGAATTTGGAAAAGTTCTGAAAATCTGTAAAATTAAAATCCTTCTGAACTTTTACCTCTACTCCGACTAGATCTTGCAAAGCATTGCCAAATTTACGCACATTAAAAAGGAATTATGCTTCTCTGTGGTTTCCAGAATGCAGAAGCTGCAGTGTCACCCCAACAAGGTTATCCCGACATTTCCTGCTCTGATCCGGACAGCTGTCTCACAGTGTGAGCTGTGCTCACGGGGACAGGCTTCATAAGCAAGGGATGCTTTGGCATCTGGGTTTGCATTTGGACCTAGCACTATACTGAGGACTGCTGAAGTCAACAGCAGCCCTCTGTTTTCAGGACTGCTTTTGAATGGGAGAGAAGATTTTCCTCTTTTTTCATCTGTATGCAATAGGAATTGCTCTAGTTTCAAATTTGAATCTGGTCTTTCACCTCAGATGCAATTTACATAATTTAGGACTCCTCACCTTAGCAATACTGACGTATAAGATGATACAGATTACCAATGGCTTTATTCCCCTGCATGGAGCAAATTCCCTGAATTNTAAAAAAATATATATGGGCTTCAGTTTGCAGCAGTGAATGCTCCTGAGAAATAAATGTGTGATAAGCAGTCAGGTCCTCTTTTTTTTCTGAAAATGTGCCAAGGCTTTGATCAGAATTTGGAAAAGTTCTGAAAATCTGTAAAATTAAAATCCTTCTGAACTTTTACCTCTACTCCGACTAGATCTTGCAAAGCATTGCCAAATTTACGCACATTAAAAAGGAATTATGCTTCTCTGTGGTTTCCAGAATGCAGAAGCTGCAGTGTCACCCCAACAAGGTTATCCCGACATTTCCTGCTCTGATCCGGACAGCTGTCTCACAGTGTGAGCTGTGCTCACGGGGACAGGCTTCATAAGCAAGGGATGCTTTGGCATCTGGGTTTGCATTTGGACCTAGCACTATACTGAGGACTGCTGAAGTCAACAGCAGCCCTCTGTTTTCAGGACTGCTTTTGAATGGGAGAGAAGATTTTCCTCTTTTTTCATCTGTATGCAATAGGAATTGCTCTAGTTTCAAATTTGAATCTGGTCTTTCACCTCAGATGCAATTTACATAATTTAGGACTCCTCACCTTAACAATACTGACGTATAAGATGATACAGATTACCAATGGCTTTATTCCCCTGCATGGAGCAAATTCCCTGAATTTTAATTAAAAATGCAAACCATTCTTTTCCACAAAAAGCTGCCAAATGAGCAGCTTTAGTCCTAAATCTGTGCACTCACAGCCCAGAAGGCCAATTGCATCCTCAGTTGCATCAGAAGAACCGTGGCCAGCNCAACAAGTTTATTTCTCCTTGCACCATCTTGAGTTTCAGATTTCTAGAAGGTACCTTACAAGTTTTCCTGGGCAGGTATGCAGTTTTCTCAAACCCTTCCCTGACGTGCCTGTTTTAGCTTATTTCCTATTTTAAAATAATGAAAGGTGAGTGGATAGGGTGCTCCCCTCTCCTCGAAGCGCCTTGAAGTAGCAGTAAGGGCACCCTGTTGTGCTCCCCTTCTTCTTCAGGCCTGTATGAAGTTTTTTACCTTCTCCCTTAGCTGCCTTCTTAGATTCGGGTTAAAGGCTTGGGTTCCTGAAAATCAAGCACCTGAAGGGCAAAGACAAGTTACCAGAGCTTGTCGTTCTGAGAAGCCAAGCTATGCCTCAGCGAGATGCTGGTTGCCAAAGCCTGTAAATGTACTTTTCTCCTGATGGATGCTCTTAAGACCACAGGCTAAAATCCCGTTCTTGCTCAACTCACTGGCAAAGCTCCTGCCGATTTAAATGGGAGAAGGATTCCCTTTTTGTGTGTCTTCAGCACTGGAAGTAGCTGTCCTCCTGGATTCTGTCTCTGCTCATATTTTACCCTGCTACTAAGGAAAGTTGAGTGTTGTTCATAACTTCTGCGTGTAGCCAAGACCTCTAAGACAACATTCCTTCGTGAAAAACCACCTGGGGTGCAGTAGTGGTGTCTGGGCTGGCGTCCTCATTCTCCTTCTGGGTGAGTTAAATCTGACCTGCCTGAGCTACTTGGCTTTGTGGAGAAATGAGGTGTGGTAAGTTGGGCAGAGCACAGCGTGAACAGAGCTGGGCTACCTCTGCAAACCCCCAGCGCCTGCTGCTGGTGGCGAAATACCTGACTACCTATCTGCTGTTTTTTTCCCCCAGGGCTTTTAATTTTTGGCGTGAAGGAATCTGCCCTGGTGAACAAAGTGTTTACCTGCATCAATATTCTTGTTCTCGGCTTCGTCGTGGTCTCTGGCTTCGTGAAAGGGTCTGTTAAAAACTGGCAGCTGACTGAACAGGACATTTACAACGCCAGCCACAGCATTTACGGAGCCAAGTAGGTTGGACCTTTTCTTCTTGGCTCTGAAATTGATGCATTTTCAATGGCAAGTTGAAAGGTGGGGTTTGTTGAGTGATTTAGAAAACCATTGAATGGGATGGCTCCCTATTTTGCCAAACGCCTTGGATGAAAAGCTGGTTTTGGTGGGCATTTGCTGAAAGCAGGCTGAGCTGGTGGGCTGAAACTGATAGGAGGTAGGCTGTGTCCGCATGGGCCCTGCTGCAGAACTGACCATTTCCAGCCTCATGGCCAATATGGCATCCAAATTTGAGAGAAAAGAACTTTTTAGACAACCTCCTACTCAAGGCTACACCACACTGTCTCTGGTGCCATGACCAAGTGTAGCTTTCTAGTTTCTTTGGATGCTTGGGCAATATCCTTGAGGCACTGTTGTACCTTTTGGAGACCTTGTCCCAAGCACCTCAGTAAAATGAAGGCAAGTTGCAAATTATTTTAATGCATTGCAGCAAGCATATCACGAATCCATTTTTAATGACATTTTGCTACTTTCCAAAATCTTGTCTTCCTGTACAAGATCAAAACTAAGGAGTTTACAAGGGTTGACAGTGATACAAGGCTGTTCATTTTCACTTGAGATTGTACAAAACAGAATGAAGGCCTTTAAATATCTCTACCTACATCAGCTCAGTCCTGGCTTGCTATCTAAACCCTTTATGCTGGCCTACAAGGAAGCACAGTTTGGCAAAAACTGGAGACATTCATAAATGCTACATGGGTCAAGTTTGGCTTATGTACAAGCCACTTATTGAGCCCCTGCAAAATTGAGCCTGCTGCAAACAAATTGCTTCTATAGGAAGGGACTTCTCTTCTTCCCTACTGCTATTCCCATGCAAGGAGCAATTAGTGCAACAGCTTCAAAGGGTAACTGTAGCTTTTTAACACAGAGCACTATTTTTGTAAAATCTGTCTGGGATTCACTTTATCATTATTTCCAGAGTAATCCACGTTTGGGTTGTGCTATTTCTGCAAATAGCAGGCCAGTTTTCGTCTCTCAACAGAGCTTCTATGAGAGAGTTTAGATGCTTACACCTGATAAGACTTGCAGATTTGGGATTTACTTTATTAAATTAAATTGCTTTAATTCATCTTTACAAAGGCCTCTCCCTGAAAAAATGACACAAGTCACTTGAAATGAAGGGTATGTTATACATGGCTCAACGCAGGCACGTGGATCTGAGGTCCTGATCCGGAGTGCACTGGGACCAGTATGTGTCTGTCTGTTGACTCTGATGAAGTTTGGATGAGGCTCAGCAAAGCATTTGGTGCGTCAGCACTGCTGGCTCTTCCCTCCCTCAAGGTTGCAAGCACAGTTTGGGTATGAGCTTGACGTGGGGAATTTTGAAGCTGAAAATTGAATATTGGGTGGATTTTAGGCAGTCATGGCACCCTGTGTTGCTCTGTCATGTCTACTCACCTACACTGCCTTTGACTCTGAGCCCACCTTAGGTGAAAAGTCTACATGTTTCTCAGTCTTCGGCTTTCAGAATTACATTGTACTTTTTCAAAAGCTTATTTTCAAATGCATATGTATATCTACACACATGCAGTAATATTAGGAGAAGAATTTTAGTATTTATGCTATTTTCTCCCTGTCTTAGCCAAGACATTTTTATCCACCCAAAAAACAGGTGGTAGGAACAAACCACAAACCAGTTTTATTCTCTGCATTCCCCAGGCTGTTGCAAGCCAGCCCGAAGCTCAGCAGTGGGTAGGGCTTGGCATTTTGCCTGGTATTTGTATGCAAGTGTGTGAAAGGGAGAGCATGTTCCTTCAGACTCCAGCTTTGGATTTGGTTATGAGCTGTATGAATAGTTTTGTTACTCCCACCTAGGCAGGATGAGTTCTAACCCAGTGCCGTGCCTTTTAGTCAAACGCAGGAAGAAAAGCCCTACGGTGCTGGAGGGTTTATGCCCTATGGATGGAAAGGAGTCCTATCAGGGGCAGCCACGTGTTTTTATGCTTTCGTGGGATTTGACTGTATTGCAACTACAGGTAAGAGGGGAGGTGTGTTCATTCAGCTTATGAACCCGATTGCTGGTGGATTGGCTTTCAGTAATGTTGCACAGCACAAATAACGAGCAATTCAGGACATTGCATTCATCATCTCTCTGAACCTCAGCCCAAAGTAGACTTTTGGCTCAGCTGCTCCTAATAGTCAAAGTGCTGAGTATGTCCAAGCCCCTGGGTGCCTGAGTGTTGACTTCTGGCTGCTGTGGCAAGCAGTATACAACCCAAAAAACAAGCTTTCTCCCTTCTTTGCCTGCAGGGCCCAGTCTCAGGGATGGTCACTGCTGACACTAACCAGGTCAGACTCCACAGAAAACATGCCCAGCTTTACCGGTTAGGCAAACAGGGAAGGCCCAGGTTCAGATGTCTTGTATGATTGGTGAAGTTAGAACCCCTAACTCCAGATGGTGCTTTAATGAGCAGGTTATTCTGGAGTAGGGTTCTTCGGTGCCTTCAGCTGAAGAAGCTTCCCTGGCTTGGAATATTTAAAGAGCCAGAGAAAGAGGGAGCCTCTAGGGAGTCATCTGCAGCCTAAAGCTGTTCCTCAAAATCAGGGGGAGTTTTTATCTCCAAAAGTTCAGAGATCTCCTTCTAAGAGAGAAACCATCAGCGTTGTCATATTTCTCCTGGCTAAGAAGAATCTCAGTTCCCTGGAGAAAGGAAGGATTATCCTTAATTTCACATTTGGCAAGAACTGAGTTGCTTCAAAGCTGGACCAGAGGGAGGAGATATCGCAAAGACAGATAAAGCAGTACTGCCTCTTGTTCCAGGGAGTTTAAAAAGTGATGGATCCATTAATCTGGCCAGCCCTAGGGCCCCTCCTTGGAGGAGAAACACATTCACCTGCCTTTGGCTTATAGGTGTATGGGTCTCTGCTCATCGGTTCATCCTTCTGAAATGCCAAACCTCAGGATCTCTTGCCTTCAGAGCAGATCAGCTTTGTAGGACAGGGAAGGCTCAAAGCTGTTTCTTATTTAATCAATGCCTGAATTTTGAGGATTTTTTTATTTTTTTACACATTCGTCCCAACTTGCTTGTCAAAGCTTTTCTATAGAAACTGGAGGGGGAGTCCTTTGTTTAAGAGAGATTTACAAAGATCCATAGGATTTCTAGGTGCTGTGCAAAATCTGCCTCTCCCTGGAACTGGGAACCTGTGATGCCGTGTTCACTGTGTGGTAGTTCTGATGGAGATGCTAACTGAAATGGTCACCCAAGGATTTGCCCTACAACTGCACAATAATTTCTTGTCTCATGATTTGTAATCAAACTCTTCTCAGGGCTGCACCATCAATGGGATAGCTGAAGTAATTGGATGTAAATATAATCCTTTCCGGGGAAAGGATTCTTTTTAATCCGGATTGTTTCTGTGCCTGAGTTTACAAAGCCTCCGCAAACGTTTGTCAGGAGGAGTGACAGGAACAGCAGAAGTGGGAGCAAACAGGCTGTGGTATGCCATGTGGATGGGGCAGGCCATTGGCATTCTCATTGTCAAACAGCACCTCACTGCCCACGAAGCCTTTGAAAACTCCAGCCAGCATGCCTTAGATTGGGATAAAGTTCTGGCTCATCGTTTAGCTGATATTGTAATTTCTTTCTTCTAGGAGAGGAGGTAAAAAACCCTCAGAAGGCCATTCCTATTGGCATTGTGGCATCTCTGCTCATCTGCTTCGTGGCTTATTTTGGCGTGTCAGCTGCCCTGACGCTCATGATGCCTTACTACCAGCTGGATACCAATAGCCCTTTACCCAATGCCTTTAAATATGTGGGCTGGGACGGAGCCAATTATGCAGTGGCTGTTGGTTCCTTGTGTGCTCTTTCAACCAGGTGAGCCGTTGCTCTTCCTTTGTGAATCTCTCAAAGCAAACACGTATCTCCGGCTCCCCTGAAAAATGGTGCATGTCAGGGCTTTGCCTTCACTGTGTTCCCCTGGGTCAACGGAGCTGAGACCAGGGATGAAATTCGGAGCTATTCGGGATTTCACCCTGTGATTTCAGAGATGCGCATGACTAGTATCACTTCAGAAACTCCCATCTTAGTGGCAGACCCAGCAGGTGCATCCCTGGAATATAAATCTGGTTTGAGTGACTAAGTCATGGAGGCAACTCTGCAGTGCGAGCAAGGTTTGCCCACAAGGCATCGGGCCTACTGGGTGGAGAGCAGACTTGTGTCAGGTAGTGCAGGATGCGTTTTCTGGAGTGTATGGGGCTTACCGTATCCAGGGCCGTCTGTCTGCAGGTTGCCTGCAGGACAGCCGTCTGGATGGGAGGCAAGGCAGGCTGGAGGCAGAATATGTCATCTTCTTCTGCGCTCTGGAGGCCTGTTGTTTCAGATCAACTTAGACATATTTAATTAGGTGAGCAACTCATAGAGACTCAAAGAAGTTACAGCTCTCTTCCTACCTGAAAGTCGGGCTGTTTTCATGCCCCATGGCTAAGTTTAAGTATCCAAAATCTTAGCGCTGCACCTTAGCTGACAGCTATCAATAACATGGGTGTACAGAGGGAGCCCTTGAAGGAGAAGCTGAAGTGAACAAAAGCCACCTGTTCTGTGTTTGTACTGCCATAAACTTGCTGTCATTTGCCTGTGCTCAGCAGGAGGTGATATAAGTAGATTATTTCCCCCTTATGTTTCCTTAGTCTCCTTGGCTCCATGTTTCCGATGCCTCGAATAATTTATGCTATGGCAGAAGATGGGCTTCTCTTTAAATTTTTGGCTAAAGTCAATGAGAAGAGAAAAACACCAATAATCGCAACAGTGACATCAGGGGCCATTGCAGGTAAGATCCAAAGACTTGCCTGAATGTGTGGAAAGGACACATAAACTCATCCTAGAGGTAAATAAGTCTCCCTGACTCTAGCCCACTTATTAATCGCATGTATTACACAGCACGACATGCCAGAGGGTGCCCTGGGTTTCCGGGACATGCTCTGGAGGGGCTGGGTGAGCATGAATATCCTGCTGGGTGCCTGTCCCTCTTTCCTCAGAGCTCATTGTTGCCATCCTGTCTCTTGCCAAGTATTGCCTTCATCCGCTCCCTGGGTGCTCTGCTGACCTTAAAAATAATTAACCCCCTGCAAGGTGGCAGCCAGTGGTGCCCCAGCGTCCTTGTGGCTGTTGGCCTGGCTTGGCTGAAGACACTGCACCGCCTGTGGGTAGCAGCTCGGCAGAAGACACTAGAGCAGTCGGAGACAGGCAGATGGCCCCTGTGGCACCAGCATTTGTTAATCAGTTAGTCACAGCTGGCAGCCATCCTGTTCTCCTCTTCTCTTTCCTGGCCCCCAGGAATATGGGAATTAAACTTCCCAGACAGCAAGGATGATAGGCTTACCCTCTTCTTGCAGCCGCCCCCTTCCTCATGATGCCTAGCAAAGAGGAGAGCCTTGTTGCTTATTCTTTACCTTCTGCTGCCAATGCAGAATGAGTCGTCGGTACAAGAACATGCCACTTCTGGTGAGGAGCTGGTGTTGGACTGTCACTGTGGGCTCTGAGCTCCTGTGAAAGGGCTCAGCTACTGCTGCTGGGACCCGGGGAGCCCCCTTGCAGCTTGCATCTTCCTCTTCATGTGGCCTCAGGTCCAGACTGGAAAAAGAGCCAAATAAAGTCAAAAAAGCACGCTTTGCAGTCCATTCAGGTGTCCTCAGAGTGGTGTGTAGTGCCTAGGACCAAAGCGTGCACAAAGCTGCAGGGGCAGCACTTGCCAGCTGAGCTTAAAGGTTGGGTTGGTTGTTGGTCTCTAGTTGGAACGTTGAGGACAGGGTGGCCCAGGCTCAGCTCTGAGATCCCTGAGCTCTCACACAACCGGTGGCATCACCTGAATGTCTGACCATGACATCTGTCCTCCACTTACTTGCTTCTCCTTATGGAGGCTTTTATACAAAGGTCTGTACAACCAGGGGTGGCCTGGTGAGGTTGTGCAAGCAGGGTGATCCCTAAAGGATGGCAGTCAATACCTTTTTCTGGAAACACCCATGATGGGGCATGCTAACTTAAGCTGCTCACCTTGCTGCTTTGTCCCATCATATGGAAAAACCTGGTTGTGCTCCATCTGAGCCAA
>VXBO01014158.1:7682-81349 GCA_013400135.1 Rhinoptilus africanus
GGCCCCGGAGGCGAGCCAGCCCCTTGGCACGCGTCCACCCCCCCCCGCCTCGATGGAGGTGCAGGTGTGAAGGCGACAGAAGAGGAAAACGGGCCCTGCCTTATTGAAGCCGCTCGTAAACAAAGCCACTTGAGTGGAGAGGATTCAAAGAGCCCAACAGCCGCAGGAAACTATAATTACGTTTAAATATTGTTAGCATCATTATCTTTTATCCGCCATCAGATTAAAACAATTATGGCATTTTCAGGAATCGTCCTGGCATTCTCTTGACCGGCGTTATCTGTCAGGCAGGAAATGTGATTTTCGCTTGGAGAGGCGCCAGCCGTCGCGCGGCCGGTCCCACGGCCCCCGTCATGCTCCGGTCCGGGGAGAAGCCAGCAGCCGGGGTGAATTCTAATTTTGCGGCGAAATCCGCATTCATCCCATTCCCGATGGTCGGGCATCAGTCGCTCCTTCCTCCCCGTCTTTGCTCTGAGTTTCTACCCGTTGGCTTTGGGGTTACCCGGCCTGGCGGTGGCTGGGGGAGGTGGCGGCGGGGGGGGGACATGCCGGCCCGTGCCATCACCTCTGCCGGTGGCTGTGGCAGCGTGCCGGAGCGGGTGGGCTTGGCAAACACGGCTCCGTGCCTGAAAGCCGTGGTGAGCAATTTACCCGAGGAACTCATTTCAGGAGATCTAGTCTAAGTTAATTAAAGATGGCTGGCTGGGGTCATCGCCTTGGCAACAATTAAGGGCAGGAAAGATGCCTCATTAGTAATAGTTTTTAACAAAAAACATAATTTTTCATATCGAGACAATCCCTGGCACATGAGGTGGGGGGGAGAAGGATGCTTTCTTTCTGGCTTTCTCTCTTTCTTCTCTCTCTTGTGGGTTAGCGCACGGGGCAGGGCCGGGAGATGGAAAAACGGGATTGAAAGGAAAAGCCCCTTTGCGGATCTGGAGGCTGGCGAGGGTCCGGTGCCCAGGCAGCAGCGCCGGAGCTGGCAGGGAAGGGGCCATGGGGATAATGGGGGTTATTCCTGGAGGGCAGCTGGTGGGATTCGGCTTCTCGGGAAGGGGAGAAGAAGCCAAGAACTGGCTGTCGCCACTGCGTGGGGGCTGCCCGCACATCCCGGGCTCGGAGACATGGCCCAGGGAGCATCCTGCCAGGCTGCCACCCCCAGCCACCGGCAACGGGGTTATTCCTCCAGCTGTGCCTTTGTTTTGTAATTTCCCCCCTTGTAAATCCAGAAATCTTAATGCCGCTGCCTACTAATGCCAGGCTGGGCAGAGTAGCTTTATTTTCTACTTAATTAACTGTCATCCTGTGATTGATCAATTAATGATGGAGCCATCATGGTAATGCTCCGGCAGCCGGTGCGCCGAGGCCAGGCCGAGTCACGCGCTCGCCTTCCCACTCCTACCTGCTCCGGCACCCCGGCACGCTCCCCCCGGCGCCGGGGCTGTGCCGACTCCTCTTCTGACAGCAAAGGACAAGGTGACGGATGGAAAATCCCTTCCTCCCAGGAAATTTGGCCATTTTACAGGGAAGCTGCGGGAGGGACTGGGGACTGGGAGTGATGCTCCTGCCCTGGCATCCCTGCCCAGCGGCTGGGGGCTGTGGAGAAGGACACTTCCCTGCTGGACATGGCGCTCGCTGCTGCGTGGAGCTCTAGCCCAAGTGTTTCTGCTGTTTTCCCCCCTCGTGGTAACATTTTGGCTTGTGAGAAAGGCCGAGGCTGATGTTGCCCATCAGGGTGATGCTCTCACTGCTGACCCGAAGGGGTCAGGCCTCAGCAGAGCCGGCAGCTCCGACGGAGCGGCTCTGCCCGCAGCCTCCTCCTCCTCCAAACTTACACACATGGCTCAAATGGGAGGGATAAATATAAACTCCATTCAGATATCCATAGAAACAGAGCTGGAGATGGAAGACCCCATGCAGTTAAAACCTTCCTCCTCCTTCCCACACGCTGCTATTCCCAGTATTGTTCCAGAGCGTTTCATAAAACCAGCAGAGCTGGGCAGGGATCAAGAGGAATGACCAGTAAGGTGTTGCTGGGAAAATCCCAGAGTGGGGGAAACACTCTTTCTGCTGAGTAATTTATCTGTTATCATAAAAAAAAAGGAAAGAAATCGGGGTGGTGTTTAAGAAGGGGTGAGTCTCCGCTTGGCGTGGTGGGGTGTGCCGGCACACACGTGCGCAGGCTGAAAGGGATGCGGCGCGACTCCGGCGCGGAAGCGGTGTAAGTCCTGTGGCTTAATTACCGTTTCCTTTCCGCGCCGTGGAAAGCGCCGAGGCAGAGATTTGATGTCCTGAAAAGCATCTGGCATCTTGTCAGGTGCCAGCCCCTTTCCCAGCATTCGACGGCTGGTGAGCACACCCCCCAACACCCCCAGGTGTATACCTGCACCTACAGCATCACCGCCTGTTTATCTACAGATCAGTCCAAACCATAACATGTTTATTCAGAAAACTCTGCCGGCTGGTAGAAAAGAAGCCGAATTGGTAGCAAAGGGAAGCAGCCGCTTCTCGGGGCTGGATGTGCGGCTCTGCCTCCCCACCGGCTCCAGATTGAGTTGTTTGTCTCCTTACATCCCTGCACACACATCCGCACCCACGCACAAGACACATATATAATCCTGTGCGTACAGGCAGGAGAAAACCTTATATAGTATTATAAACAGAATGCTATTTTTTGAATTAAAGCTTAAAACTCTTCATCGGAGGTGACACACGCAACACGTTCAAGCCCAAGAATAGGTTTGGTAAAGCAGCTCTGGAAAATATCAATAATCACCAGCGTTTTCTTACATCCCAAACCCAATCCGACATAATTTCTGCTGTCAATAACACACATTTACAGGGAGAAGACACCCGAGGAGACCCATGCCTTGAGCCCTGCCTGTCCTTAGCTGTGAGGCTTCTGCATCTCCCTGGGATGGGGGAAAGATTTATTTCCCCCCATCCTCACGGCAAGAAAACTGTTTGCCGAATTAACCCCCCTGGGTGTTTTTTGGGTGAGGAATAGGGCCTTTTCTCCACCTGCTGGGTGCCTGGAGGTGCGTGGTGTTGTTAGGTGTGATGTACCATGGATGCTCAGGCTTGCGCCGGTTACCGAGCTCCCGTGTGTCGTGGCCAAGCGGAGCCTAAAAATAAGCATGAGTTTGGGTGGCAAGGAGGTTTTTGCAGTGTGCCAAGGCGGGAGGTGAAGGGGGGGAGCGGGTGGCAAAGCAAATTCCAACCCCCATAGTCATACAGGAGGGAGCAGGGAGCTGGAAAAATTGGGAATGTATTGGGAAAAGTAACGGCTGAGCATCCTCAGCATCTTCCCAGCTCCTCTCCCCGCCGGCTGCATCCATAGCCTGGCCGAGGCAGCGGGAGCTCGGCGGGTCCCGGGGGGCTTGTGTAGGGCTGACCATGGGGAGGAGGAGGAGGAGAGGCCACGGGGGAGGGAGGCGGGCTGGCCACTCGCCCGCCGCACAAAGGGTCCCGGGCCGGCGGTGCCCGGGGTGGCCTGACCCCGCGCGGGGCAGCTGGGAGGGCACAGCCACATTGTGGCCAGCTCATAAAGATGCTCCGAGACAGAGCTGTAGCCATTTAAAAACAATTAATAAGCTGTAAACTGCCCCGGCCCTCGCTGTTCATTAGGCAGCCACAAAGAAACTTTATTTTAGAGTTGCAAGTCCTTTTTTTTTTTTTTTTTTTTTTTTTCCAGAGAGAAACTTTTTAAATATGTAATTGGCTCTGGGAACCGGGACCCAAAGGGGTTGCAAAAGCAAGGGAAGCAATTGCCTTAATCAGTCCAAGATCTCTGATTTATTTATGTATTTATTTCGATTTCAAAGCAGTGCTGCTCATCATATCAGGGCCTTTAGAAGCACAATTATTCTCTCGACAGAAGAGCTAACCTAGGCTGCGATTATTTGCCTTTCTGAAAGGCGGCGGTTCCCCGTCAGCTGTCCTCCCCGCGATCGCGCTCCCGCTCCCGCATCTCTCCGAGCGATTTTAGCATCTGAGAAACATCCCCCCCAGCCTTCCCGTGGCCACAGCCCGCCTGAACACCCAGCCTTTCTGCCGAGCTTCCCAGCTTCAAAGAGCGGGGCGAGCGCTCGCTAAATAATGTTTCTTTATTCCTGTTCTTTGGCTGCTTTTCAAGCGGCGGCCGAGAAACGTGCTTGCATCCCCACGGCCTGTAAAAGGCACCCGAGGTCACAGGTGGAAGGAGCTGGGCAGTCTCAGCTCCGGGTGGGTTTTGGACCACGGAGGTTCACTTGTATTTCGGCCCTGAGAAATGTTTTATTCCCAGGTTGTGTCCGGGTCGGAGGGATCCGGGGTGGGATTCGGAGGCGATGCTCTGCCCGCCTGCGGAGGCAGAGGGTGTTCCAGCGGTGGAGGGGAATGAGACGAAAGGCAGGAGAAGAGGGAGCTGCGCTTTGAAAAGAAACCTCCTCGCAGCTGCGGTGGGATGCCTGGGGTCGGGACGATGCCCTGGCTGAGCACACCAGCGACACCCACCCAGGGCAGGTCGGGGCTTGGGGTGGGCAGTGTTGGTACCCGCAAGGTCAAGGGGGCAGCAAATCCGCAGGGCTGGGATGGATCCTGCCGCTGTTTCCCCCACCAGCTGCGAATTTTGCCCCCGTTAAGGGGCAAACCCCCTTTGCAGTGACAGCCCCGTCATCATCCCCATCCCTGGGGGTCCCTGTGGCCGTCAGCGATGCCACGCCTCATCCCCGACCCCACCGTGGGGCTCCTCCGCGGTGCCACTGTCCACCCATGGGCTTGCGAGAAATCCTCGTGTGTGGAGGGGTGTGTGTGTGTCCCACCCCATCCCCGCAATGCATATTTTGTGAAGGTTTAATTGGCTGCAATTATTAACTAGCACGGACACTGGAAACCTGCCAGTCAGGGAAATAATGAACCGTTTTAATACAAATTCAGCTCGTAAACAAACGCGGCTGCCAGAGTCCTTGTGGCCGCCCGGCGCTGGGAGGGGCAGCGCAGATTAGCGGGGAGACCCGGGGCAGCCCTTTTGTCCCCCCCGGCACTGGGCGAGGGTCCGTGTCCCCATGGCCACCCCATGTCCCTACGGGAAAGGCCTTGCTTTCCCCCTGGCGCTCTCCCACGGGATAGTAATGCCACCCCAAATAGCATCCCCAACAAAGGAGCGGGGGCCAAACCCGTGTAGACGTAAGATGCAGATTTGGGCTTTGGGGTGGTTTTGGGGGGGAAGCGTGGCAGGGAAGGGGTGGCAGCGAGGATGAGCTGGGGGGGAGGGGGTGCCCGGGCCTGAGCATCCTTGCTCCCTGCTTCACCCTGCATCCCTCCTCGGTCCCACAGGCCCATCCGGGGCCCTGGCACCCCCACCCCGGCACAAACCCACTGGCCCTCGGCAGAGATCTCCTTTGTCTGCCAACAGGAAAAGTATCTCCTTCCTCAGGTTCCCCCAAAAAAGAGTTTTAAGGGCATCAGGCAAACACCCTCCTGTGCCTGCAGCAGGCAGGAGGGTGAGATGCTGCAGCCCCAGAATATCCCTGGGGCATTGGCATCCCCTGGCACCCCCCGGCATCCCCCCGGTACCCAGGGCAAAAAGCCTCCCCCCTCCACAGCTCCGGCAAAAGACGTCTGTGGGACCCAGACTTGAAAATCTTCCGCCCAGGGAAATATTTCTGCTGAGGTGTGGAGAGGCTGCTTTTGGTTTATTCTAAAACAGGCTACATTTTTATATGTTAGTTTTTAATTTTCTCTCCCTTCTTTTTTTTTTTTTTTTAAATAGTAAAATGGGCTGGTGGTTCTTTTAACTTTCAGTAATTTGTGGAAATTAAAAAAAAAAAAATCATTTGCAACACGACCCAGATTTTAATGGCACTCTGAAATGGATGTCTCGGGGCTTTGCTTTATTAATTTTTTTTTTTTTTGGATGAACTCACTCCCTGAATGGTGAAAAATCTCTCAAATCTGGATCATGAAGGTGTCCTGAATTGTTTTCCTGATTTTTCTAAAATACTCCTGACAAATTAATTGTTCTGTATTTGGATGGAGATTAGAATCATCTTCATCTTGCACGTAGCTCACAAGAGCATATTTTACCATTAGAAAATAAAGTGAAATTTTATAAACCGGAGAGATTTAAAATATATAAATTAGTAAAAAGGTGGAATCGTCTCTTTCCTCAGGGTCATGTGTGTAAAAAGGCATTTTTACATCTTGTCTGGGCTAAGACTATTGCAGCCTGCCTTCAGAAGTGGCTCCTTCCCTTGAATTGAGCACCAAGGTAGTAAAGATACCATATTTATAAGCCAAAAAATAAAGCAGGCACAATTTATTAAACAGCTACAATGTGACAATAAATAATTTTAATGTCAATCAAAATCGGATTATTGTCACTGAAATTTGGATTGAAAAGATAAAAGCCTGAAAGAGAGAACTGAAATCCAACCCCGGAGATGATTCCAATATCTTTGTTCCTCACGATAAATATTTTGGGTGAGAGTTTAAACCAGCTAATTCTTCATTTGAGTGAAAAAAGGTTGGGGGGGGGGGGGTTAAGAAATATAGTAAGAAAATATATTCATGCTTGGAATTGGTGAGTTGAGATTTTTTTTTTTGTGACAGCAAGAGAGAAAACAATTTTATTTTATTTTATTTTGTGAAAGCTGCTTGGTTGTTCATTTTCTCTTCAGTGTCAGGCAGCCGCAGGAGAGGGATGCTTCTCCCCACCCGGCCGATATTCACCCTCCTTCCTCCCACCTTAGGAAAACCCCAACTCAGCCTCCTCGGGATGTGTCGGCCGCAGCTGCCCGTGCTTTGGGATGGGCATTTATCGGTGCAGCCAAAATTCAAAGACCCGGGGAGCCCCGCTGCCGCCGGGCTGCTCCGCTCTCGGCCCCTGCTCCCCCTGCCTGCCGCCCCGGGGCCTTGGGGGCGAGGGGCCCCTCTGAAAACCTTCAATGAAATTTCCCCCTCTGGTCCCTGGGATATTCAGAGGGGTAACGTGTGCATTTGGGGAGAAAAGAGCCCTTTTTGGGGGTGGCGAAAAAAATAATTCCCCCAGCGGGGAGCAGGGCATGTCGGAGAGCAGAGGCCAAGGACACGGCTGCAGGGAAGCGTCCTCATCACCCAATTTTTAACCCCTGAATGAGGATGATGAGGATGCTGGTGTGTAATGGGGGGGTGGGCAGGACTGCTGGTCTCTGCTTGGTACCCCCGAGGGGCCGAGACCCTCCGGGCAGGAGAAGGGTCCCCTTTTCCGCAGCATCGCTGAGATGCTTCCCCTCCTCCGCCTGCCCGCCGGCCTCGGGCACTGCCTCTGCCCTGGCACCGGGTTCAAAAGGTGCCGGGTCTGGGGCCGTAACATTCAAGCGGAGTGGCTGAGGCAGAAACCCGCTGCCCGTCTCTAGGGCGACGTTTTTATTCTGCATCCCACTAACGCCCAATTCCTCCTTGAGACAGAGCTCCCAATTATTTTTACAAGGGTTTAGGGGCACAACATAAATAAATATACCTATTTTTATAGATATATATATTGATTGTGTGTATGTGCATATCAAATTAATGCCCGGTATTGGCTTAAAACCCCCGGCACCAGAACACGCACGTATGGAGGTGTGGGCTGGAAGTGGGATGTCTAAGTTTGTCCCCGGAGCAGCTGATGGATGGACGAGGAGGAACCGGCGGGGGCCGGGCGGTTTTAATCAGCCTCTGTGTGTGTGTGTGTGTGTGACAATAGTTGGGTGAAGAAGGGGACCTGACACCGGCATCCTTGATTTGTTATAAATCACACCCGTAAAAACAAGGCGGGGGGGGGTGGGGGGTGGGAATTAAATCCAAGGGATCGCGGTGCTTTTAGTGCCAACTCAATCCTCAGGCTGGAACAAAGCTTTGCCAGCCCTGAAATAAATGATGCTGCACCTAATGGCTCTCATCCCTTCCCTGCTGCCTCCGACCAGGCAGCTTTAGGGTTTTAACGCTGCTGACACGATGGGAAGCAGCGCCTGGGACTGATGCTGATTTTTTTTTACCAGTAAAGGTAGCCCCGCTGGGTGGGGTGGAGGTCCCGGGGAAGTCGTGGCGGGGAGGGGAGGCTCGTCCCTGTGTCCCCAGGTCCCTGCTCGGCTGTGGCTTTGCCGATGCCCCGCAGCCGGCGGGCTCCTCTCTCTGCTCAATTGCACAGCGCGCAAATGGAATCGCTCTCCTCGCTGTGTTTGTGGCCACGGGAGTGGAAGAATTACATTGGGCTGAAAATAGTATTTACTTTTACTGATTGAAAAATAGATGTTGGGGGAAAAAAAAATAAAAAAAAAATGCAAAAGCAGGAATTGAAACTATAATTACAACAAACCGTATGTAAACTCCCAGGTAAACACTGATTATACTGTGTCATTTCAGCCAGACTTTATTAGTGAGGGAAGAAGCGCATCTTCTTTCTCTCTCTGCCTGTGGCAGATGCAGCACACAGGATCCCACCGCCTGCCATTTGCAGAGCACTTTTCACCCTAAAAAATCCCATGTTTATGGCCTGATCCTGCATAGCTCTTGTGGGCTCACCTTCCCAGGCTGAGCCGTGCCGTCACCCTCCCGTGGGTGCAGAACGGGGCTGCTGGGGTGCTGCAGGAGGTGCAGGGATGAACCGCCCCCTGGGCTCCTCCTCACCTTTGGGGAGAGGCTGGGAAGGGGATGGAGGGTGCCAGGGGGATGAGAAACTCAGAGTGCGGGACCCAGCCTGCTTGCTCCTACAGCGCTGTCTCCCTGGGATGGGATGGGATGAGATGGGATGGGTTGGGATGGGATGGGGTGGGATGGGGTGCCCCAGCTGCAGCATCCCCTTTCCTGCAGGCAGTTCACAGGCCCGGCTGAGGGAGCCGGATCCATCCTTGGGGAAAATCTGGATTGAGCAAGCAGCTATGGATGCCACCTATAAGGCCCTGGCCATAATCTCACCAGGCTCCTTGTGTGCCCCCCAGCAGTGGTGCCAGCCCCCCTTTATCAGGGAGCGGCATCCCCACAGCCCAGCACCTCAAATGCAGGAGAGGAGCAGGGCTGGCAGGTCGCTCCAGGACAGCTGGGTTACACAGCATCGCCCTCGCTCGCTGGCACGGCACATGGTCCCGCAGAGCCTCCGGGATCTCTCCTGCCTGCTGGCTCTGGAGGAGAGAGAGACACGTCAGTCCCCACTGTCCCCCGTGTCCCACTCAGGACACCCCAGAGGGGACTGCAGCATCCCCTCCTCTGCCATGTGGCGCAGGGGTCACCTGGCAACACCGTCCCCTTCGGATGGATATTTGGGCTGCTCTTGCTGTGGTTTCCTTGCGGGGGGCGTGGGGGAAGATGGGAGCGGAGGGGAAGGAGAAAACCACGAGTAAGGTGGGTAAGGCCAGGTACGGCTTATCCAAGAGGGCTGCAGGGCCCGTCCGGCCGTACAGCTTTGCCATAGTGGCACCCTGTGGCAAAATGCATTACTACAGCTGGCAGGGGCTTCGGAGGGGGACACAAGGCCTTGGGGGGACCCTCGCCCTGGGGGCTCGCAGCCTCACGGGGACACGCACCCCCCCGCGCAGGCAGGGAGGGGATGCCGGGGTCTGGGCGGCGGGTGGTCCCCATCGCCGTGACATCCCAGTCCCCCGCAGTGGGTACCACCCATCCCCGTGGCTGCCCGTGGGGTCAGCCGGGATGCCCAACCAGCATAGACATCCCCCGGGAACGGTGCTGGGATGCCGACAAGCTCACCGGCTGCTGTGCGCTGGCTCGCTTAGGGCTCGCCGGTGGCATCCACGTGTCCGGGTGGCGTGGGGCTGCATGGCAGCGTGGCAGGGTGTGTGTGTGTGTGTGTTGGTTTTCTCTCTGCCGGAGCAGACCCGGAATGACGGAGTGAGCTCTTTGTCTGCCCGCGCGCCTGCCTGTCACGGCTCCCGGCGTTTCCCAGCCACCTTGCACAGCGCGCAGCCACTTTGGCAGGAGCTGTCTCGGAATTTTAATGCGCCTGATTAACACGCCACGACGCAATCGTGGAGCCGGCCGTACCTCTTCCCCAAGCCTTGCCTTTTTGGGGAAAAAAGAACCAAACCCAAGCAGGCGCCCCCACCCACGGAGCACTGCCCCATCCCAAACTGAGCTGGGAAATCGGACCGAGGCGGAGGCATGAGGTGATCCCAAAGGGAGACATCCCAATGACGGTCCTGTCTCAGCTCAGCGAGCCCTGGGGTGTAATGCAAACGCCTCTGCCATCTCAGCCCAGGAGTGGCAGAGCTGGTTTTGGGGCTGGCACAGGGTTGTGCCAAGTGATGTGGCACTGGGTGAAACAACAAGGAGTTGCAGGAATGGTCATCTCTTCCACTGGGAACAAAGGTGAGCGATGGAAAACTCCAGGCAGATGGGAAAAAGGTGAAGGAGAGAGAGTGGAGAGGCAGGGGAAAGCTGCCTGCCGAGCAGGGAGGAGGAGATGGGTGAGCAGATAGCCCTGCCGCCCAGGAGAGGACGAGGGGGAGTTATTGACACAGAGGACACGTTGCTAAAAATTAAATCTGTCCCTTCCTCAGGCGGTGTTGACAGAAGAGGATGGGTAGGAGATATCAACGGCAGGCACACGTGTCCCAGGAGAGGGTGAGACACCAGCGGAGATGGAGCAAGAAATGAGTCTGTGTGCGGGTGCTCTGCCCAGGACGGCTGCAGGAAAGAAACTCAAACCCTCTGTGGAAACGGGGGGCACCTGCAGGATGGGGGCACCCCATGAAGCACCCACCCCTCCAGGCGTGGGGGAGGATCCAGCACCCGTCAGAGCCTGGCAGGGACCCCATCGGCGCTGGGGAAGGTGCAGGGCTGTGCGAGGGACTGGGAGAGACCCCGCACCCCCTGTGCAGGGAGCTCTGATGGCAGAGAGGGATGCGGGAGGAAACCTCCCCTGAACGTCAGCTGCTCTGGGTCAGTCCTTCACTGCATCCAAAGTTAAGATGGGGAAGAAGAGATACTGAACTCCTCTGCAGCGGGGTGGGGGCTTGTGCCTGCCAGACTTGGCACGGAGATGGTCCCAACCTCTGTTGGACCTTCCTGTGCTACCAACAGTTCCCATGCAGGCAGCCCAGCCAGGAGGAGCGGAGCCAGCAGCGGCAGGGAGGGATGGAGGGAGGCAGCGGCCGCGGTGACAACAGCCTGGGCATCCTCGTGCCATTCACGTGCTGGGAGCACGGTGGCATGGCATGTCTCCTTACCACATGGATGCCCGAGGGATGATGCTCACAGGGGCAGAGGGGAGCAAAGGGGGAGAGGCGGGGAGATGCCACTCAGGACCCATCACACTGCTGGGATGTGCTAATGGATAGAGGGGGACACTCGAAGGGGACAACCAGGGCACAGTGATTGCTCCAGCAAAGGCCTGAAGTTTGAGCACATGAAGCAAAGGTGATTTGGGCTCAGATGGGAGAGAAAATCCATTTCTGGAGCACCTCCTCCAGTGGGACATGACTTCAAAGAGGTCACGGAGGTTTGAGCTGGCCGAGGGTTTGGCTGGGAGAGGTGAAGCTGACGTTTCTAACCTGATTGCAACGAAACCAGCTCTGCTGGGGATGGTTGTGATGTTTATTAATGGTGGTGAAGGAAGGGACCAGCAGATTTCTAGATTCCCGCAAGCGTAAGGAGGGGGCATGAGCCGTTTCCCGGGTGTTGACCATGAACCATGACCATGCTACTTTGCCCTGGGTCTTCCCAGATGTCAACCATGTCCCCAAAAATAAATGATGAGGAAAGGGATAATAAACCCCGATGCAAGCAAGGCAGCACCCCCCCCGCTCTGCCTTAGAGCTGCTCTTGCTAAAGGCTCGAGCTCGATCGACCCCACCTCGATTGACCCCACTTTGGGGAGCCGTGAGGCGAACCCCAAATGCAGAGCAAATGCCACTTGACTGGGGTCTCTCATTTCACCTTCAGACCAGGGACCCCCCAATTTCCACAGCTGCCAGGTGCAGAGCCCTGGTCCCACCATCGCAGCCGTTTGTCCTGAGTGAGGCCTTCCTTTGGGAAGGCAGTTTCACTCCCGTATGCACCTTCTCTGTTTTTCTCTGGAGTTGTGTCCCCCATCAAGCCCCTTTCGCATCCCTTTACCCTATTAATATCCTTCGACTCTCCTCGTACCTGCAGACAATCTGGTCCCCAACCACCTCCACCTCCCCCCCCTCCTCAAAAGCTTCCCTCAGCTGTCTTTAAGCCGTAGCTGAAATCTGCGGTATGTAGGAGGAGAAATTCAGTCTGACAGCAGTTTAAAACACCGCACTACTTGGCAGATTTAAATGCTATTTTAAATATAAGCTATGACACAACGGACAAAAATAGCATTGAAAATACCCTGTCATGTTCCATATTGCGAGGAATAGAGAAGGAGACCAGGCTAGAAAGGAGCAGGGAGAGGGGCCAGATGGGAGACGAGAGGTTATTTTGTTTGTTTTAAAGAAACTGGATAAATGTATTTTGTATGTGACTGGGTAAATGTGTTTTACGATGCATGGAGCCAAAAAAATCTAAATAAACCTTTCCAGGAAAAATCTATGTATTTTATCCTATGTGGGTTCTGCCAAAGCAGGTTTACTGGTAAATAATTGGTAAGATGATATATTTGTTACCAGGTTGTTTTGTGATGCTCACCACCAGCAGCCACCAGCTGCCGGAGACCACTTGGTTCCCTCTGAGCCTTTCCTGACCCTTTATTTAGCTGCAATTTAATAGGAATTTGCTCTCCTCAAGAAAAAAGAAACAGCCACCCTAAAATACCTAGAAGTGACGGTTTGCTTGCAGCTCCCGGCTCGGTGATGCTGCGGTGTGCCAGGAGTGTAGGAGCTGCTGTATCGCAGCGCTGGGCCCTGCAGGGTGAGCCCGTGGGACCGGGAAGGGATGGGGGATGGAGAGATGCAGGCTGAGATGCCACCGAATTCCCGAGGTGCATAGGTGTGTGGCTGGAAGATCCCAGGAGCTTGCCTGACCCCGCAGCATGGTTGCCCAGCCGACGTCGGTGTGGAGCACCCGGAGCATCTGGGCCCCCCAGACTGTGGGGCTGCCGGGAGAGGTTTCTTCATCATTTTCCTTCCCGAATACAAGCACTGCTCCAAGCTCATCTCTCCTCCCAGCATCTTCTTTCCCACCCCTCCACACACACCGATGTGCAGGGACAAACATCCACCCTCCCTTTGGGTTTGTCTCAGAGGAGTGGGTTTTGTCTTCTTCCAATGCCCCCAGTATAACCAGCAGTGAATCTGGCGGGAGAGGGTTGACCTGAGGACAGTCCAGGAGATTTGAGGAGAGGTCAGAGTGTGAGCGAACCTCTGGCTGCATCACTGTGTGCAGCTCTGGAAAACCCTGGAGATCAGGGCTGCCGCTCCCCGTCGGGCTGTCCCTGCCTAGGGACAGGTTTTGAGGGTGGCACCCAGGGCACAGTGCTGCCAGGCGCCGGTTGTACCCCCCCAAAATGGGGAGGAGTGTGGGGTTCACTCCCAGTGCAGGATCCCAGCGGCTCTGCCTAATTGGCTGCCTAACTGTGATAGCAATTGCCCCTGCTTATGCTGGGTTAAGGATTTTGTCCCCGACAGGCTCCCGATGGCACAAATTACCAGGGTGGCTGAGCTGGCAGTGCCCTGCCAAGCCCCGAGCAGGATTTGGGTGGCCCATTAAGCTTCCTCCACCACTGCTAGTCCCGCTGCAGCGGCAGAAACCAGGGGCAGAGACCCAGAGTGAAACGTTTTTGCTACCACCTTCAGAAAGGTCTTCTTTTTTAATTTTAAGTCCAGCATGCTGTTGTGATAGAAACACACAATTTGAAGAGTTTAACAAAACAGTTCAATGAAGCCAGGTTAGCACGAGAATCCAGCGACTGAGATCTTTCAAGCCCTCACAAATCCCAGTGGCCCTAGAAAATGTGCCCTCAGTTTTCCTGGTTGATATCTCTGTCCAGATTTCGCTGACTGTCCAGTGAAGATGAATAAAAGCTTTTTATTAGGAGACAGCACTGTCCTGAAGCTGTGCGCCCACCCTACCCCCTCTCCCCCTGGGTGCCTGGCCCCAGTCAGAGGCTTGTGGCTCCTCCTGACCCTCTGCTTGTGCCCACCCATGGGACCCCCTGGACGGCAGCTCCGTGGGCACAGTGGCAGCGGGACCCCGAGCTCTCCTCGGCATCAGGAACGGCATCGCTGCCCACAGCACAAGGCAGGGAAGAAAGTCTGCGAAGCTCCTGACACGTTCCCATGACCTTCTCCGGCTCTAGGCTAAGGCAACCGCAGGGAAGGGCATCCACACCTCCACGTCTTAATGAAGATTTTAAAGACACCCCAGTTGCCCTGTCTGATGCAGGTTGTTGCCCAGGCAGATACAGCGAGGAGCCTGGCTTTGGACACTAGCCCTTGTGCACCTTGCAAGGGGGAGCGTGCGCCATTCTCAACATCCCCCTGTACCCGCAGAAACCCAGAGCGAGAGGGAAACGGGAGGATCTTCAGTGAGAGGTGAAGGAAAACCTCCTGGTAGGGCCAAGACAGACTGTGCTGTGATGCAGCCTAAGCAGCATCACCGCTGCCAGGGCTGGTGCTGGGCACTGGGCGCTCCGCTCACCGGGTGATTTCCCTGCCCCATTCAGAGAAGCAGAACCGCTTCTCTGTAAAATCAGCCTCTTTGCGCTTGTTCTCTATTTTAGATGAAAATAAAAGCATTTCTGTGTCTTTTGACCTGCCTCACTTCCTTACTGACACTTTCGGGATGCTCACAAGCATTTGGGTTGTGTGGGTCCCCATCGCTCCGCAGGGTCCCCAGGACTCGCTGGGGAACTGCAGCCATGCAGGGACAACCAGCAGCAGAGAAGTGAAGCGAGGACGGGACGTGTCCCCAGCTCCTCTCAGCCTTTCCCCTGGCTGCCTCACCCTCCCGAACATCACCCCCTGTTGCAGGACGAGCCTCGGGGTGCGGGGTTGCTGATGCTCGGGTACACGTCAGGCACAGCCATGGGGGTACCCCAAGCTCCTGCCCACCTGTGGCAGGTAACGCAGGGCCGAAGCTGCTCGCCAGAGCGATGGCATTGCAGTCCTGCCTCCTCTCACCACCCTACCCAGCTGTGACGGCAGCTCAGCTCCCCCCCTTGCTCTTTGTTAACCACTGAATTCATCTGACAACTCAAAGAGAGAGAGAGAGGGGAGAGACCCCGCGGCCTGCCGTGGCCGGCGCGGTTCCCCGGCTCCCCCTCTGCCCTCATTTGCAATGCTTGAGTGGGGATTTCTCTATTTACTAAGCTAACAATGTGGGTTCCCAGGGCCTGGGCTGATGATGACATCCCGGCGCTGGTGGGTGGTGGGGCCGGGGGGGNAACCACAGCATCTGCGAGAAAAGTCTCTGCCAGCCGCTTTGAGCACGGCTCAAAGGGCTCCCGGGGAAGCCACGGGGCAGAGGGAGCCCCGGGGACGCGGTGGCAAGGGGAGAGGCTCAGACCCACCTCCCATGACCCCAGCCCCGCTGCCACCTCCCCGCAGAGCCAGGGGCGGCCAGCGACCCCCTTGCCTCCGTCCCTGTAAGGGTTAACGTGGGCAGCCACGGGTCTGCTCATTACAGGGTTAAGGGGGAGATGGCACTTGCAAATCCCTCAATTACCCAGGCCAGAAGGCTGCTCAGGAAGAGCTTTATTAACGGTTGCCGTCTTCATTAACCGCTTCTCCACAGCTGCCTAATTATGGCCGCCATTAGGCTCGTTGGGTCTCCCCACCACCGCCCTGACCCCCCCGGCCCTCTGATTAACCTTAATTACACCTCCATCCCCGGGAACCGGGCGCTCACCTGAGCGGGGCTGTGGCCGGGGGCTCAAGGGCTGCCTAATTGCGGGCATCCCCGGCGGCGTGGGGAGGGGGCCGGAGGCGGCCGGTGGCCAGCCGCCCGCGGCACGCCAGATGTTCATCGCTGAAAAGCAGAGGGCTGCCCTCGCACTGAGCTAAGCGGCGGCAATGAGATCGGTAGCAGGGCATTGAGGGAGGCGGTGAAAGGGTTTCCCACCTGAGCTGATGGGGCTCGGCCGGGAGGAGAGCGGGGCTTGCCGGCGAGGGAAGGCAAGGGACGAGGGATGGGAGAGGCTGTGGGTGCTGCTGTTCGTCCCCCAGCGCCTGTCCCAGCACCCTTCTGGGTGTTCCCCCCCCCAGCCTTGTTCCTCTCCTTTGGTTAGGCAACAGGATGTCGCCCAGGCTGGATGCAGCACATGGGGATGCAGCACATCTGTCCTCGGAGGTGGCCATAGGGTGCATGCCCACGGTCAATATTTCAGGCGAGGTCCCTGGCACTATGGAGGGTGGCAGAGATCCCACTTCCCTCCAGCTCTGACATTCCCAGGGCACCACTGCTGCTCCAGGACAGCCCCAGCCTGTCGTACCGCCCTGGCCTCCTTCCACAAAGAAGATGCTGCTGCTTTTCTTCTCTCCCTCACCGAGCAGGGTGAAGCATGGCTCCTCGGGTGCAGGGAAAATGGAGCCGCTTTCTCCCTCTCCCGCTCCGCGAGATGTCCCCACCACCTTCTTCCCCCTCCCCGCCACACACCTCCCTTTTGGGAGCAAAAAAAAAAATATAAAAGAGATAATAAAGTTCTTATTTCCACCACATTTGCCATTTCCTGGTCTAAGTAAAGAGTGTCATAAGAGTGACAAGCTAAAAGCCACTGATTACTGTGGATTCATGGCATTTATTCTCCTCGTGAAAAGAGCAAACATCAGAAATAATGTGGTCCGGCCTGCCTTGGAGCCTAACCCTGCAATTAATCAGCATTCATGTGCAGAAGGTGCACGAGCATCTGATATGCAGAGAGGGAGTAATTAAAGGCAGATGCAATCTCTGCTTCCCGCAGGCCTGGGGAGGGCAACCATACTCCCTCCAACCCCCCCCTGCCCCCAGGGGTGCAGCCCCCCTCAAAGTCACACCGTCCCCCCTTTCCCCCGGAGCAGCGGGTCAGGCTGCCCCGTCCACTTTGCTGGGTGTGTTGGGGATGGACTCGGCTCATGTTGCTGGATGGAGCATGGCCACAGGGACTCCCTGTCCCCCCGGCTGTTCGGTGAAGCGAGCGGGAGGGTTTGGGGATGCGGTATTTAGGCAAGCTTCCGATGCCTTGAACCCTGACATGGCTCCATGACACCGCCGGGTCTCTGGAGAGGGGGATTGCTGCGGGCTGGGGCTTGCTCGGGACTATCGCTGGCCTCCTCCCGCCGGGGTCTGCCCCGCTGCTCCCGCTGATCCTGTCGAGACCTTTAATCCGTGGGGGATCAGCAAATTAATCCACTAAAGCATGAAGGGCCTGAGCTGTGTTTAATCGCTCCCTTTTGTGTCAGGGGACGGCTAAATGACCATACAAGAGAAAAACCCACAGAGGGGTCAGAGGGGAGGCGGTGGGCGATTAACCCCTGTCACCTCCCTCCAGGCTGCGGCGCGGGGAGAGATGGCCCGAGCCCGCAGCCGCCGGGGCCGAGGCATCGCAGGCATCAACTGAGCCGGCATCCTTTTGCACCCCAATGCTCCACATCCCCAGTCAGGGGTGGCATTGTGGCCCACGGCACTCTGCAGCCCCCCGGCATGGCCAGAGCTGCCCCAAGCCACGGGCGAGACGATCTGCGCGAGGTCTCAGCCTGGCTCCCAGCAGACAAGCTGTTATCACGGCAATTACCCCCTGATACGCCCTTTGGGAGCTATTTCGGCCGAGGGGTCAGTGGTGCTGACAGCGGCCGAATCCTCCCCTTGCCCCCGGGGAGGAGGAGCCGTGCCAGGGGAGGCTGAGCAGGAGCCGTCTGCCCGCTCCGGCACAGATTGTGCCAACGCGTGGTTGAGCGTGGCGAACGCTCGCAGCCAGCACCCTTCAAAAATATCACTCGGGGAACAAATGACACCACCTCCCCCTCGCCATCCTCGCACACCAACGCCCTCGCCCCGGCAGGGGCGGCCACGCCAGCCTGGGTACCGCGGCCCCCCAGCCCACCCCTCCCATTTTCTTCAAAAGGAGAATAACCTGCAATATATATATATGTTTTTTTTTTTCCTTTCTGGAAACTAATGGACTCCTTAAATAGCAAAAATTGCACCCTGTAATTAAGATCTTGCTTTTTAAATGATTAATCATTCTAACCCCTTCCAGCGGCATCCCACTTACTGCTGCTCTCATATTGAAATGCAGATCTGAGAGGGAGGGAGCCGAGCAGGTCTGCGGAGAGGAGCAATTAAATCTTCCAGCTGTCGCTGGTCCACCCCATCCTCCGTTTTTTTTCTTCGGGAAGCCCTGGGTGTTGTCCGCCGGGCTGGCTCTGTGCCCTGATCCACATTCCCCCTTTTGATCCTCCCATCTCCATCCTCTTCTCCACCTCCATCCCTTCTTTTTCTGTTGCCTCTCGGTTTCTGGGCTCAGCAATACTTTCTCACCACAAGGTATGACCTTCCTTTCCTTGGAAGTGGCATCACCTCCCTGAAAAGCTGCCTGTCCCCTCTTCCCAGGTAAAAGGGGAAAGGACGTGAATGCAGGGTTGCAGTAACATCAGCTGGGGGCCGCAGAGAACCATCGATCCCTACCCAGGCAATAACAACCAGCTGCCTGTTTGGGGACTGCTGCTTCGCGCCTCCGCCTCCGCCAGCGTTTGCAGCCCACCAAGGTCTCACCCTTCCATCCTTCTCTTGGCTTTCCCTTGAACCGCATCCCGTTGTGAAAAATCAAACCCTGCAAAAGACACCCATGAACACGTGACACCTCCCTGCAAGGGGTTCCCCACCGCCTCGGCACGTCACCTCCCTCATTCATGCTTTCCCGGGACCAACTACAGGTTTCTCAGGATGCTTCGGCAGGAAAACTGCTCATCTGTGTAGAAGCCATGACCAAGACAAGCTTCTCTGCCCTACATTCCTCCTGTAAACCCTCTCCATGTTGGAAGGGATCTTTCAGGTATTTTCTAGAAGCATGCAGCTGTTTTTTCGGCCCATCATGGTGAAGCTATCAGTGGATGGAAGTCAACCAGGGGAAAATACGCCCAGTTTCAGTCCCCAGCAGCGTCAGGCAGATGGCTTGGGAAGGGCAGGCTCCCTCCTGACTACCACCTGAAGGGGAAGGACCTGGGATGTGTGTTTCTGTTTCAGTTCTCTGCAATAAGCCCCCCTTTTTGTCACCCCCTCAAGCCAGACCCATGGGAGATCTGTATGGTGTCCGGGACTCCAATTCCCATCTCCGCAGGCCTGGCAGTACCCCAGGTTCTTGGAACTCAGTACAACAGACACAGAGTTTCTCCAAGGAACCAGAGAGGGGGGTCAGTGGCATTTCTGTGTCTGAGTGTCTTGTATCTCTCTACCAGTCTGATTTTTCTGATATAGAAACAGAGGAGACAGGAAAATGTGTAACCATGCAAGACGGGGCAAAGGGAATGACAAAGAAGGAAAAAAGAGAGGCTAGGATGCGGAGAGGATGGTCACCCATAGAGTGGTAATGGGAGGAGAAAACGCTTTCTCAAGGAATGGGAAGGGAGCTCCTGTGTTACTGTTATCTCTAAAATGCTGCACCTGTCTTCTCAAATGTTTCCCAAAAAAGAAGATTCACGGAAGATCTGAGGAAGGGAGGGAAATCGGAGCTCCTCTGGACCATCCATCCCACAGTCCCTGCACGGTGCATTGGGCTGGTGCAGTGCTGAGCAGCGGGGCAGAGCATGGGAAGGATGCTCCGGGGGTGGGTGAGCCCCCTCCATGTTACACATAAAACACTGCTAGTCCTCTGCATCAGCACTGTTTACACTCTGATTTTCAGGCTTATTCCTATATTCTGGGATGCAACATCTCGCTAGGACATGGCTGTAGGATAGGACATGGTTCTTCTCATCAAATACTGGCTTCAGCCTGCCACAGCTTCCCAGGACACAAGGCAATACTGTCGGTGGGGCCAAGGGGAGTTCCATCCCTCCACCCTCATCTTCTTGACATGGATGTGTCCAAGAGGGAAGAAGGTCCCTTGTTCCTGCTGAACAGTGCTTTGTTCTTCATGGTCACCATGATGGCTTTTAATGGTGTGGACAGCGTTGACCTAGGGCTTCATTCCCTCCCTCAGCTAGAGCTCAGAGGCCTTTTTTCCCTAACAAAATGGAGATGATATCAACGACCCACATAACAAGTGATGAGCCACCACGCAGAGCATGAGCTGCCCTCCCGAAGGAGAGATTCCTTGCGGTCTCCACCCTGCTCTGACACCCTCTCTCATATAATCTGGATTCTACAAAACACCCAACGATCCTCCAGAATTTTAAAGCATTAAATGTCCAGTTTGTTCGTGTTTTGGCCTTGGTCTTGCTAGGAAACCTAAGCAACCAGGCATAGAAAGGCCACGTTCCTGGCTTTTACAGCCAGGAGCACAGCAAGGGTTAACCAGTGGGACGCAGAGGCGGTTACAGACGAGTCCTGATGGGACCAGATTCCCAGAGCACCAGGAGGAAAGTCAGCAAACCCCACCAAGCTCTCTATTTATGGATCCCTGCTCCTCTGCATGGCCCCTTCATCCTCTTTGCTTTCCTCCTTTTACTCCCTGCCCCGAGTTGCAAGGCCCAGGACCCCGTCCCATCCCCAAGCCCCCTCCACACCATCATTTGCATTTTCACCAGCCTTGATTAATGCCAGAGCCTGTTTATAGAGTTACAATCTCCAAATTAGGTTGCCGAAGGCATCCCGGGCCAGCCCTGGAAAAATCTCGGAGGCTGAAAGGAGCCATAACTAAGCCTCAAGCAGACGTCTTTATTCAGCTGTAATTGACGTTTAACAGACGTCTGTAACTTCGTCTGGACTTATAAAAAAAACCCGAAAAAAAGTTCTCCCCTCTCTTTATGTTCCCCCCTTTTATCCAGCAGTCAAAAGTGTAAGAGCCCACCACACCGGCCCCACTCGGTCAGTGTGCAGCAGGGGCCGTGACAATAGTGGGGCTGAGACAAAGCCGCAGCCCACGCTGCACACACTGGCGCCTTGTATGTCTATTTACCTCCTAGAGTGGTTTATGCTAATTTATTGGCGAGCGGCAACCACTTCTGCATACTGATGTGCCGCCACTTCTTTCTGAGCAGGGGCCCTCGTCTGCAGGGAGGCCGGTGGGGGGACCCCCGTCCCCGCCAGCAGCGCCCCAGAAAAGGATGCTGCAATGTTCAAGGCTCCCCATGTGCCCCCCAACCCAGGCAAGCTGCCGGTGGGATTGCATGGTGGCTCTTTATTTCGATCCCCTTTGGACACAGGGTGCTGACACCGTCCCTTTGCGCCTTTGCACAGGGTTGTTCCAGGCGCTGGAACCAAACTGAAGCAAACCAATCCCGTAGCCATGGGATGGAGCTAAGGACACAGAAAGAAACGCTATAGATAGCTGTGGAGACAGCCAGATTTTCATATAAATATATCTCCACTGCGTTCTGCTGACATGTGTGAGTATGGGAGGATGCTCACAAGTCAGGAAGACACTAGAAATCAGGATAAAATTATTTTCTTCTTTCCTGAGTGCTTACATTGTGTACTATTCTTTGCTGCACAATGGTTTATTTCAGCACTGGGATATGAATTCTCAGATCAGGTTTTACTGACTAGTCCTTGAAGGAAAATTTTCCTGTCTTCCTCAAGAAGACGTGGTGCCGCCAGGCCCCTGGCCAGGGAAGAGCCCCTGTGCTCTCCTGCAGATGATCAGACCATCGGGAGGGCAGTCAGGCCTCTCCCTGCAGACCACAGCCTTCCCAGAGGAGGGTTTTATACAGCATTTTCAACATGGAGACTACCCAGAATTAAAGGGTAAATCGGTTTTAGTGATTCAGGGCTACCCAGAGAAAAGTGAAGTTGAACAGGGAGCTGCTGCTCCCACCCACTAAGCACCTTCCAGCACCTGCCAAGCACAAGTCAAGGCGAAGCCAAGGTTTGGAGTCAAAGCCAGGAGAAACAACTCAGGCAAAAGAAATATAGTCAAAAGCAATTCGTTTTGATGCTGGGGACTTGCATAGTACATGGAGCTCCTAGAAACCTAGTCAGTGCCGTGATGACGTGAAGTTTGGGGACAGTGAAACATTGGTCTTCATGTCCACTGGGTCATCATATTGCAGACAATAAAGTGAATGAGTTGGGCAGTTCATACAAGAGGAACAGAGGCCGTTTGCAGGTTTAATCAAGCAGTGGGCCAGGAAGCTTTAAGATGTACGTCAAAAGTCCTTTGGCCTCCCCAGGAGAGGATGAAGGGTATGCTCCACGCCCCCAGCTCTCCCACTGCTCCTCTGCACAGCCGGTTCTTCACTGCAGAGCAAGGCAGGAGATCTGTTTGTGCAAGTGGAGGACGTATCTCATGACTAGCAGAGCCACCCAAAAAGAGCGAGAAGTCTGGGCTGAAGTACCAGAGGAGTGGTAAGGTCCCAAAGCCGGGAGTTTGCCCCTGCCAGAGCGGCCAACAGCTGGGAAAAAAGGGTGACAGAGAGTTAGTTGGATGGGTGGGACTGCAAGACATGTCTCAGAGCCAGCAGACCTCGCCTGTGCTTTGCTGGCTCAAGCCTAGAGAGACTTGAACATGCCGTTGAGAAGGTGCTGGCTGGGGGATATTCATTTCAGGTGGGTGACCACTGTCAAGCCCACAGAGACATGGTGAGCACAAACTGACAGAGCATCTGCACCGTAACTCCACCTTCCCCCCGAGCCCCAAACATAGGTGTGCCTATTCCTGTGAAGAATGGAGAAAGTCATCACACCTCTGATGCAACTTAGGACAACCTTGGGGTACTAGGAATCCTATCCCGCTGCCCATGGCACTGGAGGTGGCCGTGGCATCGGCACCGAAGGACCCCCTCAAACTGGAGAAGAGCTCAGCTCACCAGAGAAGCGATTTTTTCAGCTGCTTTGTGCTGCTAAAGCTACAGAAAGGGGCTGTATCACAGCCACGGATCCAGCCTTTTGTGTTTCTAACCCGAAGGCTTGGGGTTTCTTTCCTTTTTGTGCTGCTCGAAGCAGCAGTACCTTCTGCAGCCTCTCTGGCATCTTCCCCTGGGGCTTTTTGCACCAACTGGTTGCAGGGCATGGCCGCGGGGAGGGAGCAGCTTGAGGTGCCATTCCATGTCATTTGTGGAGGTGCATTTCCAAGGGAAACAGCCTGTGTCTCTTCCGTGATCCTCCTGCGTATCAGTGCAACAAGCCCGGGTCACCTCTGCCTACCATGAGATCAAGGGCTCGCAGGAGTCTGAGGTCAAGAAAGTCTTCCCAGGCCAAGGTAGGGATGAAGGGGTTTCTCCAGGCTTTCTGCAGCAGCAGAGAGGGAGGATTTCCTGCGCAGGGCTGAGCACAAAGAGCCTGAGCTGCCGTGCATCGGTAATACCCAGGGGTGCCTTCTCTTGGGGCTGGCGAGGGAGGTTCAGCAGCGGCACTAGAATCACCAAAGCACGAAGGAGAGCCTCCTTCCCCCTCCCCCCCAGCACCCCTCCTGCCAGGCAGGGCAGGCAGGGCAGGCAGGGCTCTGGGAAGGTGCCAGCCCAGGGCCTGGCAGCCTGCAGCCCTGCCTGCACCGCTGCCTTGCGGGAGAGGCGGGAGACGTGAGCACCATGTCTTAGGCGAGGGCACCTCATGCTGGCAGCTCCAGAAATAGCCTGGAAAGCCTTTGTTTTAGTGATTTTCCTTCTTTCTCTCACGGCAGTTGGCCCTGGTTTGGGCTGGCAGGGGCGCGGGGAAGGGTGCTCCAGAGCAGCGTGAGGCTGCGGGGACAAAAAAGCTGTCCCAAGCCTGGAGATCATCCTCCCGTTTCCTCTGCCACATGTCCCCCTGCAAGCCCAAGCCCAGGGCCACCCCTGCATGAAGCCAAGCCAGGCTTTTATTCAGCTACCAGCGCCAATCATCCTCCAAAGCCATGTCCCCAAGGTCCTGCTGTGCCCCAACCCGCTGAGACACAGGGGCTGTGGGTATGGGGGGACGGCTCCTCTGCAGCCTGGCTAGGGACACCCCCCTGCGTGGCAACAAACCCCAGACATTTAGAGCTGTGCCCCTGACCCCAGCATCCCAAACTGCTCTCCAAAGGCTTCTGCATCTTCCCTTTCCTCCCAGGGCGAGCTGCCTCGGCAGGGGCATCTCCGGGCCTCGCCGGCGAGCTGTTACCTGCCAGTCAAAGTTGGGCGAGAAAAGAAACACCCCCCTTAAAAAACAAGATGTCTGGTGTGAATCTCCTGATCCTGCTAACCCGAGGGCTCTGCTGGAGCCGGCCGCGTGCAAACGGCGGCCCCGGGTCTCGCTTAGCAACAGGGCACAGAGCAGCCCGCGGCTGGCGGGAGAAAAAAGGGTCTTTTCTTGTCGGTGAAAGATTCATCGTTGGGCTGAAAGTGGCCCCTCCCCTCTTTCAAATACTTGTCAGCGGGGAGAATAACAGCTTAGATACTGGGCTGATCAGATCATGGCTAATCTGTTATTCCTGGCCGCGAAAACTGCCGGAAGACTTTCAAACAACTTCACTGGGAGCGTGTGCGGCGGGAGGGAGCGGGCAGGAGATGCCGAGCTGCTGGCAGCCTCACACCGGAATCCCGAGGGCATCTCCCACTCGTGATGTGTGGGGAGTGGACAGCACTGGTCACCCACCATCCGTGCCATCCAGGGCCGGTGGCATTATCCTCTGTGCCAAGGGCAGGGGGGGCGGAGGGGAAGAGGTCGGTGCTGAGTGGTGGGAATGGGAGAGATGGGCTGGCCGGGGTTCCCTGCAGTGAGAACTGGGCCCTCCTGGTTGCACGGCTTTTTCTCCCAAACCAGGTGGTTTGGAGATGTCTGTCACTGTGGAAGGATGTTTGCCACCTGTGTCTGGGAGCCTTTGCACTGCAGATGTACCAAAAAAAGGTGGCCAGCTCGGAGAAAGGTGCTTTCCTGGTTAGTCCCTCCCTCTGGGCTAAGATGTTTGCAAGGGAAGAAATAGACCAGAAAAATCAAACAATTCAGGCTCAGTGGTTTGCAGAAACTTCACATGGTGGCCCAGATTCTGCTCCTGTACATGAGGGCACATCAAAGAGGTGCTGTTAGCAGGAGAGGTAGGAGCACACTCACAAATATCTTCCACACGTCCTGCTATGCCCAGCGCTGGGGCCACTGTGGGCCGCCAGCCCAGGGAACAGTGGCAATGCACTCTTAGGGCTAGGAGCCCACTTCTCCTCACAAAACCAGGGTAGATGGAGCTCCTTTAACCATTGCCGCTGCACGTGCGGGTAAGACCTGGTCCCCAGGCCTGGCACACGCTGCTGCTCTGCCTCTTCCCAAATGCTCTGCATGCCCATACCCCTCACTCTGCTCCCTAGCTCTCTTGCTGTCCCACTGCATACCGCTGCCAGCCAGGCTTTAGCCCTAAATCTTACCTCTTCTGGGCTCATCACTAACCATGGCTATTGTGCACGACCTGATGTGGAGATGGACCCTTGGTGGGACAGCTCTGCCTGTGATGGAAAGGGAAACTACTCCAAAGTGGCCCAAGCTGATGGGAGCCTGTGGGAGGGGGACGGATGCCCAGCTAGTCTGGGGACTGGACTGCACCCTGGCAGGCTCCTCTTAGTCAGGAATAATTAATTACCTTCTTGAGGATCTTAGCTTCAGCCCTTCCCTGCTCATGCCCCAGCCCAGGAGAGGAGGGAGGGAGGAGACGGCAGCGAAGAGGGTAGAGAATTAATTGGACATTGTGTTGGGAATCGCCTCCTGGTTGCTGTCAATCTTGGGAGTGAACAGCCTCTTGTCTCACTCAATAGGAACTTTATATGCTCCTTTAATCCTTCAGTCCGTATTGTCAGAGCTTCCCCCCTCCTCCTGTCTCTCCTTCCCACCGCAGGACTTTTGATGACCCCAGCTGTCTGAGGCAATACAAAGAAGCCCCTTAACTAACACCCTGTGATCTATACAGGCAATAAAGAGGCTCCCCTTGACAAGGATTTGCAGGCAGAATATATGCAAATGCTGGGAGGTGCGCGGGTGGGGAGGTGTGCTGAAAAAGCCGCCGCACGGCAGGACACGGTTCCCAGCCCTGGGGATGTGGTGGCCCAAGCAGGAATGTGGTGCAGGTGAGGGATGGACAGAGAAAACCAGGGCAGGCCAGGGCTGTCTGGGCATTGCACACCCCGCTGTGGGCTAAAGCAAATGGGAATGCCCTCTTCCTCTGGGCTGCAAGGCCAAGGCAGCCACGGGCACGTAAATGGGGGGCTCCCGGCCCGTGCCCCATAAATGGGGGCTCCCGGCCCGTGCCCCCCTGTGCTTTGCTCCTTGACGGCCACCTCCCGAAGTCAGGAGGCCATGCTCCTTCCCACATTAGCACATGAATGGGGTTAGGGGTGGGGGGGAGGCGGGAAGGGGGGCAAGCCCCCACTGTCCACTCAAGCAAACAATTTGGCTAGCAAATTGACATAATTACAAGGGACAGAGAGAAAAGAAAGGCGAGCCCCCTCCCCTGCGCTCCAGAGGGCCCGACCCCTGCCGAGTTACTTAGACCCTTTGTGCGACTCAATGCTAGGTACTGATGAGGGGACGTATGCCCTTTTCAAGGGCCCTAAGCGACCGGCTGCCCTAATCTGATTACAATTTACAGCACTCCTTCAGAAGGGGCTGGAGACGCGCTCACGCAGGCGTGGACACGCCGGGTCCGGCACGCACGTGCTCGCACCAGCGCAAAGGTAGATGGACGTGCAGGGCAAAGGTAGATGGACGTGCACGGCAAAGGTAGATAGACGTGCACGGCAAAGGTAGATGGACGTGCATGGCAAAGGTAGATGGATGTGCATGGCACAGGTAGATGGATGTGCATGGCAAAGGTAGATAGACGTGCACGGCAAAGGTAGATGGACGTGCATGGCAAAGGTAGATGGATGTGCATGGCAAAGGTAGATGGACATGCACGGCAAAGGTAGATGGATGTGCATGGCAAAGGCAGATGGATGTGCATGGCAAGTAGATGGACATGCACAGTGGCACTGTGGCCAGCAGGCTGGCACGTGTGTGCAAGGGCACGCCAACACCACCGGGAACGTGGACAACGCGGTTTTCAGTGTGCTGGTTGTGCATGGTCAAGAAAGGCTGAAGGCACGTGCGTGGGGACACAGGGCTTTGCACGCCTGGGCACACTGCCAGCAGGAGATCTGCCATGGCCAGCATGTGGGGTGTGCCATGAGCCCATTTCAGCCCAAATGTGGGGCTCGCACCATGTACCTGCACCCACGCACACCTACACACACATGGGCACAGATGTGAGCACTCGACCGCCCTTCTCCTGGGCAGGGCCACAGACAGGGACCTTCTGCAGAGGCACAGGGGTCCCCACCGGGAGCAGGGGACAGCAGAGGCTTTTCCCTGAAATCTCTGCAGCAGCAGCTCGCAGGAGCGGGAGTGTGCGCAAAGCCCACCATCTGCCTATTAAAAGCGGGATTAAACGTTGCTGTTCTCCCCCCCTCCTCGCCCCCTTCCCGCTCTCTCTAACATCATCCCCTTGGGGAAACCACCACCTTTACATGAGATTTTCCTTTTTTTTTTTTTTTAACCTCTTTTCTGCTCGGTGCCCCATAGATCCCAGGGGATTAGCAGCCAGGCTGGGCCTTCCAGCCTCCTTGAAAGCAGGTTGTTTCAGCCAGTCCCCCCATGGGAACCTGCCCCAGGACAACTTTGGTCAATGCCTCCGGTGCTTCCCAGCCAATTTGTACCACCTAATCCCCGCGGGTATCGACAGCCCCTTTCTCACACGTTCTCCCGCCTGCCGGAGCAGCCCAATCCTCTTCTCCCCGCGCTCCCCCGTTGAGAAACTCTCCATCCACCGCTGGGGCCACGACCGCACTTCAAACGCGCCAGCCCGACCCCGGCATTGTCTGCCAGGGAATTAAAACTGCAAGGCCAGCCCCAGCGAGTGATTTAGGTACTGAGACCAGACTGAGCCCCGCAAGAGCACGGGCAATAAAACGCTTCGCTGCCCAGCAGCCTGGGTAATTTAGGTGTCTTCCCACGAGGAGGAGGCAAAGCCCGGAGGGACAGGGACAGGGGCTGAGGTTCCTTCTGCCGGCACGTGCATACGGGGCAAGACCATCTCCCGGTGCTCACAAACCTGCCCCACCAGAGATGCGGGCTGCCCACCTCGCTAAAGCAATGACAGTCATTCAGTCTCTGACATTACTGATCCCCACGGCCCCTTGCAAGCTGCTGGGAGGAAAGGCTAGAGGCCATGGGGGCTGGAGGTACTGCTGGATGCTGGCTCATCTGGGACACGGCTAGAACTCAAACGGGGTGTGAGAGAGGGGCACTGGTCCGGTGATGCAGTACGAAATGCAGTGCCCCAAAGGTCTGCTTCTGCTTTCAGGGTTTGAAGACTTGGGGCAAAAAGTTTAGGGCTCCCTTTTGGAAATGAGATTGTGTACAGATGGTGAGTAAACATCCCTGTGGTGGTTTCTGACGGCCTCTCTGGATGGAACTGTGAGGAGACAGTGGCTGTTACATCCTTTTCCCAATGCAAAGAGGCTGGGAGGAGATCTCCTTCCTTCAGCAGATCGCAGCACAGGGAAATCAGGAATTGCCCTTCATTTTCCCACCTCTGCCCTGGGGAAATGGTTCAACGTATGCTCAGCCTCTGCAGGGATCATTCTCTGGAAATCATTTCTAAACCCTGTCAGACCTGCCTTTGCCATCATAAAATAATATACAATATACCACCAGCTGGCAAGAGGGCTAGAGTGCCTGATGGCCCAGCTAAGATATTTCTGAATTTCCCCTTAGCCAAAAGCCCTTTCCCTGCATCCCACACTGCTGCTGTGCCTGAGACCATTCCTGTGGAGGATTTTAGGTCTTTTGTTATTTTGCTGCTCTTCTTTTTTCAACGTCAAGGTTGTCCCAGGCCAAACAGAAGCAATGCTGGTTCAGAAGAGAG
Source organism: Rhinoptilus africanus (assembly GCA_013400135.1). Taxonomy (NCBI): domain Eukaryota; kingdom Metazoa; phylum Chordata; class Aves; order Charadriiformes; family Glareolidae; genus Rhinoptilus; species Rhinoptilus africanus. The sequence continues at coordinate 36,514 of VXBO01014158.1, forward strand.
CATCTCCTGCGCCTGGCTGTCCCCCGTCCCCATGGCGGGGGAACACAGTGTTTCGGCGCCTCCTCCTCTGTCACAATGTTTTTCAGCTCCACCAAGCAAAGTGTCCAATTAGAGCAGAGCCTCTTGCTTCCATCTTTGCCGACATTTAATTAACATGCTGCTGCTGGCAGCCGCTGACAAATTCCAGAAACATGTTGTAAAGGGTTTTTGTCTTTACCCAGCATGGAAAATGAGGGTGTCATATCCCAAGGGGATGTGAATAGCTACTTTTGACTCCCCCCCTCAGGTGTGAGAATTACAGCTAGATGCGGTGAAGAGACCTATCAGCCCTCCTACCTCCTTTCCCTCCCCCCCCCCGTCCCCACCGCTTTTCCTCTCCCACTCTTCACACCCTGGAAAACATGCAGGTTTTAGGCCTGATTTTCATTCCTGTCTCCCCCAACTCTGGCTGAAGCCTGATGGGCTTCAGGGCTGGGGGCTGTGTTGTGTCTTTGGGCTCTGCCCGTCAGGACGGCACCGGTAAGAGGAAGGAGTGGTCTGGTAACACTGGAAGAAATGGCTGAAACCAAGGAAGAGGAAAGCGTCTCGCAAGCCTGCGCTGTACGCGCAAACAAGGCTCCTAAGGAGCTGATGGAGGCCTTGGTAGAGCAGGTCAAGAGAAGGTGATGGCAGAGGCATGTAAAAGCGTAGCCAGACCCAAAGCTGGCCCTATCCCAGGCCTTGGATGGCAGCGTGAGTGCGGGGACAGCTGCTGCACCCCAGCACCCCCCAAAAAGCACCAGCCCAGCCCATGCTCCCCACACAGACTCGGCCTGCGGAGGCTCTGGATGCTGCCTCCTCCGGCTGCTGTATTTTAAGGCACCAGGTCCGAAGCCAAGCGTCCCCAGAGCCTGCCCTATCCCCACATTGCCATCGCTGGTGCATCCAACTCAGCCCCCCGGACACCGGGAGTGTCCCAGCACCTCCGCTTTACCCCCAGCAGCCCCCAGCTCTCCCAGTAGCCGCTATGTGCCGCCGGCAGGAGAGACGGGGCCTCGGCAACATCCCGTCCCGCGCCACTACTCACACGAGGGAGAGCAGGCCTGGAAAGAAGAACACGTTATTTTATTCACAACAGCTCGTTACCAAAGCGGCAGAGAAGGGCCAGGCAGGGCGCCTCGTCGGCACGGGGAGAAAACGAGCCTTCGCCNCACCTCCCAGTAAATGTCGTCCGCGAAGCAGTTCTCGGCGGCGGCGTCCCCCCAGACGGGCAGCTTGAGGATGGCCCCTGGAAGCAGGCGGGCAGGGCGGTAGGCAAGGGCTGCCCGTCTGTGGATGGCCGGAGTCCACCCCTCCCGGTGGCCAAGGGGGCAAACGTTTCTCGGTGCCGGGCCCCCCCCATTTCTCCATGCTCCTGCCTTGGCCGCCCGGTTTCCCATGCTCCAACCGAGCAAGCCAGAGGCTGCAACACTCGCAATGCGAGTGGGATGGACGCATCCAGCCATGGGCAGGAGTACGTGGATGGCTCCATTGCAGCCAAAAGGCTGAGCCCAGCCTGCCCCTCTCCGTGCTCCCCTTCTTACCCACAAGGGCCCCTCCGGCCAACGCGATCAGCAGAGACACCACAATGCCAGCCGCCTGGAAGCCTCCTTGGACACTGGGTGTCCGCGTCTGGTACGCGCCAGTGAAGTCAAAGGCCTTGATGAACCTGCCGAGGGCAGAAATGGTGCGGATTGCTCCCGGCAGGAGATCTTGCCTGGCTCTGGAGGAGCCACGTTGCCCTGCTCCCTCGGTGACTCCTCCCTATCCCAGTCCCTCTTCTGCAACGGACCAGGAGAGTGTCAATGACACAAAACACCTCTTGCTTCCTTCTTCTCTGGCCCCTGGCAAAGTTTTACCTAGGAGGAGCCCAAAACATAAACATTTCTTTTGTTTCCTTCAGCCTTAACCACAAGACAGTGCAGGGATGGAGGGAGGAGCACTTCCACACCCACCGTGCCCCGGAGCAATGCCAGGGAGCGGGTTATGGCTCACTTTTTGAGACCACCAGAAATCATCTGCAAGAGATGAGTCTTTTGCACTTCAGTAAACCCAACGCAGACAGTGCACACCATGTTTTTGAGGGGGAAAGGGGTAATTCTGGACATGTAACAAGGGCTGTTAATGCTCCCCACTCCCAGCCCAAGGAGCTCCAGGTAAAATCTCTTCTCGTGTAAGAGTTCCAAGCTGTCTTACCCTTCCTTGCCATATACATCCTCTGTGGCCGCAGCTGCAGTGATGGCCCCCACAATGCCCCCAATAAGGCCCGGCATGGCGTGGAGGTTGTGGATGCCACATGTGTCCTGGATGTGCAACCTGGACTCCAAAAAAGGCTGAGGGGAAGGGAGGTAGAGAGAGATCAGGGACATGAGCAGAGCCCTGGAAAGGGTTAGTTCCTTCCATGGAGGACTGGGATAAGCAGAGAAGGAAGAGTGATTCTGTGTCCTATTAAGGAGCTAAGGGCTTGCAGACAAAACTGTGAGCCAAGCTCAAGTTAAAATAACAACATATGCTCCAAACACCCTCCTGTTGGAAGACTGAACCTTCCTGAGCCTTTGGGGGCAGTAAATGGAGTCAGAAATGCATCTCCATAAGGGATGGTGGAAAGCAGGGACCCTCAAAGGGAAGTGAATCCATCCCTGGTCTCCTTAGCAGGACCAGGGCTGCAGGCGCCCAGAGCAGCACTCACCGTGAGGTAGACATACCCCACTGTGGACACGATGCCACAGATGAACCCAACAATGAGGGAGCCGTATGGAGTCAGCATCATCTCTGCGCTGGTGCCCACGGCCACACCGCCGGCCAGCGTTGCGTTCTGGATGTGGACCTGCAGAAGTAACCGCCCTGTCTTGGCATCTTGGGGAGATTACAATTGCTGAGGAATGGTGCAAACGGTAAAGCGGGAGAATCAGCTCTGAAAACGCTTCCAGAGGAAATATCAGGGCCCATTTTCCTGCTTGTTGGTAAAAAACAAGAGGAAAAGAACAGGCAGCCTCTGTCTGTAGCACAGGCGCACATAGACTCCCACTCCCCGTACCACACACATTCTTTGCATCCACAAATCTGGGTGGGGAGTTGTGATGAGATGGAAATTGTCTCACCCATGTGTCATGCAAGCTCTGCTGCCACAGAGACATGTCACCCACACACATAACACGTACAAGTCAGCCCCCCGATTGCTCACAAGCTGCCGCACAGGCCCTGCTGGCTGCCTAACGTGGCTCTGCAACATGCCCAGCAGTAGCTCTCTGGGCAGAGCAACTCCAGACCCTGCAATGACTTAGGTCCACCACGTGCAGGGCATCACCCTGCACCTCAAGCACTGCAGGACTCAATTCCCGCTTGCTTATTGAGTACAGCCTCTGGGTTTCTGCCTGGATGCTGGTTGCACCATCACACCCTGAAACCCAGTATCTGTTTAGCAAAGGACAAGCGCTAATTTTTTCCTGGACCCTCGATCAACCTCATTGTAAGTCTCCTGGGCAGCACAGGGGGCTCTGCTCCCAGCTTACCATGTCGAGCTTGCCTTTCTTCTGCAGCATGCTGGAGAAGGCCATCGTGGTGAGGACACAAGCGGCCAGCGAGCAGTATGTGTTAATGGCCGCCCGGTGCTGGGCATCCCCGTGATCAGAAATTGCTGAGTTAAAACTGGGCCAGTACATCCATAGATACAAGGTACCTGGTGAGATGGGGATGAGGGGACAAAGAAGAGAATGGGGAAAGGGAGAATACAGGGATTGAAAAAAACCTCTGAAGAAGATCTTTCTGCACAGGGGGAAGTTAAATCCCATAGTCCTGCTGCTGCCTCAGAGCTGCTCCCCCCATGACGGGACAAGCATCAGGAGGTGCTGGCGGGGAGGAGGATCCCAAATGTGTCCTTGTCTTCCTAGGCACCATTTCAGCTCAGCCACTGATGATGAGAGCTGAGTAGCTTTGAGAGGTGGAAGACCAGGATACAGAGCTTCTGAACCCCAGATCCTGGTTTCAGTTTGGTTTTCCCAGAGACACGGGAGGCACCAGCCTTCTGCCACTGAGTGGTCTGCAGGTACCAGCACCCATGAGGCAGGGGCTGACTTACCAATCATAGCGAAGAGGTCGGAGTGGTACACGGAGCCCTGCTTGTCCTTACATTGCTCCAGGTTGGGTCTGTATAGGATACGTGTCACTGTGAGGCCAAAGTAGGCTCCAAAGGTGTGAATGGTCATGGAGCCACCTGCATCCTTAACCTGCAGCCATAGAAAAACAGAGATTCGCTTCTGCAGTTGCCACTTGTTTGGGAGCTAAGGTCTGGCTTGCATCATGCCCAGCTTGTCTGCCCACCCGTCCATCCAGCCCGCACTCAGTCATGGGAAAATGGGACAAAAATGCTCTGGTCCTGCTGTCTATCCTGCTCACTTGGTCCCGTGCATGGCCATGGCATTCCTCTTAGCTTCCCCATGGAAGGCATCGAAGCAGAGGGCAGTTTCCCAATGGCAAGTGGGTTTCAGCGATAGCCAGGTTGGTTCCCATGTGCGCTTAAGTCTTCTGGGTGTCTGTTTGCCTCCCAGCCTTCCAAGCCCTCTCTCAAAGCACAGGAATCCTGCCTCCATTAGCAGCCATCTCATTCTCTTTGTCATTTGATTTCCTTATATGACACCCATATTCCAGCAGGGAAAACAGATGAGAGGGAAATCTCAGGCATGAAGAGAATGACTGGCTCTTTGTGCTAAGACTCCCTCTTTGGCTCGGGAGCCACACTGAAGGGACCCAGTGCTCTTGAATTGCCTGGCTTGTGTGTAAAAGTCGGGGAGATCTCCCTTCTCACGGACCCTGCCCCCGACCCCCTCTTTTATGATCTTTCTACTTTTTCTGCCTGAATTCGTGCATTTCAAATGCTTATGAAGGCAGTGGCTTGGTGGAGCCATAGCAAAGGGAGACAATTTGGAGAGATGTGGAGAGGAAGGAGCAGAACCAAGCAGGTGCTGCCTAAAGCCTTACGTGAAGCAGGTTGAGGAGGATGTACTCATTCACCGCGAAGAGCGTGACTTGAAACAGAGTCATGACAAGGAGCTGTATGGGGCTGGTTTTGCCCAGGATGGCCCCAAAGGCAATGCACACAGAGCCCACACAGAAATCAGCATTGATCAGGCTGGAAAAGGGGAAGGATAATTGTGGTTTAATGAGGAAATACTCTTCTGTAATTCACCCTCACCCACCCCCAGCTCTAGAGAACCCACCCGGAGATGAACAGGTGATTAGGAGCCAGTCCTGGATTTCCCACTGAGCTTCCTCCCATTCTGACATACTATCCAGGAAAGGTGCTTTCCTCAAAATTATTTAAATAATGTGGATTATGTATGTTCTCAGCACTGGCATCCATGGTGCTTGGCTTGGCACTAAGGGGTGATGCTTGTCTCACAATTCCCTTCAAGCAGTACTTCCATAATGGCAAGTACCTTTGGGCTCAGAGGTGGAAAGCAAGTGCAGGTATGCAGAGGTACGACAACATTTTAGAGACTTGTTTGCATATAACAGAGGGACAGGCAGCGCCAGCTGCTTGGCTCCCATCCCAGATCTTCCACTGGCCAGTCAAGAGGTGGCATCCCAGAGCCCAGCTCCTCCTTACTTCTCCACTCCAATGAGGATCTTCCCACTCTTGAAAGAGTGGAACCAGCCTTGCATCAGAAGAGCCCACTGGATCCCAAAGGCAGCAAGAAGGAAGTTGAAACCCACGGCTCCGAATCCGTAACGCTTGAGGAATGTCATGAGGAAGCCAAAGCCCACGAAGATCATCACATGGACGTCCTGGAAAGCTGTACAGAGGGAAGGGACCGTCAGCTCTGTGGGGACAGCAGGGCTGTGAGTGCCGTTTGAAGTCAGCGGTGAAAGGAAACTAACCGTATCAGTGGCGGTAGGGGGGGAAATCAAGAGAAAATATGTGTTTGTCCCATGTCCCCACATTTCTAAGTCAGAAAATAGCTCAGCTTTCAGAAACTGGCTTTTGGTTAAAAGGCTCAGTCTTGAAAGTAAAAAATGTTTATTAAAAGCTACGTGCAAGAGAAGACTGGAGACTGGTGGAGCATACAAGGGAAAACATTCCTCTATTCAGATTGTTTTTTCTCCTTCTGTAAAAAACTCAGAAAATATCATGTGAAATGAACAGTAAAGTTTTGTTAAAAACATATGAACGGTCATTTTGGGTAGGTCCAACCACTGCAGGGTCCTGGTGATGGCTCAGAGCAAGAAGAGTTCAAGAACAGGGAAGTTTACAAATACATTTTTAAAATGCCACTGAAATCAGTGGCAAAATACTGTTGAGGCGGGGATCCCACCTTGTGAGATTTTGAGTACTTAAACCAGAGAGACCCAGTTCTTCCCACAAAGGCTCAGACCTGCTAACTTGAGACCCTCAGATGCCCTTCCCTGGGGGAAACCAAACCTGCGTGAGCCTCTTGAAAGAACTTCTTGGTGCAGTAAACCTGTTGTACTTCTTAACCCTGTAGGTTTCTATCAGATAAGCATCGCTTTGCAATTAAGTGAGCTGAAACGCTACATACTTACAAATTGAACCATGCAAACCCTCCCACCGGAGGCCACTTTGCCCATGAGAAGAGCAGGAGACCCAAGGCTGGGATCCCCCATAGGGAACTCCTACCAGTGAACCCGCACTGTAGAGCAGGTAAACACAACACCGACAGAGCTATGCCAGCAATTTCTGTATTATGCAGTGCACAAACCATTACAACCACCACGACCAGCAACGTCTGTGGGCCTCAGAGAAGGCACAAACTCAGGGCAAAGGAAATTCAGTGACTGAGAATCTGCTCTACCCCTGACATCCAGCAGCCCCAGATCTGCTCCCGCAAGGACAGTTGGGTTGTATCTGCCTCTTCCACTAAGGGTTGGGTGAGGATTTGGGTGAGGTACGGCTCTGCAGAAGCTGTGGCTTTTTTCCTTTGGTGCTTTACAAGATCGTGCCACTTGTTTAAGGACAAGCATTTGGACAGGCTCCAGCCATGCAATGCTGTGTTGCAAAGACAAGTTAACCTGCTTGTTTTTCAAAATGCCCTCCATGCCTACAAAATCACTTATTAGAAAAGGAAGAAGACAAGATCTGCAGCTGACACCATTCAGCAGGGGTCACTTCAAATGCACTTCCCTGTGTGTCCTTAGAAATAGTTTTCCTTACTCTGGTTTTACCATACAACCCCACAGGCGTTCCCTCTGCAGCTATATTTATTTTCCCTACTTCTCTTTTCCAGCATAAGCAGCACAATACACTGCTAGAATTATCTTCTGCATTTGCATTACGTATTCTCATTTTCACCCTAAAAGCAGAAATACACAGGTCAGAGTTAAAGCTGCGGATGGTGTCCCCTTTGAAAACACAGAGGATCCCCACTATGTGTTAGGCCCTGCCTACAAACACGGTCGGAAAGCAGGTCTTTCTTCAAACTGAACCCAGTCTAAAGCCTTTTTCTATCCCTTGCATTTGTTTTCCCTTGGGAAGAATAATGTTGGCAGCAGTCAGAGGCAGCCCAGGTGCTGCCATGCCCTAAAGATTTTGTGACCCTGCTTTTGGGAGAGGACAATTGCCATCACTATTGAGAGGAAGCGTTTGGTCTTTGGAAATGCCACCTGTGCTGAAGAATCTCATTTCTTTTCCCTAGAGAGCAGAGGAGTCACCCATTAAGGAGTATCAACATGTGATTCAAAGCGAGAAGGAACTGTCACACTGACTGGACCTGGCGGTGAGCACCACTGACACAACCGTGCATAGACTTCCCTCTGCCTGCCTTCCCAGTCATCCCTGGGCTTGGAGGACCTGTCAGTTTGTCACTCCTATCAAACTGCCATTGAGGACAGGTCCCATGGACAGCAGCAGTGACAGACATGTGAATACAATCCTTGGGTGTTCAACCATTGCGCTCTCTTCTGAGCAGCGCTGGAGGGACACAGGGATAAAAATGCCAAGGCTTGGCTGCCTTGCCGTGTTTGTCCATCTTTCCAGAGAGAAAATATTTCTGATTAGATAATGGAGAAAAACCAGCTGTGTTTTTGGGCATGTGAGCCCTTCCTCAGGTCTGAAACAGAAAAGTAATTAAAAGCTAAACTGAGCTAAGCAGTTGCTCTTCGGCTGATTTAGTTGCGTGCAGCCATGTGAGGGGGAATATTATGTCTCTGCGGAGCAGGGGTAGGACATGAGGACAGAAGAGAGGTCATGTTCTTATCTCCTACAAGCTCTTTCTTGGACTCCTGATGCCCTCTCAGCACATCAATGACAAGAGCAGCCCTCAGGCACTGCTGCTGCTTCGTGTTGACCTGCATGGGGTTAGTCCCAAGGGTGGATCTCAAGGGAGAGCCCAGGGCAGCCGTGGCCGTATCCTAACCTGGAGGCTGGCTGAGCAGCGGCTTCCTGTAAGCAAATCCTTTTCTGAACTAGCTAATCCTCAGCAGCTACAGGTTTCTATAGCTCCTTTGATTTAGCAGGTGTTTTTAATGGAAATGTTCTAAATAGATGCATGACTCAGGCCTGTTGCTTCCTTGGAAACAATTGCCTACAGAAGCAGCCTGTTCCCAACGGCTCACAAAGATGACCAGCCCTGGAGATCAAAGCCGGCCAAAGGCACCGCCAGGCCAGAAGGGCTTTAACCACCTGCATAATCCCTGTAGCAATATGATGCAGCGACCCAAGAGCCCTGGCAATCTGGCAGGTTAGGAGGACTCCGGCATCGAAATGCCAGTAGCTAAAGGGTAATTTACTAGTGAGGGGGAGGACGTAGGAAGGGGAGGAAGATGTCACAGGATCTCGACAGCCGTTCCTCCGTATGCACAGAAAAGCTTGCTCTGATCCAGAGCCGAGGGAGGGGGCAGCAAGCCGAAACTTGCAGGATGCTGGGAAGACGTCAGCCCTATTCCTGGAAAAAAGACGTCAGGTACTGGTGTCACGGTGGTGACCTGAGGCTCTGCTGACAGAGCCCCAAGAGCACTGGAGGGCCACGCAGCTTGTCTCTTGCTCCTTGGGGTGCCCCAAACCAGCCTCAAGGCAAGAGCCCCACTTTCCAGCAATTAGTGGAGATGTCACCTCTGACAGGCTCTGCCATGGGATGGGACGGGATGGGATGGACAGGGTTGGGATGGGATGGATGGGGGTATGGGATGGGTTGGGATGGATGGGATGAGGACCAGCCAGCACCAGGACTAGGCTTCCCAAATACTCACATGGGTATCGGAAATAGAAATCATTCTCTATGTCGCTGGTCAGGTTCATCTCTCGCTTCTCTTCCTCCCAGTGCGCGTCAGCTTCGGGGCTGAAGCGCACGAAGACCCCGAAGAGGACGATCATGGCCACCTCCCAGAGGAGGCAGACAAGCGGGAGCCGCCAGCGCATGTATGTGTTCTTTGCCATTCCCTGGTGTCTCGGCCGCTCCATCCACTGGGATCCCTGGGGGCCCGGCACACCGTGTCCGCCCACGTCCCCTGTGCCTGGCCAAGGCCAGTGACATATATATGTCACAGAGGACGAGGTGGGGCCCAGGGAGGTGCCTGCGGTGGGATCACATTTCAGAGCGAGGGAGCTTCAGGTGGCTTTCTCCTCTCGCCCTCCTTCCTCCCTGGGAGGAGGGACAGGTCTCAGCACCTTTTCTCCGAGCTGCTCCAAGCACCTCTGAGCCCTGCCTCCTCGGGGACAGCTAGACCAGTGGGAGTGGGGAGTGGAACCTGGGTGTCCTGCCCCCTGCTCTGCCCAGCCCCACACCCCTCCCCTTCCCCTTGCAGGAGCACCCTGACCCCCGCCGTCCCAAGCGCCCTCCCTCCCTGCACTGGGTGCTCCCCTCGACACCCCTCTCGTTCTGCAAGCACCCTTCCCCAGCCGGCAGCAAGGGTGCCCCTTGCTCCAGCTCTCAGCTGTCCCCATGTCTCATGGCATGCAGCAGGAGTCTTTTCACCCTGGCGTGAGACGATGCCGCTCCTTGCTTTGGAGCATGCATCTGGACAGTTAACTGCACCGTGTGAGGCAGGGGAACAGGGACGGGCTTGCCACTCCATGCAGGGCAAGTCTCAGAACCTCTGGGGCAACACCAAACTGTCACCGAGGCCTGTCTCATCCCGGGAGCCTCAGTCCTGGGTGCAGGGATGGGGGATACAGCCCTGCTGCAGTGGGGGTCTGCCCGGGGCTGCTCACCCCCTCCCCAAAGCATCTGGTTCTCCCTGACCAAGAGCAAAGGGTGCTGAGCCCAGGGGCCACGTTTCCTTCTCATGACCAGAAGATGAGCTGTGGGGCCTCCCCACATCCCTGAGTCACTGGGCTGGGCACGGGTCCTGCTGTTTGCTTCTGGAAAAGCAACCCATGGGGCAGTCCTGGGAGGAAGAGGAAGATACATGCTTCAAACCAAATGCCAGGAACCTGCACACAGGCACAGACATGCAACGGCCCTGCCAAGGCTGCCATATATCTATAAGGAGGTAGAAGTGACACACGACCCATCATTTCCCAGAATGATTTACCCAGCACATCCTCCCGGGAGGACAAGCCAGGCTTGAGCTGGATGAACCAGGGCAATACTCTGAGATGGTGCTGGAGATGGGGCTGGAGACCTCAGAGCTGCAGCCTAAACATCCCTCCTCTGGTATGGGGCTTCCTTTACTTAATAAACATAAACACATTGCTCCTTTTTTCACATTGTTTTGAACCATGTGCTCTTTCCCTAAAGAGCCGTGTGAGTCCTCGAAGCAGATCCCAGCTCCTTCTCTGCTTACAGATCCCAGAGATGCCCGTCAGGCTTCAAGAGATGAAAAACTGCAGCCCAGGCAAGCTGCCCAAATTTGCTGATGGCGTCTAATTGTGGCCCGCAGGCTGAGCAAGCAGCACTGATTTCTGTCTTGATTAGGCAATAATTTGAGTTGATTATTTTTTCTTGTTTGCTTTCTTCTCAAAATGACAGATGGCCGAAAAATGCTGTGGACAGCCTTGAAGGGACTGACGGCTACACAAAATCACTCTCCAACCTCGTTTGGGTGCTGTGCAGGCAGCGGGGCAGAGGCAGCTTTGGGAAGAGCCAGGCAGATGCAGCTCAGGAGCGCTTCTGTAGGGCAGAGGAACCAGCTAGCCATCCAGACACACCAGGGAGGATCAGCTGGGAATAAGACAGCAAGTGAACCCAGATGGTGAGTGAAGGCTGGACCATGGGACAGCATCGAGGTGCGAGCTTCTTCCCACAGCTCCAAGGGAGCACTGGGATGTCAGGCCCGTAAAACAGTGTTGCTCTTGTCTCTGCAAGGGTCCAGACCAGCACCCCTCTCCTCCTGTCCATGCCAGGGCTGAAGAGAAGGGAACTGCATCTGCCCAGCCCTTTACCCTGCGCAAGCAGAGCTTCAGCCGGCTTTGCCTGGAGCGAAGTCACTTGGTGGGGACACCTAAAACAAGTGGATGCCTTTTTTGTCCTAAGGACGGACACTCCCTTGAGCAATGCTGTTCAGGGCCCACCCACTATGTTTTTGGGTCTCCCGTTACACACGGTTTCTGCAAGGCGGTCTCAGCTGTGCGCACCAGGAAAGAAGAGATCTCCAGCTAGAAAGAAGCTGAAATCCCTAAACAATACCTCATCCCTAATCGCTAGAAGCACTGTTGATACTTGCATGTTCTCCTGCCAGCTACGTGGTAGGACCAGTCTTCAGCCCTAGCCTAGAGCAGCTCTTGGACACCTTGAGAATGGCAACACAGAGGCACAGAGGAGCATTTTATAACACAAGGGAACTTGCTAAGGCTTAGTAGCGTAGCCACCAGCAATTATGCTCTGTGATTACCCTTTAGCAGAAGAAACCAAACTGCAGAGCTTTTTCTAATCTGTGGTCTCACCAAAATGGCAACGTCCCCAAGAAAGGCAGCTTGTGAAGCCCTTGCACAGCCCAGGAGGCAGCAGCTCTGTCCCACCCACTGTCCCCAGCCCCTCTCCCCTGCGTCTGGAGGAGAGGACAAAGGCTAATGGCTTTTCTGCTGGCCTGATAGTCTCACCTTGCTGCACTGCCTTGTGCTGCCCCTCCTTATCGACCTGCAGATCAGCACTTTGCCGCTGCAGTCCCATCAGAGCTGGCATGCTCCACTGGCTGCCCACGCCGTGAGAGCCCATTAAGGGACCAGCTTCTCTCCGGGCTCCTTTGCAGGGCCAGGGTAACACTGGAAAGGCTGATGGGGCAGTGCCAGCAGAGGCACCTGCAGCGATGCTGTCATAGCGTTTCCTACGGTGGGTTAGACCAAGCCCTTTCCATCCAGCCTAAAAGGTACCTAACGGTGCGGTAGGACACGTGGAACAGATTTCTCCATGCCCCAGTCACAAATATCAAGCTGCTTAAAAGCCCTCTTGGAGACTCCACGCTGGTGTGAGCCAGCGCAGCGCTTGCTGGAGGCAATGCCTGCCTGCTCCACCACTGAATTTGGCCCATCATGTCCAGCACCCATAAAAGCGACAAGGTTTCCCCCCAAAATCAGCGGGATGATGCTGGGGGAAGAAGGGCAGGTACGTTTGCCCTTCTGTTCTGGAGACGTGGGACTGGCAGCGGTCAGATCTCAATTGCTTTGGGAAGGCTCTGGGTGAGGGTTGTACAGTACTGGTCCCAGCTGGGTCTCTCCCAGTTTCTCACTTTTATGAGCACTAAAAATATCTGAGAGATGTAAAAACAAAATCTAAAGCACAGAGAAATCCCTCCTTCTTGCCTGGAGGCCTTGAGGCAGCTTCACCCTGGAGAGGAGGGAATGGGGGCTCCTTGGGTCACTGTGAACTCTCTTGGCATGTCTTATCGCAGGGCCCAGGCGCTGTGCTGGCTCCGAGGGGCGACCGCAAAGCTGAGGACCCTGGGGGCTCTGGAGGTGCCCAGGGGAGGGTAGAGCTGGAAGCACCATCTCCACCATCTGTAGTGTTGCTTACTCTTGCCTTTCCCTGCTTTATCCCCCGGCAGCTCCAAGGATTCACTGGAGTGAGGAGAACCAGGTAAAACCAGGCAATACCAGAACTTCTCCAGGGGAGGGAGTAACCCACATGCAACGGGCAGCGATCCTTGCTCCTGGCTGGATTTACCCTGGAGCTCACGCTGCCTTGCCACTGGCGAGCAGAAAGAAACCAGATCAAATTCTCTTCCATTAAGACAGAGAAGCGAAGAAGTTGCCTCCCCAGAAGGCACCAGTGACCTCCCACTTCATGCTACACCCAAGCCAAAGCCATCTCCAAGGACTCTAATATCCAAGAAGCACAGTCAACCCTCCCAGCTCACTCCCTTCTCAGACGACAGCCTGGAGATCCACCGAAGGGCCCTTTTGCCCAGCTTGTCTTTCTCTCCAGAATTAGTGGGCAAAGCAGCAGCAGCCACTACCAGTAGCCTTTGGGCACGCGTGGTGGAGAGGGTGCTGGAGGACGATGATATGGGGAGGCTCAGAAGCCTTCCCACAGCACAAGTGCGTCTCTGGGCATTGCTTCCGCAGGTCCTTGAGGAGTGTCCTGAAAGCAAAGCATCTGAGTCAATCCAAAATAAAACCTTTTTGGCTGGCTCGGCAGAATGGCAAACACGCTTTCCACCGGGGTGGGACAGAGCGGCGGTATGGTGGGAGATCAACCGGTTCATGTAAGTCTGGGTTTTCTCTGTTCAGCCCTTGCCTTTAAATATCACTCGGAGAGAAATGCTGGGAAAAGGTCAAAATAAAGCAAGACTTTTTAAGTTAAAAACCCCCATAACTGGATCAAAGTACCAACCAAATGTGAGCCCGATTTATAAATTATTTTTCTTGTGCCCTTCCTTCCGAGAAACTGCATTTATTGGCAAGTAAATGATTGTCCAGAGAGAACACAAGGGCTGTGTTTGAGAGAGGAGAAGTCGGTGTCCTTGGGGAGCAGGCAGAGAGGGCAAACCTCTCCGTGAGCAGTGGAAGCACAGGACAGCGCCACAAGCAGAGGCATGAGGGACTGCGGCTGCCACGCTGGGAAACATGCAGGGCAGCCGGGCTCAGCCAGCATCTCTGACGGCTTTCCCAAGAGCTGGATGGGCTTCAAGAGCAAATAGGCTGGAGTGGGCAGGAAAGAAGCAGGAGCTTGGGCAGCCGGCAGCAATTCCCACATCGGGAGCTACCAGGCTTTGCTGGGAAACTCCCCCGTGCCCCGAGTTTGTTTCTGGTCCCAGGTGGACCGTGATAAGGCAGGTTTTGGTCACACTCTGCTAAGTGTCCTCGGCGGGCTGCTAGGACAGAGGCCAGCGGCCAGGCGATGGCAGCGGGAGCGCAGTGGGGCTGGCTCTTCTTCGGGGCTCAGACAGGCGAGTGATGTATCGACAGGCAGCATGAGATGTCTCGCGGGGTCAAGAGCAACCCCCAGCCCGGAGGAGGGACGCGTGGCTCCCCAGGGAGCCCACATCCCCGGGAGCGCAGGCTGCCGCCCGCCACCCCTTCAGCCAGGGAGACCTGGTGTCCTTCCCTTGCTCTTGGTGGCAGGTTTCTCCTGCGCACCCGAGTGGATCAGCCCCTCGTTCCAGCTCATTAAACCCGCCTGTGTTCACAGTCACCAGCAAAGCCGAATGTTGGATGGTTTGTTGGATGGTTTATTGCCCGCTTGTCTTTGTTGCTTTATAAATACAACTGGCTGCTGGTGACACTGGTTTAGGCTGGGGCATTCAAGCTCTGGAGAGAAGGGCGGCGTGGACATCCGGGCGCCTCTGGTCTGCAGGGCTTCCTCCTCCCTCTCACCCCATGTGGCCCACCCAGGCTTGGATCGCACCCCAGCACCCACAGGGGGAGGCGTGCTCCGTGACCCGCAGGGAGGCGATGCTCAGGGACAAGGTGGATGATGACAACCCAAGGTCTTCATCCCCCACCTCCTCACACGTCAGGTGCCCCAACCCTACACCTTTTCGCCCCTCCGGGCTCTGGGTTGGCCATGTTGTTCTCAGGAGAGGCTCAGGGAGGAGGAGAAGCCCTGGGGTGACATCTCCCCCGGGGTCTGGAGGACCTGCCGGGCAGCCACCAGGCCCCTGCCTGTCCCTGTCCCCACCCCTGTCCCTGTCCCTGCCCCTGTCCCCATCCCCGCTCCCGCCCCTGTCCCCTGATGGGTGTCGGGGCCGCAGAGGAGCCGTTCGGCAGCAAGAACGGGAGCTCCCGTGGCCGCCGGCCCAGCCTTCTGATGTCACGGCGGTGACATCATGACGCCCACCCAATGAGAAGGGAGAAGAAAGCAATGACGCCCCGACCACGCGCCGAGCCCCCTGCCGGCTTTCCATTTTAAATTGGCGGCGGCGGCAGCCAATGGGCGCGCTGCGGGCGGTGGCCTCGCCCTCTCATTCGTCACGGGCCCTTCGCCAATGGAATAAGGAGCTCCGCCCCTCTCTTTACGTATGCACGCACGCCGCCGTGCCGACCAATCAGCGCGGAGCGCTGCTCGAACGGCCGGCGCCGCTCCCCCGCCCACCGCTAGCGCGGGCGCAGCAGTGCGCAGGCGCGCCACGCCGCGGCCCAATAGAAAGCGAGAACTGGAGGGGGCGGGTGCTCGGCGGCAGCCAATGAGGGCGCGGGAAGGCGAAGGCGCCAGCAGTTGTACCCGGCGATGGCGGCGGGCGCGGCCTNCGTCGTGAGGCGGCGGGAGGGCGGGCGCCATGTCGTGCTCCCACAGCGTGGTGTTCCTGCTGGATACGGCCAGCCCGGGGCGGCGGGAGCGGCTGCTGCCCTCAGNTGAAGGAGACTCTCCTCGACTTCCAGTGGGACCGCCCGGAGATCGCCTCGCCCGCCAAGCCGCTCCGCAGGAGCCGGAGGACGGGTTTGGCCGCCGGAGAGCCCCCGGAGAACCAGGCGCCCCTCGAGGGCTTTGTGAACGCCGTCTTCCTCTTCTCCCCTTGCCCCCACTCACGGAGGGAGCTGCGGCAGTTCGTGTCGGGGAGCGATGCCCCTTCCTCCCCTCATGAGCCGCCCGCCGTTCAGGAGCTGGCAGAGAAACTCCTGCCCAAGAGCGTCCAGGAGCTGATCGTGGACCAGAAGATCACGCTGTTCTGGGTGGACACTGCCGAGTGGTCCCAGGTAATGAGATGATACTGCACAGCTTTTAGCTGAGAGTTCTAGCAGGCCATCTTCTGCTCTAACCTCCCGCACAAAAAGGGAGAGCAGTTTTATGCGGTGGTCTTTAAGTGGTGGGGAAAGGTTTTCAGTTACTGCCATGTAATCTTGTTCAGCAAGAGACAGAAAACTGGAATGGTAGTCATCCACGTGGAGACTGAGATATATCAGCAAATGAGTAACTGTACAGCGTTTATTGATGGGTTGTCTTGTGCTTTGAGTTAGGTGGGAGTTACAGCTATTCAGAATTGCAGATAAGAAATCTGAAAACTCAGGTGTCTGGATACGTGCTTGAAGATTAATTCAGTGGGAATGGCATCTTCTTTATTGGGTTCCTGATAAGGTTAATAAACTCCATAAAAACACCTGGAAAGCGCTGTGTTAAGATGATCTGTATGTGTTTCTTATGCCAGTTCCTCTAAAATCATGTAATCTCGTGTTTGTTTGGATTGAGGTTATCTCCCTGCCAACATTAACTTGACACCTCTCTGTTACTTTATTTCAGCTGATTGAATCCCCAGATCATGTTGGATACTGGACAATGTTTGAATTGATCCGTCGGGTGGGAGGCACCGTTTTGCCATCTGAAACCGTAGTGCAGCGTTTGAGTCACCACAGGGCGGATCTCGCTCGTGGCTTTCTTGGAGACTCAGTGCCACAGAATGTGCCTTGGACCATGCTTTTGCCGTTGGATGTGACTTTCAACTGTTTATTCTCGAAGCCCTCTGTATTTCAAGCAGTATTCCCCCAGCAAGAAGGAACGATGTTTCTCAGCATGCCTGGTAATAGCTGTGATCTCTCATGCAGGGTCCTTGATGAGTTTCCCTTGTGAACAGTATGTGTAGAAGTAATTTCAGATATTTAAGAGCCTAAGTCTAAAAAAAGAAAAAAATAGTCCTGGATGTGTTCTAGTTTCTCTGATACAAGAGCTATTAGCCCATGTGTCTGATTTAGTCTCTTCAGTTTTCAATGCTTCCAGAAGTTTGGATGCCTGAAGAGCTCTTTGCTGATCCCACCTTATATAGATGTACGTGCTTTTCTACGTGCTTTGTCTCAGCTTTGATTTGGCTAAACTAAGAACATATAAAAAGTCCCTTCACAAGAAAGTAGGTTAGCTTTAAAGCAACATGAAATGCATGTTGTCTCTTTAGTGGTCCCTTTGTGCACTTATCTGCTTCACAAGAGCTTGGGAAGATGGGTTCTGCAATACACTTACAGTAGAACTCTTCCCAGTTTAATATCTGAATTTATTTTTCTTGCATTGATGTTGTCTCTTCATCTACGTGAAAAACCTGTTTTGTAAGTTTTAGGGCTTACGCTTTATCTCATCCTTGCCCAGGAGGAAAGAAGCAGGAAAGCTGTGCTGTGGTCCTGGAACCCCTAGCCATGAGCCAAAGACAACTGCATTTTCCAGTCAACATCTTCCTGAAAGGCAGCCTGATGGAGTGGAGCTTGATGCAGGCTGGATGCTTCCTCACAGAGAGCTGGATACTGCAGAGCTCACAGGCTGAGAAGGCTGAACAGAACCGGTCACTGTTTCGTCAGCTGTTAAGGAGCCTAGTGGCTGAAGAACTGCACATGGTAAGTCTTTTCTTTGGCTTAAACTAATATCTGTTCTGAAATGAGCTGTGACAAAAGGGGTGACAGTGTATCGTGTTGTGAAGACAACAACAGTGGTATTTGTTGCGCTGCAAGTTGCTCATTTGGAGATAAATTCAGAACATTCTTTAGAAGATCATGTAAATCTGTACTTGTTTGTAAAGTGTCTGTACTACTTAGATCTCAGTATTTCTAGATAATGTAAACTTTAATCTTTTTTTAATGTAGGTTGCTGAGATATCTTCATCTAAAACTTGGTACCCCTGCACGGCTGTTTTATCACCACTTTCTGAGAGCGCTGCAGTTCTGACTGTGCTCGGTACTGAGAAGGCTGCTGAAATTCAGCGATGCAATCTTGGAGGAGCTGTAGTGGAGAACTCTTCCCAAGACCATGCTCTTCACCTCCCAGATGTTGTGAATAGTGTGTTGAGTAAAATGAGCACATCGGTGGAAGATTCTCTGTCCAGTATAGGTAGGTGTCAGGAAATGCAAAACTTGCCCTCTTTTGATTACCTCTAGATCTGATTTGGAGTGGAAGAATCTGAAGCTAATGATTTCCCCAGTGAGGCGTCTCTCATTTTTGGAACTTGCTGATCTTGTCTTGTCTGCTGTGGCTCAGGTCTTGTGGTGCAGAAATCTGCACTGGTGTACCTTTCTAGTTTATTGACAGAGCATTAGTTTCCATTGACTTGTAGATAAAGTGCAGCTACTTGTACTTGGGGACAAGTTTTTAGAAGGAGGTTTCCTAGAATGTGTCACGTAAGCCATCCCTGGCCAGTAAAGCCGTTGAGTGTGGCTGCACAGAGGCTCCTTTTACCTCACCTTTTTGTCTTATAGTGAATCTCATGAGTCTCCCTGCCTGACCTGTTGGCTATTAAATTGCCCCTCCAGGAGCAAAAGTTTGGAAACCTCTGCTTTAAACCCGCTGTGAAGGCTGGGACCTTCTGCTGCTTCATTTAGTTTCCTTCTAACTGTTTTTCTTTGTATTTCTGCTCACAGAAGAAGAAACTCCTATGCCAGAGTGGGTCCAGCGGGAACTGTCCCATACAGGGGGCTGGCATCCTTCAGTGCTTGAAGCGTGGTATCCTTCATCGAATGCTTGTGGAGCAAGCTCAGATCTGATGGAGTCATTCAGGTATTTTTCTGAAACGCGTCTCTAAGTAATAATCAAAGATGTTTGCTTCCTGTTAAGGGAATGTGGCTGTAGCATTGCTCAGAGTTCTAGAATTAAATGCTCCTCATAGTTCTTTTATTTCTGTACTGGGTTTACCATGTGATTTTACTTCATTATGTCTTGGTGTATAGACAAAAGGAACTGGGAACAGGCGGTTTGGGTAGCAGTTTGTGTGGATTAAGATGTTGACGGTGTCAGGAGTGATATAGATGACTTAAAATGACCTAAGCTACTTGGGGAAATGTCATACTTGAGCTATTTTTATGGCATAATAAGACCCAGTGCAAGGTACTGAAGACAATGGTTGTGTTATCACAGGTGGTAATTTAGTAGGAACAAGTAAGCCTGCTTTCTTCAAAGAGTTTGCTTAGTGAAACATAAAAGAAAAAAAAAGCCTAATGCAGGATAGCTTAGATAGCACAAACCTGCTCACGTAGTTTTGTGGGGTGGGTCAGTGACGTATCTATTGTACATCAGGCAACTCTTGTTATGTTGTTTCCAGCTTGGTGTCACCCTTTGAAGAGGATGGTTTGGGTTTTTTGAATCTTTAAAATAAGTGTTTTGGGGAGCAGGCGTTGGAAGAGTACTAGCATGCATTATTTGCACTATAATGCTGCAGGCTGGCACCTAGAACAACCTGATTCCTGTCCACTGTGGCCAAGAGAGATGCCTCTCTCTCCCACCTGTCTTGATAATGATAGTGAATGGCTCTTGTACATAGACTCCTGCAGGTTCCTTGTGTGGATGGGAAGGACGATGCAGACCGATCTGAAGCAGAACTCTCAGAAAGTCTCTCTGAGCTGTACCAGAGAAAATTCAGTGAAACATCTGCTGCAGCTGGACCAGGAAATAACAAAAAAAGACGTATGTATACTTTGGGATTACATGTGCGTGTTGTCAATTAAAGACTTCTCAGCAGGCCTTTTTAATGCATCAGCCCTAGAGAACTGTGCTCTCCTGAGTAATGGCACGCTTTAGATTTTTTTGTTTAGAGACAGTGTCATTTACATATTAATATTAGGACTGTCCCTTAGTACAACCCAAATGACTCTTCAGTTGTTGGCTGCGCAGTGACTAACAAAACTGTTAAAAAGCAGCATGCAGAGCTCTGCGGTTTCACTAAGTGTTGAAACAGGAACGGCTCCAACTACTAGCAAATATTCAATCTCTCAACTTTGTTCTAATTTGGAGAAATAAAACGTTTTCTTCTAGGAGAGTTTAATCATTGCGTTTCAGTATACTAACTACAGTTGCATATACCCTGACCTGATGTGCCCCTAAGTCTTGCTCTGTCAGCTATTTCTGTGATGCAAGATTGCTTCCCACATATGTAACTTCTGATTATACCTATATAAGCTCTTATGCAGAACAACAGTTTTCACATGCTTTTTACTTAAAGAAGTAGCTGCCTACTGTGCTTCCTGTATGTTTATTTTATGGAGAAATACAAACGTTTTTGGGCCATCTTTTCCACTAGAACGTTAGTAATCTCACTTGACAGTAATGCAGAATTCCGAATTGTGCTCTACTTGCGTGGAGTTCCTGCCCCAGTGTGTTTGATTGTAGAACTCCCTTTTTGTGGTGTTGCAGGTGGGGTTCCCCGAACTCCAGTCAGGCAGAAGATGAAGACCATGTCCAGATCCCTGCAGATGCTCAATGTAGCAAGGCTGAATGTAAAAGCTCAGAGGTTTCAACCTGATGGTGCGTCACCAACAGTGAATGAGAAGGTTCCACAGAAGCTTTCAGCAAAAAGATTGGATGAAAAAGTCGAAGAAAAGGAAAAGGCACTTAAAATATCAATAGGTGTGTGTTAAGTTATCAGTCCTGATATTTGTAGGAGGTCCTAGGGGATTTTTATGGGACGAAGATGGAAGAATAAGGGAATATTGAGTGCTAGGGAGCAGACAAATGCTTGGGTTTCTGTGTGTTCAGCTTGGTGCAGAGTGGTTTTTTTTTTTCCACCCTTCTCCCAGTTAGTTTCTATAAATATTTATTTAGTGTTAGTGCTAGTGTTACAAGGACTCCTGGTGTTAGTTTTCTCCATCTGAAAAAGGCAATAAGGAATTCCCTCTTTAAACAGAAGTAGTAGAGGAAAGCACCCTATTTACTAATTTGCAGAAGTAAAGGGAATTTCTTGACTGCTACAGGAGCCTGAAAGCTTCCTGATCTACTTGGAACTAAGCTTATAATTTGTCATGGGTCTGGAGCTGGGACTGCTTCTGTTACTGTTCTCTGGTCTGGATGCGTCTTTGCTGGAGAAAATCTCTTTTGACGACTCCCTCTGTTCTCCTCTTTACCTGCAATGAGTGTTTTATCAGTAAGGTATGGCGAACAAGCATTTAGTTCACTTAAAACATTTCCCTTGCAGACTTCAAAACTGAGGAGGAACTGCAGTCCCATCTAATTGCAAGCTACCAGAAGGCTGTTGCGGAGGGAATTCTTTCGTCTGCGTGTGCCCAGAATATGGTCATGGCTGTTAAAAGGTTCTTGAAAGCACAAGATGCCAAAGAGAAAGAGGTATGTGGGCAGGGTTGTTGTTGATCTGGAAATTAAAGCTTTTACTATTTCAGGCTACCTTTCCTTCATCTTACCTGACGTTTTTATGCACAGTTGCTGGTAGTCAAAACCACAACCACTAACTACTACTATCTGTGCTGACTCAGTAGTGAAAAACTTGTAGGTAGTTGTAAAGAATGGATGAAAATCCAGTTCAGTTATCGGTTTATGCCTTTGGTAAAGATTGCATCAGATGGCTTTTTCCTTTACATTGACCTCATTCTAAATTCTTATTTCACTTATTCAAAGGCAGTATTTTAAAAAATACATTATTGCAAACCGTATTTGAAGAAAGGTACAGCTTCTCATTCTGTTTTACATGGCACATCTAAGCCTACCGCTTCTCCAGGAAAGAGAAGTAGTTCGCAGTATTTCTTATAATTTTTAACACTCTGTATAGACTTAAAGTAACTCCCCGAAACCAAAATTGGTAAACTTGTGAGTAATTGAAAAAATACTGTGAAATACATACCTGTAGTTACTGAAGAAGGCCGCACGTAAGTGACCACTGTGATTTCAAGCTATAGGATCTTTTGTGTCTCATGTCATCATGACTTTGCTACTGAAAGAAAAAGAAGGTTCGTTTCCTTGAAGGAGAAGGAAAAAAATTGAGCTATTTACAAAAGAATGGGTCAAGAGAGTTGGAGGGGAGAGGGGGCAGGGGTGAGAACTGTTGTGCAGACAAGGAACAAACTTTTAAGTTTTTGCTGTAATTATGTGTCTCTGCAGGTGGCCTGTGTGGAAAGAGTCAGAAATCATCTCCTGAAGACCAGCAAAATGCTGAGACAACAGCACGGCTTGCAGAAGGAGACTAAAGTCAGAGAGTATGAGACGCTCTGTTTACTTCAGCTTCTGAGATACTGTGGAGTTGGTTAGCAATTTTTAATGGTGGCTCTTTTGTACAAGTAGAAAAATATTTATATGGGGTTAAATGTTCCAAGGAGAATATCTGGTCACAGTAAAACCACTTCATTAAATGCAAATATCAATAGGCTGTGTGATAAGCATTGCAGCCTATATCTGAAATGAGGTATCTCCCCTGCCACCAAAATGAAATGCTAACCAAATTATGCTGTCAAAAGGAGCCACTTCCTCTCCCATAACTTTTCTGAGCATACTTTTTGCAGTAAATATACTGTTTCCAACAAAAAAAAGGCAGTGAATGATTACTTGTTTTCTCAGGTGCCAACTTCAGGTATTTTTGCGCCTTGAGTTATGTCTTCAGTGCCCTTCATTGCAGAGCAACACTGATGAAATGGAGCAGCTCTTAGAAGAGGCAAGTAAATTACAGACCATGCTGGGTTTCTGGATGGCACTAGAAATGCAGACCTGGAACCAGGAGCTTTCCCTTGATTTTACTGTAACATACTGTATGCCTTGTTAAAAAAAAATCTGGTGCTGCAACTGTCACAGCTTAATCAGTTTTCGTGCCTTTCTCTTCCAGATGACAGATATGCTGCGCATTTTATGTCTGACTGAAGACCCAGTGTATCTTGCAAAGTTTCTAGAGGAAATACTAGAATTGTAAGTTCTTTAGGATGACTTAAGTGTTAAGTGGGGGCTGTGGTTTTGGCTGGATGTCGTCTTTGAGTAAACAGCAATCTGCAGCTTTGATTTACTGCATCTTTGTAACTTTCAGATGCTTAGACATGTTCTATTTGTTATGCTTATATCTTGATTAAAGAGAAAATAGCTACTAAGCAAGTAAACTAATAGGAAAAAACAGTTGATTTTCAGTTTTTTTTTTGATTGACATTTAAGTGCAAAGATTTAGTTAAAATGTTGGGATTGAAACACTGACAGTTTTGTGGGTGGTTGTATTTAATGTTGGTTCTCTCTGATGCTCTAGGTATATGAATTCTATACCAAAGACCCTTGGGGATATTTACTATGGTCTCGGCACACAAATACCCCCGAAGCTGGCATCTGTTCTGCCTTCAGACTTCTTCAGTGATGATTCTGTGGCTCTGGATAGCAAATCTCCCAGCCTTCCGCCATCTCTATCATCTGCCTTAACTCCCAGTGCTGTTTGCCAACGCACTGAGAGTGATCAGCTGGAGGAGCTGCGCACCAGATCTGCCAGAAAGAGAAGGTAATAATTCCAAATAGGAGGCAGCCTAATAATTCCAAATTGCAGCCTGGACGGTGGCTGTGGAGTTGTTTAAACTGCAGCTCGGTCATCTTTGTTTCTGTTGCTGGTAGGTAGTTGGGGCAAGCTGGCAGCTGCTGATAGCTCTGCAAGCTAGAGAGAGAAATACTAAGGGCTCCTATTTTTAACTTGCCATTGTTGATTTTATGAAACTGTAATCTTGATTCTGTATGCGTTTGTCATATGCACAAGTAGAGTTTAATAAGCATCTTCGATGAGGGGAAGAGGATGTTCTACGTGTGCAGTAGGTGACCTTACGTTGTTAAAGTTAAAACTGCGCTTTACCATAGACCTCTGTGTTGGGGATCCTGTGTACTGTTTAGCAAATTGTGAAATGAGTTTTAATACCAACCGTAAAGTTACGTATAGCTATTTATATTGCAAATCGTCTTTCAGTATTGTAACATAAGTGAGGTACCAACACAACGTGCAGTCTGAATTTAGGTAAAGACTTCCTACCTCTAGAGTCAAACCTGAGTTTAATTGTCATTAGGTTGATACCTGTACTTCTGCTCTTAATTCAACTTATTTTTTTGTATGCTTTCTAAAGGAGTAATGTATTAGCCAGACACAGGAGCATGACAGAAGCACCACAGAACTTGCGTCAAATTGAGATTCCCAAGATAGCTAAGAATCCCATCAGAAAGGTAAAACTCTTCAAAAAGGATTGTGTGTGGGTTGCTTCTGCAGGGGTACAGCAACGTTGTGAAGTGACACGTGACTGCAAAAGCTCTTGCTCTGTATTCGCTTAGTAAGCGTGCCCTGTATCAGCTGTACAGAGTTCAAAATCGTTTTGAAGGAGAAATTGAAATAATGTGTGATTCAGAAGTTGCAGTTAATATTTGTGATAGTTAAAAAACAATGTTAAGCTGACAGTGAGGCTGACTTCTTTTTTGTTTCAGGAGAACTTGCGTTCTCACCTTGCCACTGAGAAGTCCCAACAGGTGCCTTTGTTGCAGAAAGAAGCAGTGCAAGGTATTTTGACTTCTAGCTTTTCCATGGAAAGGTGTGTTTTCAGCACATGTCCTCTCTGTACATCTTGATGATGAAATTATACTAAAGCAGGCTGGAAATCTGATGGAAGTTTTGCTGAATTCTGCAAAAACTTTGAGGAAAAATAATCATCGCATTATGTGTGTGCTCACATGTAGAGAACTTACATCATGTATCCTGAAAAGAAAACCTTTCCATTCTTCCTGCAGTCTTGCAATTATTTCTGTCTTCTCTGTCCTGAAAAGAAAATTAGGACACAAGTGAACTCCTATATTTGAAAATAGAATATCTCTCTGAAAAATAGTTAACAAAATTAAATCCCGTGTATGTTCTGTGAACCAGCATGTGTTTCAGTTGAAATTTTGTAGCTCACTTAATGTTGCTCCGTCTGGGACTGACTGGCTGCTTTTTCTGCCATGGCATCTGCTTGTAGCCTATTGCTGGAATAATGCAAATTTGTAACAGAAGTCCAGGATGGATTTAGAGGATGATGTGTTCCTGTAGCAGAAAAACAATTTTTTAATGCTTTGTGGTCTCTAAAAAATTATTTTTCTACACTGGTATGTGGTGTTCCCACCTCTAGGAATTATCTTCCTGTGATTTTTTTTCCTTTTTCCTCCCCTGGCTTTTTTCCTTTCAATCTGATAATTTCTTGCTTTGTCTTGCCTCATAGAGGTTACAAAAGTAAGGAGGAACCTCTTCAATGAAGAGCTACTTTCACCATCAAAAAGGTCGGTGAAGAAGATGCCTAGAAGCCGGTCAGTTTCTGCTGTGGAAGGCCTAAGATACAAATGCACTGAGGAAGGCACTAAAGGTAGGACGTGACTTGCATATGCAGGATTGTTGTGGAAGAGCTTTTGCTAAAATTCAGATTTTTGCATTCTCAGTTCTGTGAAACAGTTATGATATGTTTTTAATGATGGAGAAAATATTTTAGATCATTGCTGTGGTGGTTGGAGGGTGAATAGGTTGGTACCAAAACTGAAGCCTATTTTTTACTGAACTCTTTACATCTCAAAAAAACCTAATGTTGAAATGCTTGGTTAAAAAAAGGATCTGTGAATGAAAGATGAAGAATGAAAATTATCTCAGATTGATTGTGTCGGACACGGTACTAATAATATTATTGAGGGAGTGGGAAGGACGTGTAGACACTGAACTCGATGATAGCTTATGAGCGCTGGGAGACTGATGCACCATGATTCTATATTGTCTGTCATTCTTAAACTGAATCCTATACAAAATTGTATTTATTTATTTGTCTTAACTGTTTTATAATTGTGTGATGTTACATCTCTTGATTTTTAGATCATCGCAAGTTGCTGACCAAGAGAGTTGCAGAAACACCGCTGCATAAGCAGGTCTCTAAGAGACTGCTACATAAGCAGATCAAGGGCCGGTGAGTAAGCTCTTTCTCAGTTTCTTTAGTAAGTATTGGGAGTTCTAATTAATGTCTGCAAGCAGAAGAACCAGGTATCTTCTTTGTGGTCAAGGTGTCATCTTCACCTAAGGCAGTAAGAGAACAAGTGGAGGCTAAATTCTGTTGTCTGAGTGGGGAGAAACACTGCTTCGTTGTGTAAGTTGGGCTGCTTTAATTCCTGCAGCTAACTTCAGTTTAGATACAGTTGCTGTTTCAGAGGCTTCTGAAGAAAAGGTGTGTGATGTATTTTGTGGAGTCCAGGTTGAAATTCAGCATTTACTTCCATGTATAACTGTACAGCTAGATAGTTACCCATACGTAGTCACATGTTAATAGGAGGCAAAGCGCTTACTAATTGCTCACTTGGAGTACCCCAGAAAGCAATATATTATTGTAGAACAGAGTACTGCTTTTCAGTCTGTGTGGTAAGTTGTGTTTCTGTAAATGTGAACAGTATACTAAATCCGAAATGTCTGCTGTTTCTCAAGATCTTCGGATCCAGGTTGTGACCCTGGTGTCGTAGAAGAATCTCCAGAGAAGGCCATAAATGGTAAGCACTGGTTTTTGATTAAAGCTGGTTTTGCTGTGTTGTAGCTTGTAAGATGAGCATGCTTCAATTTAGGTAATTCGTGAGTAGTCAGTACAAAACTATTGGGCTCTTCTTATGGTGGAGCACAGCCTCCTCTGATAGAACCGCTTGCTGCTCGCTGCTTTGACAACCCTGTATAGTAGAAGTTAAGAAAGAAAGGTAGACAGTAACTCTTTTAAATGAAAATACGTGAAGGACTTTGAGGGTGAACAGGATTCTGAGCTGCTTTAATTCCTATCAAACCAGCACACGCAGGGTTTTATTTCAGTGTAACTTCAATGTGTTGTGCTGTGACCCTGGTGCTGCTCTGACTTCTGCTGTATCAGATAACCACCTGGCTCTGTGGAGTGTCTGCGTTATGTTGGCTACTGCTGTTTCTTATCCCCAGGAAGGAAGAAGAAAAGAGCATGTCTGGGCAAGCAAGGAGATGAAATCACTAGTAAAAAGACAGGAGAATTAACTAATAATTTAACCTGGATGTAACTTGAACTGAACATGGCTCTTCTAGCATTCCTTTCCATATAATTGCTAGAAAGAGATGGGAGAGAAGAGGGCATTGTGATTTGGAAGGAGATATGTATGCATTACTATTCAGAATCCCCAAGTTGAAGCTTTCTTCTTCACACGCTTGCCTCCCTACATGAGATAGCTATCTGTATGGAAGTTTCTTTTTAGAGTGCGTTCTTTTCAGTTACTAACTGTTCCTGAAGATGTCCCCCTTGTTGAGGGAGAAAGAAGACTCAATCTCCAATATCCTTTTCAGAAGCAGGTTTGAGAAGAAGCCCACGTATCAAACAGCTGTCTTTGAATAGGACTTGCTCTGATGTTTTCTATTCCGCTACACAACCCAGCTCACAGAACTCACAGCGAGCCCATCAGGGACAAGAGGAGAGGTGTACACCACAGGATGTAGAAGGTACTGAATGGGATTTGAGCAGGCTGATATTGCTGATCTGAAAAGCTGGCATGGATAGCTCTGAGTTTGATTTGATTTGGCTTGACAAGAGACACTAAGAAGCTAAGAGCTATCATGTAATATCTTCTGTAGACAGAAATTCATCCCCAGTAATTATTTTTGAATTGGGAGTCTGAATTTGGAGGATGGTAAGGCAGCTGTTTCTATGATGAATACAGTGCCAACTTAAGAAGCTAGTCAGGCCCATCTAGCAGAATACCACTGATTGTCAGTCTGCATTCCTTAAATGCAGTAAAATCCTTGTAAAACATAGGAAAGAAATGCTAAAACTTAGGTTTAGTCTCCTTTGGCAGCATAAAGCAATGACTGATGGGATCTTCTTTGCTGGCTTTCTCAATAGTATTACCAGCTATGAATGGTGATGTTACGTTCTTTATATTGTACTTGCTAGAATCATAGAATCATAGAATCATAGAATC
This sequence comes from Rhinoptilus africanus, assembly GCA_013400135.1. NCBI lineage: Eukaryota > Metazoa > Chordata > Aves > Charadriiformes > Glareolidae > Rhinoptilus > Rhinoptilus africanus. The sequence continues at coordinate 64,467 of VXBO01014158.1, forward strand.
ATAGGGTTGGAAGGGACCTTAGTAGATCATCTAGTCCAACCCCCCTGCCAGAGCAGGGCCACCTTAGAGCAGGTTACACAGGAACGCGTCCAGGCGGGTTTTGAATGTCTCCAGAGACGGAGACTCCACCACCTCCCTGGGCAGCTTGTTCCAGTGCTCTGCCACCTTAGTCATGAACCAGAACTTTCTTAAGCTACAAGCTATAAATAGAATAAGAGGCTGAGCCATTTTTTACTTCTTTTTTTCCCGCTAGAGCACTCTTTCTACAGATGGATATTAGGTTCATAGTGGGAAATAACAACTCTGGTGAGGCTTTAAGATTTGGCTAGAAAAGAACATGCCAGGGCTATAGGCTTTGTATGCTACTTGTCCATACATCTGAAGGGATTGAGACAACTGTTCTTGGTGTTAATTGAATTGTACTGTTCCACTTTATAGGCATTAAGTGGCATTCAGAGACCCCCACTGTCCAGACTCCCAAGAGGTTTTTCTTTGGTGCAGTCATTGACATGTGTAGTCCTGCAGTGAAGCATTCACCTGGAAGGCGGAGAACAAGAAAAGATTCCTTACACTTAGAGGAGCTGACTGCCTGTCAGGTAGAAACATTTACCTCTTTCTTCCCATCCCCTTTTTCTCTTAATGTTTAGTGAGACCTACACATCTTATGTTTAGTGTTTCTGTTAAGTTTAATCAAATGTTTTGTGTTCTAAATCTTGAGAAGGTAAATATCAAGAGGGGTAGGTAATACTGCTGGAGTAGAGCAAGCATGATTCTTTAATTTATTTTTTTCCCCCCTGCAGACTCCTAGAAAAACACCTAATAAATTTGCCCAGAAGCCACTGAATTCTGCCAGTAAGCTACCAAGGAGATCACCTCGCATTCTCCACAGGACACCACAGAAGCTAGAGAAGACTCCTGGCAAAAGTCCGGTTGCTAAGCAGACTGCAGCTAAGTGTCTGGGAAAGTACTTTTCTCATCCTTTACAAAGGGTCAAGTCATCATCTGTGTTAACTGAAAGTAAGAGGGTTCCCTTACTGCAAGTGACTTCTAAGGATAGTTCTCCAGCAGGAAGACTTTCGCCTCCTTGCAAAGAGACTGGCTTACAAATACCAGAACGTGAAGGGTTCTCAGTGCTCAATGGCTCATTACTACCTCTGACAGATTCAAATCCAGCTGCTTCTTCCCCCTCTGCCATCCAGGAAAGATGTTTTACTGAACTGCAAACTCCGAGACGTTCCTTGAGATACCACTCAAAATTAGCATCTCCAGTTAGAACTTGGAGGCAAGTCCTCCCAAAGGAAATCCAGGCGCAGTCAGATCTGTTATCTCAAGCAACTAAAAGTACTCCCAGGAAACCTGAAGATCCAGGTTCAAAACTGTGTACCAGCCCACTGAGTGCAGAACTGTCGCCGCTCGCTGTGAGGCTAGAGCCTCCCTTCAGTTCTCCTCTCCATGAATGTTCCATGGACACCGTGGCAATCTGCTCTCCTTCCCATGTGCGGGCTGGGGACTCTGACTGGGAACTTGGTGTATCTAAACCATCTCTTCAAAAATCTCCAGGTATTACTGGCACTTTGCAGAGGTCCAAGCAGGCCAAATGTGAACCAAATTCTGGAGGACAGAACCTCACATTTGCATGTGCAACACCTTCTAAAAATAAGGACAATCATCATGATAGTGGTGGTAACTCTTCTGTAGAAAGCCCCCAGCTCCATCAGTCCAAAGTTACTGAAATTACCCCTCTACGGGAGGAAAATAAACAGATGGATGTAGCATCTCAAAAGTCTTCTCCAAAACAGGACTTGGAAAACTTGGAAAAGCATTTGTCTGCAATGTCTTCTGCTGGAGGGCAGGTACATGAACAGAATGCTGAGGCAGTGTGTGAGCAATTGGTTAAGGAGGGGGACTCCAGTGCAAACACCTGTGAGTCCTTCCCAAATGGTTCTCAAACAGTTAGTGATGACTTGGAACCAGGAACCCTGCTGAAAGAAGAATATATGGGGCTGAAGGTTCCAAGTCTTAAGAGACACTCCAGATTTGCCCTGAATGCTTCACCTCCTACGCCAAAGTCTGCTCCTGCCTATTCTTTACGCTGCACTGCAGACAGGAGGCAGCGGGAAGCTGCAGCGCGGATGGGGAATCCACAACTTCTAGCCAAATTCTCTACTCCTAAAAGTCGTTGCAAACTGCCTTCTGCTAGCCCACCAACTTACGAAGTTGAACTTGAAATGCAAGCTTCAGGCCTGCCCAAACTTCGCATTAAGAAAATTGGTTCTTGCTCATCACTGGAAGTTCAACCTGAAGCAAGTGGCAGCAAACACAAGGGAGGAGAAAGCCCCTTTGGTGATCTTGCTATGACCTGGTGTAGCAAGCACCCGGGAAAACAAGCAGCTGCATGTGTTTCGCCATCGTGCTTTCGCTCTTTCCACAGTACGCCTGGGAAAGGTGGTGGACAGACCTACATATGCCAGTCATACACCCCAACAAGCTGTGCCTCTAACGCCACCTCCCCATCCCCATTAGAAGCAGGAGTTCCCTGGACACCTTCCCCAAAGCAGAAGGGGAAGACTACCCCTGATGCTATCAACGATTGGCCTCGGAGAAAGAGAGCCGCAGGTAGGACTGCTAACGCTAGCTGTGGTCAAAGTGAGAAGAGTGCTGATGAGCAGAAGAGGATGTCAACAGGCAGAGAAGGAGAGGTGACGATCTTGGAGCAGTGCAGCAGCAAAGTCACAAATACTCTTGGGGAATTCGAACTGGAAGGGATTTATAGGCTTCAGGATCAGGCATCTCCTAGTGACTCTGAACCCAGGGCTGATGAGGACTCTGCCATGGGAACTTTTGGCTTGAAATCTCGGAAGCGGGTCATTATGTATGTGTCGCCAGAAAAGGAGGAGAATCGTGATACCAAGAGATCTTGCACTGATAGGTGCAGCTTGGATCTCGCTGGCTTTTCCACAGATGATGGCAACAGAAGTAAATCAAGAACGGACTCTGTACTTCCTGAGAAACCAGGACCGTGTGCACTCATAACTCCTGAGCAGCACGGTTGTGTAGGGGATGACGATGTCTTCCTTTTGTCGGGTAATTGAGTGGCACGAGTGATGCTCCATTGAAATTTCAGAGATGGTTAAAAATGTGGGGTAGACAAAAACAAGAGCACAATTGTTTTCTGTCTATCTGAGGGAGAATGAGGTGGAGAGTGGGTTGTAAGTGACATGGAAGTGAATTATGCGTAGAGGCAGACTGGATCTGAGGAGTTCGTCAGTGGAGTATTAATGATGGGAGAGAGATCAGAGAAAAGGGAAAGAGCGGGAGAGCTGGAGGAATGAAAATTTGAAAACCTGGGGAGGGAGGATCCCAATTGCATCCAACTAGCGATTTATTTGGGTTTGTGTTGATGTTGCTAGCTGTTCCTGCCCAGCATCCAGCACCGAAGCCAGCTGTCTAAAGCTTGGCTGCTTTGCTGTAGACTGGAGCCTCGCCGGGTTAGTCCTGCGGATGTTGGTATTTATTGGTGCTCCAGTTCTTCTCTCGGCCTGTAGTGGTGGGCCCGTTGAAAGTGCATGTCAGAAATGATTGCCTCGCTAGAAGTAATTTTGTCTCAGTAGGTATTTACTTTTAAGCTACCTCCTTGCTTTTGCTGTGGGTACAGGTGATTCAGCTGACCTTGGTGAAACAGGCTGGTTCAGCTCTGTATCCAAGGCCTTGTGAATTTCAAATACTTAATCCAGTATTGTTCTAGAAATTACATGGTACAGGGCGCTATGGCAGATGTTCTGTGGTCATTGCATGCCCTGAAGTGTTAAGCTTCAGTATCCTTTTCCTCATGCAAGGAAAGGTTTCTGTACAGAGGCAGTCTTACTCAGCCAACAGGTATCAGCGAGGAAAATGGGCAAACTTTAGAGCAACGTTTGTCCATATTCAGGACATGAAATAATAGCAGTATTTAGCCATAAGATGGTCCTTTAAGAGACTTGCTGTTCCTACAGACCTTATTTGTGTATTTACAGACCATCGTGGTTGTAACAGTTTCCTTTCAGGGCACGAGTTAACTGAAGAGTAATTATGTTTAATACAAGTGAAATGCTTTTCCATAAACCACTTAAGAAAACTTAATGCACTAAGAGCTAATTTCAGACTGCCATTTACCTTTCTTGCTGCTAGAAACCCACTGTAGCAGCCTAGATTTTGTTTCAGATAACCTCAAAGTATCACTTGTCCCGATGGAAGTTTGGAGGTAGAATAAAGGCTGTGTGTGAGACTTAAAGTAAAAAAAATTCTTGGGTTTTCAGTTTGCTGCAGCATCTCCCTGTGCTTTTCCAGGCTCAACTCCACCAGTGAAGGGCACGCTCTCTGCTAGCAGCCTTCTAGCGCTGACCCAGTCTCCACTGCTGTGCCAGGGCCAGACACCCCCATCTCGGAGAAGACGTGTTCAAGGTAACCACCTCTGCTGGAAGGAAAGGTTGGGCTTGAGTGGACTGGCTGTGCTCTCTGCTTGCCACCCACTGAACGAGCACAACAGCAAACTGCACTAGGGACTGGTCTTTGGGAAGAAAGCCTCTGGTTGTATCTGCCACTTCTGTATTCAATGTCTCCACCTCACGCACTTCCGAGAAACTTGGCATGAACTGGGAAGTTTGGAAGGGAGGGGAAGTAGCAATGAAGACAGAGTAGCTTAGCAGGAAGTGGAGCTTACTGTTTGTGTTGTTTCCAGTTGGTGCTTAGCTTTTTTGAGTCACCAGTGAACTTTGTCAGAGTGTGGCCTTAATTTATTCTTTCTATTTTATAGAAGAGGACTATGATGCCTTCCAAAACAACCAGGAGCTGTCTCCATTCCGCATCATGGCTTCCAGGAAGCGTTCCCTTAGCAGGACTTACTCACGGAAAAAGCTGCTCGGCTGAAGTTTGGAGCAAGACCAGCATGGGAAACTTTGCATTATTCCAGCTGTACAACATCCTTTTTAACACGGACCTTGTATTTGGTGCTGGACTGGAGCTGTCTTGTATTGGTGGGAGACTGGATGCAAGCAAATGACAGTGGAAATCAGTTAGGAAAAACTTTGAGTGGTCCTTCAATTGCAGCATCTCTCCATCCATTCAAAGCCTAGCTCGGTCTTCCTGGGACTTCTGCACGTGGCAGCTGAGTTCTGCAGAGAAGGTTCAGTTCTGCTAGGTAAAGAGGGACAACTGTCGCTTTTCTACAGTTTTCTTGTAAAATAAACTGATGTGAATTTTCATTGTGTCACTTAATCAGAAATGTGTCTGTAGCCCAAGTGATGGGTGAGGGATTGGGGCTGCTGGAGGGGAACAGGTAGGAAACAAGCTTCGTGCTGCTGCTGTGTATCTTGTCCTTGATACTGACTGGATCCATCTGTTAGTTTGTGGCATCCAGTTTGCCACAGCTTGGTGGGAAAATAACACGCAGATTAACTCTGACAGATTAATGAGTAAATTGCTAAGAAATGCTTGACAAACGCCAAATAGAGGAGGGGGAAAGTGAACTTAGCTGGGAACAGGGAAAACTCTGCAAACTTGCAGTGGGCCAGAGAGGACTGGCTGGGGAGACTTACTTGGATGCAATAAGTGGAGATGATAGTTCAAAGACTACTCTTTACCAAACTGAGTCACTGATTAAATAGTGACTAATTATCTGTGAGAGATGTGCTTGCATTATAACCCCACGAAGACAGCAGGTGCTGTGATTCTGTGCCTGAGATGTAGGCTACAAGGGGCTAGAATTGTGCATTATCTTGGAAAGGCTGGTTTGTTTTTTTTTTCCCTTAGGATAGTGATCTGTTTGTGCACGGCAGACTATTGGGAAAGTTGCCCCGCTGTGTCTAGTGAATGCACAGGAAGCAGAGAGCTATGAAGACAGTGTGAGGTCATCCTGAAACCAGGCATGGCCCTGCAGAAGCTTGTTACGTGCCTTTAAGGGATGGCATTGAATGGAATTTGTTTCCTGGAAGCACTGTTTGTTACAGGAAAGCTGGCTGCTTCCAAGAGAGGAGGAATGATGCACTTACCAGGGATTGTTTTCCTTGTGTTAGAGGTGCATCTGTTTCAAGGATGTGGATTGATACACAAGCGTGGACCTCCAAGACTACTGCTTACTTCCAAGTAGGATGGATTCTTCTTTTCTCTGCTGAAGATCTTGGTTTTCAACAGTGGAAAATAAAGGCTCCGAACTTAAATCTCGTGCAGCTCAGCCACACCTAGAGTGCTCAGTAATGTCCCCTCTCAAATCCTTACCCCTACAGGCAAGATCAAGTATGCAGGAGGAAGGTCATAAGGTGGTTTGTGTCAGATGCTGGCTTTTGATGTGGTGTATGTTACTCCTCAAGTGGTAGCTGTGCACCTTGTGATTTCAGGCTGAAGCAGTGGCTTGCTTTTTGGGGTCAGCTGCTATTTTCCCCCCCTTGCCCTTCTTAAAGCAGGTACTGGGGCTTTCATTTCTTGCTCTGCCAGAATTAAACTTCAGTCCCCCTTCCTGGGGTGGATAGTGTCAGTGTGAAGTTGCAAGTTTCTGTTTAATCTCCCTTCTATCCAGACTGGAAGTTTTGCTTAAAGCAGTTTATAGGCTAGAGCACAAAATGGTTGCTTTTATCCTGGAAGCTTCAGACAATTCTGCTGCTGTCTGGAGATGCTTTTCCTGCAGCGGCTCAATGTAGGGAGGAACCCACCAGCTCTGACCCAGCACTCACAAAGCAGGTACTTAAACATTAAGGCAACACCGTGACAGCTGAGTTCCCCTGTAGTGAGGTTTAAATAGAACTCCTTTCCTACATACCCACAGTAAGTGACAACTGGAGCCTCTGGCAAGTGACTGCTTCATAAAACTCACTCTGCTTTATTATAAAAGTTACAGTAGAAATGTAAAAAACCAAAGTTACTACAAAAAATAAAATCTATGTACAAGTTCTGCAGGATTGCAGAGCATCTCCCTCTGAGCCTGCTAGGGCTGAGCAAGCCCTGCAGCAGAGGTTTCCAAGCTGTAAACAAGTTTTTTTAGTGTTAGAGGCATCTCCCACTTCCCAGTGTTTAAGCTGCTGAGGGTGTGGGAGAAAACGTGTCCAGTCAGTGCTGTCTGGACTGGGGGTAACATGGAGAACACAAACTGGTGGTCCCATGCCTTACATGTTTGCTTCCCTTGTGATGAAAAGTCATGTCTCTTTCTTCCTCAGGCCTTGAAATGTAACAGGTTTGTCACCGGGCTCAAGGTCACCATCAGCAATATCGGCTCCTCCCTGCCCTGTGCCAGGTAAGCGTTAAGCCCACCCCTAGAGCGGGTTTTTCCTCACGTCTATCATTGCTGGGTGGTAAGGCACTGGGGTCACGTTCAGGCTGGCTCTGCGCAGCTCCCGGCGGGGCTTGGAGGCAGGAGCGAGGGTCCGTGGTGGGTGCACCTCGTGGGGCTGCCCCGCTCTCAGCAAGTGCTCAGGGTCCCTCTGCCGAGGGTCCCCGGGGCTGTCGTTGGGCAGGGAGGAACGCCGCCACGTCGCTGGCAAGGGGGCGTGCACCAGGTCCCTGCTCTCATCCCTGACCCAATGGCTTTCTTCAGCGACGGCCGGAGGCACGGGCTGCTCCCCAAGGCTGGATTCCTCGCAGGTCCCGAGTACGGCAGGGGGTCTGTCCCCAGCCCCATGAATGCTTCTCTCCATCCCTGCTGGGAAAGATTGGGGGTACAGTGAGATGAGTATGAGGATCTCTACTTTTCTCACCAAAATCTGTGTCTGGAGAGCACTTGCTCAAGGTCAGTAGTGACCCGCTCTGCTCTGAGCTCTCACTGCCAGGGAAAGGAATTTAAACTCCCTTACTTTGAACTTGGTAGGAACAGCAAAGCCCCCACCTGGGTTTCCTCTCACCTCTGGTCTGTCCAGGATGGAGGTTTGTGTTACTCAGCCTCTGGTTCAGCTCCTGGTTTGCCCGCATATAACGGCTCAGCTCCTTTTCCAGCACCTGAATCCTTGCCTCGTACTGCAGCTTGCTGCTGGCCAGCCCCTCATCCATGTGCTCTACAAGGGAAAATAAGGCCATTTCAAGCTGTGAGCCCTGTGAGTGACAAAAGCAGTGCCACTGCTGCCCCTTTCAGGAGCTGGGTGGTTACCACGGCTCTGCTGGAGCAGTAGCTGCATGTTCTGCTCGTGCTCCTTCTGCTGCAGGGTGAGCTGACGGTCCATCTCCAGGCGCTGGCGCTCCACGGCTGCCTCCAGCCAGTACACCAGCTGCTGCTGCTCCTCCAGCTGCATCTCCAGCTCCGAGAAGGCAATGTGCTGCCTGTGCTGATCCTCCCGCAGCGTCACCACCTGCCCAGGGCCCAAGAGCAAGGAACATCTCAGCTCCTTCAGAGCTCGGGAAGATTTCCTGCCCCACTGAGCCTGATCAAGTTAGTACTTTGGTACAGCACATGAAGGTTGTTAGTTCTGGGGTATCCCAGCTGCCTCAGAGGGAAGAGCAATGTGTGGCTGTACTGATGTGTCGGAGCCACCACAGGGATCCATGTATCCTTAGACTAGTTAAGCCCTTCACCCAGGTGTTGGGATAGGTGGGGAACATGGTGCTGTGGCTTTGTGCCCTGACTTAACAGCGCAAAAGTACAGTAGGAGGCAGGCAGAAAGCTTCTAAGTGAGGAAAACAAGAGCTTGGTCAGATACTGCAGCTCCCAGCAGCACAGGGGGCAGCTGTCTCCCACCTTGTCAAAGTACTTGCAGAGCAGAGCTCGGGTCTCGGAGGAGGAAAGGTAGCTGAGCTTGGCCATGAGGTTCATCTCGCACTGGGACAGGAGGCTGGCTGAGGCCCGCAGGACTCGTTGCCTGCATGTGATAGACTCATTCTTGTACTCGATGGCTGCATCCAGCGCCTCGATTGCCTCATCCAGCTGGAACAAGATCCGTTCTTCCTGCCAGGGCAGAGCTGTGGTTACTAGGGAGAAAAGGATTTGCCGTCTCACCTTGTCCCCCACCTCCCTTGTCACCTCAGTAGTGCAGGCAAGAAGTTGGGATATGCAGAGTTTGGGGATGGGGGGAGCATCTGCTATTGACCCCGTGCTCAGGTCTTTACTTAAAATCATAGAATCATTTAGGTTGCAAAGGACCTTTAAGATCATGGAGTGCAAGTCCACCACTAAACCACATCCCTCAGCACCTCATCTACATGTCTCTTAAATACCTCCAGGGATGTGGTGACTCCACCACTTCCCTGGGCAGCCTGTCCCAATGCTTGACAACCCTTTCAGTGAAGAAATTTTTCCCAACATCCATCCTAGCCTCCCCCGGCACAACTTGAGGCCGTTTCCTCTTGTCCTATCACTTGTTACTTGGAAGAAGAGACTGACCCCCCCTTGCTACAACTTCCTTTCAGGTCGTTCTCTCTTACTATCTCATGCTCTTGCAAGCGGCGCAGCCCAGCCCAAGAAGAGGTACCTCTGGGGACAGCAGGGTGCCCTGACGCAGCTTGTTGTCGAGCTCCAACCTCTGTTTGAGCAGCTGGTCCTTCTCCTGGCGCAGGCTGTTGATCTCCTGGCGGATCTGCTGCTGGTCGTGGGCGCTGCCATGACGCAGCTGCCCGTTCTTCTCAGTCAGCTCCTTCTCTAAGTGCTCCAGGCGGCTGGACACACGCACTATGTCATCTGTCAGGGCCTGCAGCAGAAGATGCTCAAGGGAATCTGCTCTAAAGGCAAATCAGCCCCCCAGCCCCTTTCTGCTTCCTCCATAGGTCAAGCAACCACACACACCGAAGCCAAGAACTATCAAACCAACTACCTCAGAGGCACAGCACAAGAGGGGTCTCCTGCAGAGGCAGGTTTGCTACTCACTTCCCAACGCTATCTCATCCTGAACTGCAGCCCTCTGCCAGACCCAGGATGGCACCCAGGTCTTCCAGCCTCCCACCTCTGCTGGAAATTAAGCAAGAGGCTGAGGTGACACGCTCTTGTCCTACCTGGCTGGAGCGCAGACGTTTGCTCTCCAGGCCATTCTTCTCCTGCAGCAGGGCTTCCTTTTTAGCCACGATAGCTTCCCGTTTCCGCAGCTCATCTTCCAGCTCATCCAGGGCCCGGCGCTGCTCCAGAACTTTATCCATCTCCATATCCAGCCACTTCTTCTGTTCCTCAATTTTCTGATGGAAGGAGAGGCAGAGGGCATGTGTGTGTGTGTGTGCAGACAGCAGCAGCAATGCCCGGGACTGATAGACTAAAGAGTAATGGGGTTGAGATCAGAGAGTTTTGAGTTCATTTCTGCTAACCCCTATAGCCTAGACTTCACTGGTTTTATCTCCCTCCAGTTGCTCTGAGAGGCAGAGCTGAGCTAAATCCCCAGCTGCCAAGGAGTCCTTTGGGGCCGCATCTCCCGCCACCCTTCTGCTGACAGACAAAATTTCACAGCTTCTTTACCAATGCTAGGATTACGAAGAGAATAATGGTCCTGGGGGTAAGACAAGATGTAAGTTCTCTGCTACTAGACACAAGTGACATTATGGACTGTCCTCCTCAAGGGCAGGACGGGCTATGTCCCATCTTGAGCTGAAGCCCCTGCTTCCAGGCCTCCCTCGTCAACCAGGAGTACACCACGGCGGTCCCCTTGGAACAGGAGGGAGGCTGCAGGCTCCCTCTGCCTGTACCTGCTGCTGCTCCAGGCTGATCACGGAGCCGTTGCTGCCGCTTCGCCGCTTCCTCTGGAAAGCTGCGATTTCCTCTGTTTTGATGCGCAGGATTTTCTGGTGCTGCTCATGCTTCAGTTCCAGTTCCTGTATGGGAAGGAGCGGCTGTGAGCCTCCAGAGGTTTGTTTGCCCTAGAGCCAGGGGCTGAGGGACAGGTTATGTTCTCTGCTAGCTCTTTGGATACTCTTAAAATTCCACTCTCCATTGCCACGCTCTCCAAGACAATCACAGACCCCACTAGAGCTACCCGAGCCTGCCCAGCAGCTTGCAGAGCCCACCCATCATCTTCCTCACAAACACCGCAGTAGCACAGCCACTCCTTCGTTCCTACCTTGACTTGGTGCTGTCGCTTATTCACCTCCGTCTCCAGCCGCCGCTTCTGCTCGCTCTCCTCCCGCAGCCGGCGCTGCAGCTGGCCCTGCTGCCGCCGCATCACCTGAATGTTCCTCTCCAGCTCCTGCACTCGCTTCTCGCTCTGAGCTGAGAGTGACACCAGCCTCTCTGTTGCCTGCTTCTTCTTGCACAGAACCTGCCGGAGGGCGAAAGCTGCCCTTGGGCTCGGTGCCTCCCCCATGCTCTTTGCAGAGATGCCCCCAACTCTGCCCCTGCTCACCTCCCTGGGTGGGTAGAGCCCTTCCCACTCACCCGTGCCTTGCTCTGTGCAGCTGCCACGCGTGTGCGGTACTCCTGCAGCTTGCGCTTTTCCCCGGGGTCCCACAGCTCTTTGCCCTCCAGCTCCTGGAGCTGCTTCTGGCTGTCGCTCAGCTCTGCCCGTACCTGCTCCGCCTCCTGCTCCAGCTCGCTGATCTTCTGGCAGTACTGCCTGTTCAGAGCCTGGGCGTCCTTGCCTGCAACACACCCCCCTCCGCCGTGACCTCCAGGCCCCCTTCCCTCACAGACAGGATTTTGCCGAGGGACAGACCTTTCCTCTCTCTTCCCCAAGTATTTTTAGCTACAGAGACTGAATGCTCCCTTGCCCTCAGTTACTCCGGGGAAGGGATTTTGGGAGAAACCAATGGGAAGGGACTCACTGCTGGAGGCATGGAGAAACAGTGTTCTGCTGCCTACAGGGGAGAGGACTGGGCACAGACAACACTGGGAGGGAAGGTAAGAATGGGAGTAGAGACCAAGCATCCCAACTAGGAGACTTCACAGGGAATGCTTGCAAGATCCCACCAGCAGCTAAGCACCTGTCTTAATGAGCTCCGTGATCAGCTCCTCCTTCATGCGGATGTTGATCGCCAGCTCTCGGATCTTCTGCTGTGCTTGTGCCAGCCTCCACTCGGAGTCCTTCCCTGGCAAGCGCTCCCTGGAACCAAGCAGCGGCTCCCGCTTCCTGCAGACCTCTGCAACAGAGACTCCTGGGTAAGGAACATTCTGTCTCAGCAGCTAGGTGATAGAAGGACAATCCAACCTCAGATCTGGAGCCAAGGACTGACGCAGCATCACCCAGAGTCACCCCCAGCTTCCACCAAAACATGCAGCTCTTGCCAGACCCCAGCAGTTCAAGTTTCTCCTTAACAAAAGCAGCCAGACTGTCACCTACTCCATATTTGTCCTCTGGTCTCATCCAGGTGGGACACATTCCCTTCCTATCAACAGCACCTGTGAAGGACCACCAGCCCAAGGAAGATTGTCTAACAACCTACAGTTGCTACTTGCCTTTTAACAGCTCCAGCTGCTCCTCCTGAATCGAGGGGGCATTGTTTCCATTTGGCTCCTCGCCCAACTTGCAAATCTCTCTCTTGCTCCAGCTTTGGATCCCATTTCTAGAAGGAGCAGCAAATTAATCAGTTAGCTCTGGGCACTGCCAGAGCTGTTCCCAGTAAGGACCATCATGATCCACAGGCTTCAGAAGGAGACAGAAACAGTAGTCATGGTCAGGAAAGATGGGAATTAGCTCCCCAGCGAGCAGGCAGCTGTCTCGGCAGAATCACTGACCCCAGAGGCAGTGTTTGCTTCCACGTCCTACATGAGAGCTGAGATGCAGAGGTGGTACAACCAGGTCACGCACCTGCCGGGGCACTGTACGGTGCTGGGACAGCCTCAACTCACCGGCGCTGGGACAGGGACCGTTTCTGTTCCCACTCCTCCTCCTCCTCCTCTCCCGAGGACAGCTCTGCTGGCTTCTCCGAGTCCTGGCTGAGCTCCTTCCTCTGCGCCGTGCCATTGATCTCTGGATTGCCAGTCGGACACTGCGTGTGGTTCAGGTGCCAGCCTGCCAGGTCCTCCTCCTGGAAGGAGGGGTTGCTGTCAAGCTGCTGGAGCAGAGAATTGGAAAGAGAGGAAATGTGCTGCGTGAGAGCCCGTGTTAGAAAAAAGCAGCTCTCAGCTGGGTGTCACTGCTAGACAACAAAAACCCCCAACAAAATGGCACAGACTGGGACCCTCACCTTCCTGCAAAGGGCTCTGCCACTCCGCTCCGCGGGAAGGAGCCTCGAGGGAACCCCGCTGAGGCCATGGGATGGGGCAGCATCCAGCGGGGCCGTGTGAGGTCTCTGGCTGGCAGTCACCAGGTGAAGGTTTTCCAGCAGTTCTGGCACACACAGGTTTGGCATTGCCATCTCCAAGCGCACGTGCAGCTCTGAGATCTTATCCTGCTGCTCCTGCAGCTTGTCGCTCTAGGAAGCAATGAGAAAAACGTGGGTTTGTACGTGTGGATCCCAGACCTGCTGCAGAAGAACCAAAAGCTGAGCTGTGCCCTCCTGGGGGGAGGGAGGGGAGGAGTAGGGCAGGTCAAAGACCTGCAAAGAGAGCAGAGCCAGGAAAAAATACCTGCAGCTTGTACTGCTCCATGGCATCCTCTAGGGCAGCCAGGAAGTCACGGTTCTCCTCCTCCAGGCGTGCCACTTGCCTCTGCAGTTTGGCCACCTGCTCGTCTTTGATGGACTCACACCCCTTCTCAGTGTTCACCTGCCCCTTGAAATACAAGAGAGGCAGCATCAGCATCCACCTTTGTCCTTCCCTTCCCGTGCTGGACTCTGCAAGGGCACAGCAGCTCTGCAGACCCAGATTTTTCCTGAGGAATAGGAGTCTCTGCTGCAGCTGAATCCAACCTCTCCCTGCCTGCTTCAAGGACCACATCTTTCTGCCTCGCTATGGCCTTGTGGCCAGGTTGCTTCTCCTCCTCTCCCTCTCCTGACTCTTCCACCGTGCCTTCAGCGACCATCAGATGAACCCAACCTCTGAGCTGCGACACCCCAGCTGTTACCTGGGCTTTTCCCAGATTTGAGCCTTGTGCCTCGGGGCTCTGGTCTTCCGCGGAGGTGCTCTCGATGCCGCTATCTAGCCCGGCCGAGGTCAGCTCGCTCCTCTCGCTCTCCACTGTGCACAGCCACTCCTTAACCCGCAGGATCTGCTCCACCGTCAGGTTACTGTCCTCCTGCAGCTCCATCAGCAGCCGGTACGCGGCGTCGGTGCAGGTCCGGTAATGCGCGCACTCTGCCAGCAGCCGGGCCATGGGGTCTGGTGCGCATCGTTTGGCGGTGGCTGAGCGGTTGATGATACGGGTCTCGGAGCGGTGCCGCTGTTCCAGAGCCTTCTGCAGGTTCTTTATCTGCCGGTGAAGCTCCTCAACGTGCTCCGTCTCCTTGCGGCAGTTCACCACGGCCTTGTTCTGGATGTTTTGAGCCCGGTTGGCGTAATTCAGCGTGTTGAGGCTCTCATCGAAGTCGGAGGAGGATGGGCTGACACAGGCTATCATCACAGTCTGAGCATTCCCCCCGAGGGAGTCTTTCAGGATCCTAGGGAAGAGCAGAGTCACTAAAATAGCTGAAATACAAAATATTGCCAAACCAGAAGGTTTCCATCCCTTTTCAGAGGTTAAGCCCAAGGAAAATGCTATTCTTGCTCTGCGTCTGGTTTAGCACTAGTGAATTGAGCAGGATCGTTAAGCAGAGGAGTAAGTTTGCACTGTGGCCAGTTTCCATCCAAATAATTCCCAAGGCTGGGACCTCCCTGACTCTGTGATCACTGCTAGGCAAGTGCTGCACGGGAACCTGCTGGAGATTGCTAAGGCCACCTGCTTGAGCTAAAATCTAACTGTCGACCACCAAACAAGCCTACTGGAAGCATTTTTTATTCATTGTCAGGCAGGTAGGGCACGATAACCCTTGGCGACACCCCATCTCAGCTTCAGCAGCATGACTTGTGCAAGCCTCGTCTTCTGCAGTGAGCTAGTCTGTCGTCTCTGTCCTGCCCTCGCTGCTGCTCAAGCTTCCCTGCGTGAAGACCTGCACAGAGGGCAGACCTGCAAACCGCTGCGAGGCACAGCGGGTGAACTGGGCCCATGCCATCAAGCAGTTGGTCTGAGAGCCCGGGTGTGACAGCAGAAGGGACAACTGGGCCTGCAACCTCCTCTTGGCGAGCGTGGGGACTCTGCCACCAAACCTGGCAGGCTGGGCATGGGAAAGGCAGGGAGAAGCACCACCTCCCTCGTGCTGGACCAAGAGTCCATGAGATGTGGGGGTCCCGATCCCAACCGTACCTGGTGATTTTGGAATCCCTGTAGGGAATGTGACTGCTTTTCCTGCGAGGGTCTCCCAAGGCACTGATGACATTGCCCAAGGCCAGGAGGCCACTGTTGATCTGGATGCTCTCCTTCAGCCTCTCCCCTGTGTTTCCCGTCTTCACAATTCGCTCTGAGCCCGCCAGGTCCACAAAGTGAAACTTGGAAACCAGGACCTGACCCGAGGCGGGGACGGAGCCGGGGTGGTGGTGGAGGGGGAGGCGGCCGGCCCCGCGCCGCTGTTCCATGGTCACCGTGAAGATGGTGTGCGAGCGGCTCGACTGCCTGTTGACATGGGTTGCTCCCGTGTGCTTGGCTGTGTTCCCCATCTCCAGCAGGCTCAGCACCTCGTCCAGCCCTTCCACTTCCGACTCCTTCACACCGCAGAGCACTGCAAGGGCAAACGGAGCCGTGGCTGGAAGGGACAGGCTGCCCGAGGACAAAGCTCCTCTGCACAGCCTGGTGCTATCGCCCTGCCCGTACTGGGACATGCCCAGACCAGCTTTCCACTCCCAACAGGACAAAGCACAGCAATGTGCTGCAGGAGAGTGATGGAGGGAGAAGGCCTGGTTCTGCCTTCAGGGATAGGTAACCCAATCCCGGCCTTGGGAACAGGGGAGAAAAGGGAGCCTGTGTGTGGCCACACATACCAATGTTCCCCTTGTCATCCTCCCGGATCTGGATGTCTTTGCTGGCCGTATCCACCTGCAGCAAGTCCCGAAACTCCTCCTTGTACACCTCCAGGTAGGACACTCGGACTGTGTAGTCGATCAGGTCGTTCTCATCGATGAGCCTGAAGGTCTCGGCCATGGCTCGCGGGATGATGCCCTGCTCATCTTCATTGATGGAAGCTGGCGGAGAGATGCACATGGTCACGGGGTGCAGTGAACGCCTGGGGGGCCCATGCTGGCCAGGGACAGAGCTACAGGCGGGAGCTGGAGAACGGAGCAGCCTCTCAACCCTCCTGCAGCTCAGCCCTCGCAGCCTGGATTAACATCCCTCCGAGTGTTTCTACGCCACAGGACCTTGGGGCAAATCCTAACCCATCGTTGTGCTGGATTCCAGCAACGCTGCTTGTTTCCAGTCCTTCCTCAAGAAGGAAAAGGCACGTTAGCATTTCAGCAGGTAGCAAATATCGTGCCTGCAGCTACGGCGTGCTGTCCTCTGAAGTCAGCATGACTCCATAACCTTTACCACCTCCGAGGTGGTTTATTTTTTGTTCTGCAGCCTGCTCCTAGCTGGCCCCAGACTCTGACGGATGGATTTGAAATGGTTTTACTCTTATCTCCAACAGCCGTGTAAAAGGGCAATCCCCAAATCTGGAGCAATGATAGCCTGGACTGGGAAACTGAAAAGACAGGTAGACTGAAAGTATGGGAACAGTTTAGTGTTTATAAACCATGCAATTAACTAAAGCTGACTGAAACGTTTACAGTATGCCCTCTGTAAGATGTCATAATACCATTAAACCAGCACTTACAGACAGGAACGGTTTCCTTTTCCCTCATCTCCTTCACCTATGGAAACTAACAGGGTTAACCTCCACAAACCTCCCTCTCCTTAGGGCTAACGTCAGGACAAAGCTGACAGGTTCACGCCAGGGGAAGGCGGCGGTGCCCTAGGAATATCACCGCCACCTCCAGCCCAGACAGGGTCTTCTCGCTTGTCCTGCAGTGGCAGAGGAGAAAACCTACACGCGCTGGGATCTCCAGGAAGGTG